>VDFB02353493.1:172405173-172904343 GCA_007258455.2 Sequoia sempervirens | reverse complement strand
GTTTTAGATATTTTTAGATATTAATTTAATTAAAATTTTAATTAGATATAGATTAGATTTGAATTAGATTTTTTTTTCTTCTATTTTCAATTTAATTAGCTTTTAATTTAATTAGATTTTCTTTTAATTAGCCTGTAGATTGTTAATTTAGATTTTTAGATAAATTTTAGATAAATTAGATTTTTAAAAAAATTAGTCTAGCTTTAGATTTTTAAACTTAGATTTTAGATTTTTTTTAGATTGTTAAACTAGATTAGTTTTTTTTCTATTAATTTTCATTAGCTAGACTAATGTTATTTTTCTTTATAGTTTGATTTTGATTCATGACTAATCTTCGACCTTTTTGTTGTAGGTTCGAGAATTAAAATCTAAACTTTTGCTTGTCAAAGATTGGAGATCAAAACTACTAATCGTGCTTTACAAGGCTCTTGTTTTAGTTTGCTTTATCTTGAGTTCCTTTTTAACATAGAATGATTAGTGGGCCCAAAAAGAACTTGCATGTTTGATTTGACATCATAAGTAGGGTTAAAATTTACTAGTGCTTTCATTGTTTTGTGGTTTAATTTTTTTTCTAGGTGTGTATGCTCTTCTCTCACACCATTTGGCAATCTTGAGAATCATAAACACCTTTAGACAATTTGTACAACTATCCACATATATGGATTTTGGAATTAAAATAAACATTATGCAAGTGTGAGGCAAAGGTGTTGTGTATGCTCTCTCCTTACACCTCGTGCGATCTTGGATGATCAAAAACAACATCCTTATCTTTCTTTTGTTACGTTTAGGGGTGCTTTCCTCGAAAGAGGGAATGGCTGCAATTGGTTTTTTACTCAAGTCAATAAATAAAAGAATAATACTACACTGTCAAGTCCTCATGGTATGTAGGCCTTAGTCGTGTAGTTTCCCTCAAAAGAGGGTACCTACCGTAAAATTTATAAGAGTCCCTAGTAGAGTTATTAAAGTCCTAAGTGGTTTGTTGTATGCTCAAGAGGTACCATGTCCCCAAGTATTCACTAAGAATCTTTGGTATAGTGGCAAAAATAACTTTCACTTGCTAGTGCATGAATGGTCATTCTAAAGCTAGCCCACATCTTCTCTAAGCATGTGTAGAGGCATAAATTCCTCCTTGGGGAATTGAGACTTGGTGAGCCTGAGAAGTGAATGCTATGGAGGGGAGCCAGTCCCACCAAGTCTCTATATGTTTGCATTATTTAAGTGGTTAGAGATATCCAAGTGGGGATCTAGTGAGTGGTATCTCTTGAGAAGCCTAGGTTGTGCAAACTATTTTCAATGTGTTTGTCAAGATCTGGTGCAGGAGCACCTATTTGATTTCTTGCCTCCATAAGGCCATTTGTAAATAGTTTATCTATTTTGTGTATTGAGTCTTATAATAAGGTTTATAAAACCATTTTAGATGTGTTTGAATCTTAGTAAGTAATATTTTAAGTCATTTTTCAAATAATGTTTAAAGTTGGTCCATATTGTAAAAATTGTAAAAGTTGCTCAAAAAACATTGTCAAGCAACTTGTCAAAAAGTGTCATTAAGGTGTTTTGTCAACAAACTAATCAAAAGGTAGTTGAAAATGGTTGTTTTTATTTTTAAATGTATAAATACACCCTCAAAAACTCGAATTGGGGGTTGGAGACATTATTTTTGAAGTTAAATGAATGGCAACCTCAAGTTTGGTATGCATTTTTTGATTTTTACATTGTTACCAGATTGAAGTTGTGATTTGTACGGCCTGGTATGGACTCAAATGATAGAGTATCATATATTGATGGAAAGATCTCTCTTTCTAGTTTCCAATTATTTTTGTCTTATTGAATTTCATCGAGTTTTGTGGAAGAAATGAATATTTTGGTGAGACTTCCTATTGTGCAAAATTTACAGTATAAAAAGTGTGATGGTACGGAATGTAAAGTCTATAATTTGGATCTGAAATTAATTGGATTTTTTTTCCATGTGAATCTACTTTCATTTGGTTCAAGTCTCATCAAATTTAATTAATATTTGAATAAGTTATGAACATTTTTGTGAGGGCAGGTCTAAACCCTACCTAGGGTTTGCAGTTTTGGGAAAAATATAATAACTTTCATTTCCACCATTGGATCTTCATAAGAATTTTAGGAGGAGTATATAACTATTTTTTATTCAATATCACCAGAGGGATTTACTTCATTATTTGTTTTGTAGAAGTTATTAATTATTGTTCACGACAATAAATTGTGGGCTGCCATAGTTATATTTTCAATATGGTATAGAATGACTAATAAAATGTGTTATATAAATATTGTTTTGGATTATTGTTGAAGGTTAGTGAGATGTGTTGTGAATCCTCCTAGCTCTGCATCAAATTGGTATCAGAGCTTAGAAAAGATATGGGCTGGTGAAGTTTGTTGGTTTTGTGTTGGTGTTTGTAGTTGTGTTGTGCAGGTTGAGGAAGAAAACTTGATTGCCTAGGTGTGGCAAAGTAAAGTGGAAGCAAGGAGAGACCTGTTTGTGGAGATGGATTTGTTCAGAATATTGGAAAGATATTTGCAGGCTAAGGATTCAAGAAAGAAGGAAAGAGAGGAAAAAGAGTTGAGAAAGAAGGAAAGAAAGAAAAGGATAAGGCAAGAGAAGATGGACAAATAGATTGTTGAGTTGAAGAAAGAATTGAAAAGACTTGAAGAAGAGTTCCAAGAATCCATGATGAAGATGGAACAAATGATGAAACAAAATACAAGTTGGCATTTGAAATTGAAAAGGAAGATGGGTTGGCCTCTAAATAATATTATGAAGAAGCAAAGAAAACAAAAGAAGGTGGCAAATGAGACAAAGGTAAAGTTTGAATCTACTATTCAAGTTGAGCAAGGTAAGTTACAAGTTGAAATGCATGATATTCCAATTGTGTTTGAAGATGAACATGTTGATGTTGAGATTAATGATATGGTTGTTGTTGGTACTCAAGTAGTTGATGAAATTGTTCTTGATGAACAAGTTGAGAAGGTTGTTGATGTTACTAATAACCTTGGTATTGATACTCAAGTTGATGATGATAAAGTTATTGATAACATTGATGTTGATATTCATGATCAAGTTGTTGTTGATAATAAAGTTGTTAATAAAGATGTTGTAGATTTGTTTGCTAATGAGGTATATGAAGGTTTGAAAGAGTATGATGCAGGTTATGGTTATGGTGAAAATTTTGTTTTATGGTACTCTAATGATGAGAATGAAGATATAGATGATGCTACTAAGGTTTATACACAAGAAATAGAGTTTTGGAGCCTAGAAGTTGAGAAGATGATGGAGAAGAGATGGTATAAGAGGAAGAGGAAGAAGGACCCAAGGACACTTTCCAAGATGAAGGACAAAGTGCAAAGGAATTGGAAGATCAGGAAGAAGACAATTCAAAGGGGCTTGAATTCTTTTGCCCTTGGGAGTTTGGTGCAGGAGCACCTATTTGATTTCTTGCCTCCATAAGGCCATTTATAAATAGTTTATCTATTTTGTGTATTAAGTCTTATAATAAGGTTTATAAAACCATTTTAAAGGTGTTTGAGTCTTAGTAAGTAATATTTTAAGTCATTTTTCAAATAATGTTTAAAGTTGGTCCATATTGTAAAAATTGTAAAAGTTGCTCAAAAAACATTGTCAAGCAACTTGTCAAAAAGTGTCATTAAGGTGTTTTGTTAACAAACTAATCAAAAGGTAGTTGAAAATGGTTGGTTTTATTTTTAAATGTATAAATACACCCTCAAAAACTCGAATTGGGGGTTGGAGACATTATTTTTTAAGTTAAATGAATGGCAACCTCAAGTTTGGTATGCATTTTCTGATTTTTACATTGTTCCCAGATTGAAGTTGTGATTTGTACGGCCTGGTATGGACTCAAATGATAGAGTATCATATATTTATGGAAATATTTCTCTTTCTAGTTTCCAATTATTTTCATCTCATTGAATTTCATCGAGCTTTGTGGAGGATATGAATATTTTGGTGAGACTACCTATTCTAACAATATTGTGCAAAATTTACAGTATAAAAAGTGTGATGGTACCGAATGTAAAGTCTATAATTTGGATCTGAAATTAATTGGATTTTTTTTCCATGTGAATCTACTTTCATTTGGTTCAAGTATCATCAAATTTAATTAATATTTGAACAAGTTATGAACATTTTTGTGAGGGCAGGTCTGAACCCTACCTAGGGTTTGCAGTTTTGGTAAAAATATAATAACTTTCATTTCCACCATTGGATCTTCATAATAATTTTAGAAAGAGTACATAACTATGTTTTATTCAATATCACCAGAGGGATTGGCTTCATTATTTGTTTTGTAGAATTTATTAATGATTGTTCACGGCAATAAATTGTGGGCTGCCATAGTTATATTTTCAATATGATATAGAATGACTAATAACATGTGTTATATAAATATTGTTTTGGATTATTGTTGAAGGTTAGTGAGATGTGTTGTGAATCCTCCTAGCTCTGCATCAAGATCACACTCAAAAAACATTATGTCTGCTTATGTTTTATGTGTGTGTATTTAAACAAACAAGAAAACAAACCTTATAATTGCAAAACTTCACAGCTTCATACCAAGCAACATTTTCAAACAAAATAGTAAGAATCAAGTCAAACTCTTGCAAACCTTTAAGATCAATTTTTAGACCAACTTCTTGTTGTGATTCCTATTTAAAACCAACAAATTTCTCAATTCACCTTGCATATCATTTCCATTATTAGGTCACAGTTTTAAGTACCTTAGCATCCTCATTACTTGCATATCCCAACATCACATTAGGCTACCTTTCTAAGACTTTTAGGCTTGAGACCTTGTGGATTTTAGGATAGAAATCTCTATACCTTAGCACAAATCATTGCTTCAACAAAAATATTTTCATTTGACCAAGTCACTTTTTAACTTAGTCCTTTCTCATTTTGGTGATAATTTCCTACTCACAAGTCTAGTTGGGGAACTCACCTTGTCACTCTTTCCACTTGTCCTAGAAAAGGCCATTTGACAACCCTAGTTGAAACATTGGTTTACCCTTCGATAGATAGTGATCATGTTCTTACATCTTTCAAAAGTTTTTAAGCCCTCAAGTTCACTATAGGTATCCATCGCCTACTAGTCATCTGCATCCTTCATACCACAAAATTTTAGAGCTAAAAGAGAATTATTCACAACATCCAACATTATCATTATCATTTTTAGTCTTTTTTCATAAATTAGACATTTTTCATCCTTAAGATACCAAATTACAAATAAAATAGTTACATTACATTTAAGCATACCTTATTTCAAAAATACCAAAAACATAGTTTTAGTAGCTTCCACCTTCATTTTGAGCAAGTCTTATATGGTTGAAACTATATTGCAAAAGAAACATCAAGCAGTGGATCTCTTTCATGATGATGATGACCTTTATAATTACACTAGCACCGTAAACTTTGGAAACACCACCAATGATCCTCGCAATGCCAGCATCCTTGAGAGTCATGATCATGCCAACTTGGGATCCACATATTATGAGCAACCAAAGACACAAGACCCTTTTCAAGAATTCCTTGTTATAGACAAAGACAGAAATGTGTTCATCAAAGAAGTAGAGGTTGTTGCAAAAATCTTGATGTTGGCTCTCTTGTGGATGAAATGGTCATGTTGGACCCTGAATGATATTTAGAAAAACTATTACATGAAATAGTTACACTACCTAAAGGATTTGATGGCAATACCTCACACGCAACAACATCACCCAAGGACAACACACAAACAATCCAAGGACAATCCACACCACAACTTACAATTTCCATATGCATTAGAACAACAAGCCCAAATACCACAACTACTAGAACTTCATCCATTCCAAGAACACAATCTATATCACAACCCATGATACAATCCACATCACAACCATTATTCACAATAGAACACTTTGGCTTGACATTTACTCCCTTTTGGTCATTATCTTAGGTCATAGGGGCATCCACATCTAACATCATTGGTAGACCTAAGGATAGAAGGGTTCTTATCCAAGGACCTCAATAAAACACAAACACCATGTTACAAGGTCCTCATATCAATTCAAACACCTTGGAAGGACAAACCATGAGCACTACACATAGTCTAAATACAGACATGTCACATGGTTATAATCCTTTTCAACAAGGACAAGGATCACAAATGACACAATCTCTTAACATATCATATGGCTACACACAAGGAATCCTTTTTGGAAAAAAAAAATACATGGACAACATACCCAACAAATACAACATAGCTCAACCACTTCTCACATCCCAACTTACACATCACACATTAATACTTATGGACACAATCAAAATCCACTACATACACACAACATTCCAAACCAAAACATATCATCTCAAAACATGGGACTACACAACATGAATATGGGACCTCATTACAATGTTTCCAACAATCTTGTCATTGATGCATTAATGACCCAGTTGGTTTCCATACAAAAGCAAGTGGAAGGGATGCCAGTGTCAAACAAATAGATGTACTCATCACATGATCTACATCCTTATCCATATGACACTAGCATATACATGCCTCCTTTCCCTCTTGGGTACGTCATCCCTACATTTGACACTAAGTATAAGGGAAAGAACAATCCTCTCGAGCACATACAAGAATTCACCACTACTTGTGTGGATGTTGCATATGACCACTCCTATCTTTTGAGACTCTTCCCTAGAAGTCTTACTAGGTCTACACTTGAATGGTTTGCACTAATATGTAAAGCGTCTATAAAGTCATGGGATGACCTTGCTAATAAATTCATGGAGAATTATGATTATAACATTGAAAATGTTGCAACGATTACTACCTTATTCCACTTGACACAAGATGAGGGAGAACCCTTCATTAATTTCTTTCAAATATTACATAGAGTAGTGAGTTGATGTCCTATCCAGATTCTTGAAAAAATAAAAAGTGGACATGTGCATAAAAAACCTCAAGTCAAAGTTGAAACACCCTTAACAAGTACATTGTTGTGCCACATTTGTAGACTTACTTGAGAAAGGAATGCCACTAGAAAAAGTCCTAATTTCCCAAGGTGAACTTACATATGGACAAAAAAAGACACACAACCATAAAACCTCTAATGACAAAAGCACATTTTGGTCTCGCAATAAGAGCATAACAATTAGGAGTCATAGATGTGAAAGTTGTAAACAAAATAGGACACACATTAACTCTTAAAGCACCCAACATGAATAACAACACATCCAATGTAGTAAAAAATCATCAAGAATGAGGACCTCCAAGAAAACCAATGAAATACCCACAAAGACAATACACTCCATTACCAGAACCCATTGAATTTGTCGTGAAGAACTTGTTGCAGGTATGAGAAAGTTTGGTGTTGTCATTGATGTCAACATAGTTCAATATGTTGTAGATTGTACATGTATATTTGAGATGTTGCTAAGATGTTGTGAGTACACAGAGCTATCTTTTTAGTGTTGTAGATTTGATGGTTTGATGAGTTTCCAAGTGCTTTTGAAAAAATTAAATAAATAAGAGAAGTCAGAGTGTTGAATGTGTTCAGAATGTGCTCCAGTATAAGCTCCGCATTTCTCCTATGTTGATCCTATAATTGTGTGGATCTGAAGGTTTTTTAATGAGGATTGAGTGGTGGTATCTCCCAAGTTTCAGTTTCTGGTGTGATGGTGTGTGAGAGTTACGTTCACCAGTGCATGAACTGATCTGGTAAAATTGGTCTTCTATAGACTTGGAGAACTGGTTTTTCTCCATAGTTCTCTATTGTTTCATTTCAAATCATGTGGATCTGGGATATTTCTTGTGAAGATATTTTCTATGCTTTGGAAAAGAGGCTTGAAGATTGGTGATCTAGAAGTCATGTTTATGTGTTTTAGTCCAAGTTTGTACAGTAAAATCACAGTCTTATTGAACTAGTGAAAGATGTCTAGTGGTTGAAGTTTGTTGTGTTGATGCAGATGTATATGGAAGATACTAAGATGTATATTTGTGCATAGGGAAGTGTGTTCTGGTGTCTGCATTTCATCTTTTGATTAGGAAGCATGTGCATCAATGTTTATTTGTGTTTTCATTAGGTTTGGTTGACCTAGTGTTTACACTTCATTCAAAGAATAAAATTTAATTAAGAAAGCATGTGGTTGTTTTGAGATATTATTTTGATCCTCAATTTTTTTTTTATTGGTCCACTCTTATTCCTTTCCACTATGGGAATTTTGAGTTTCCAACCTATTTTGAATTTATGAAATAAGGTTTTCTTGGTCGACCTTGGAGAAAGTTTCTAAGGTAGAGGATGGTATAAAAGTAAGTTGAATTGTGAAGAGTTGTTTGACAATGTGATGCAAAGTGATGAAAGTGAGAAAAATCATAAGAGTAGAAGTGTGTGTGATTTGTGATAGAAATTATTCATTGTGTTGAAAGTAGAGAGATAAGGTTTTCTACAATCCTATGAATGTGCATTAATTGTTGTGGTCGATCTTTTATTTTTCTTTGTATCTATAGGTAGTGAGCCTCCCTATTGGATAGTGAGTCCTCTTTTGGGTAGTGAGCCCTTGAGAGTTAGCCTTTTTTTATAATATTTTATATTGTGAGTTAACCTTCATTTTGGTTTTTCTCTCATTGGGTTTTTCACGTAAAAATATGGTGTTCATTGTGTTGATTTTCTTTTTGTTATTTGTGTCTCATGCTCTTACTTAATAACAAAACAGTGTGGTTGTAGAATTAATAAGTTTTGAAGTTTTTAAATTTGAATTGTGTGACAATTGATTCACCCTCCCTCTTAGTTATCTTGCACCTGCTTAATAGAAGCTAGTACAATCAAATGTCATACAACCCAGGACAATTCAAACCACCCTAGTGGGATGACAATACCTTTTGTGACTACCACTACATCAAAGGGCACAAGACCTCATCATGTTATTAGTTGAAGAACATAATCCAAGACCTAATTGAAAATGGTACCATAGAGGTCGAAGGACAACAACTAACTTCTAATCAAGACCATAAAATATTGAAGAACCCACTAAAAGACCTATTGGAAAAGGTGCCTCAAACTTACTGACATGGAATTCTTGAAAGAGTAGAATTGGTGAGACCCTTGGAATGTCTTGCCCACAAGAAGTTGTGTTCTAAAGTCTTGAAGGGACCAGATCAGTGTGACCTATG
Organism: Sequoia sempervirens; assembly: GCA_007258455.2. Classification (NCBI taxonomy): domain Eukaryota; kingdom Viridiplantae; phylum Streptophyta; class Pinopsida; order Cupressales; family Cupressaceae; genus Sequoia; species Sequoia sempervirens. The sequence goes on along the minus strand of VDFB02353493.1, from coordinate 172,895,155 downwards.
ACCTGTCTTACTAGTGAAAGTCATCAATATGAATTGAACTATTGGAGTGAGATTCCAAATTCATGCTGATAGTAGAAATCTAGTCGATGTCGGTGTGACTTGTGTATGTCTTGTTGATAAGAACTATCGGCGTGACTAGAAAGGTTAGAGTGAGATTTCTAACTAATTCTAATGGTATTTTTCTGGCCAGAGGAGATCATCAGGGAGAATCCTGCCAATGAGGTGGTCAAAGAGACTTGAACTATCAATTTGACATTTCAAATTGTTACCAATATTGTTACTCTTGCCAACAGGTTTGGACATTGGTGTGATTCTTGTTGATGAAGTGGTCCAAGAGACTTGAACTTTTAGTGAGACATTCTAATCTAACACTGATAGCATTGCTCATGTCAATGATACTATGGTGGGGGAGACTTCACCAAGTCTAAGTGATAGACCAATGGAATATTATCTAGTGTGTGATGGGCAATGAGAAGTTTGGCATTGGTGAGACATGGTCTGTTGTCTCATTGATGAACAATACAGTTGAATTTTTTGACGAAGCAACTATCCTACATGGTTTTTTTTGAACCAATGAGAGAATTAGAATGTAAATTGTTTGTGGTTAAACTATTGTGACCGTTCTTTTGTTGGAAATGAATAGACCACATGTGGATGATGAGCAGTTCAGATGGTGGTAGAGTTGTCCAAATTGAAGAAGCATTGATCAGAGTGTGAATTTCATTGTATGCTTTTGGAGATCATTGTAATAGTGATGTTCTATACAAGGTTAATCAAGGAAATGTCGTTTCTATAAAATTAACAACTAAAAAGAGATTTTGTAACTTGTATGTAATTTCAATTACTCTAATATAAGAGATCTTTCTTTGGTGTGGTGGGTTTTTGTCCCATAAGGGTTTTCCCACATAAATCTTGGTGTCTAATTATTTGTGTGATTATTTCTCTATTTTTTATAATCTTTCATGTACATCATAATGAACTATAATTGCAAAATTTTAAGACATATCTTCATTCTTCTCTAAGGTTTGACATTAGGAGAGTTCTTTCCACACCTTTAGCTTTCCTTACAAGAGGTATCAGATCCTGGCTAGTTGTGCGAATTCTATTCAGTGGGAGTCTTGTAAAAGTTTGGTAATTTAGATTACAGATTGTGATGGCAATGGCAAGTAGATCTAGAAAGATTGAAATTGAGAAATTCAATGGCAACAATTTTCAGTTGTGGAAACTCAAAATGGAAGATTTGTTGGTTGATTATGATCTTTGGCTTGTTATGTTTGGAATGAAACCTTCTGGAATGAAGCAAGAAGATTGGGATTTGGAAGATCGAAAATCAAAGGGGTTGATAAGGCTCTATTTGGCAGACTCTGTTCTTCTAAATTTTCATGAAGAGAAGACTATATATTCTTTATGGAAAAGACTAGGAGCTATTTATTAGGGTAAGTCCTTGGTGAATAAGTTGTTTTTAAGGAAGAAGTTGTATTCTTTGAAAATGTAGGAAGGAGCATTTTTTGTTGATCATTTGAATGCTTTTAACATGTTGATTGCTCAGTTAGCATCTATGGGTGTGAAGATTGATGAAGAAGATCATTGTATGTTATTGTTATGTTCTTTGTCAAATTCTTGGGATCACTTCGTGATGGCTATTGGAAGTACAACATCGAACATTATTGCTTCTTTGTTATCAAAAGAAATGAGAATGAAATCTCCTGAGATGGAAAAGAAGGCTCTTGTTGTTTAAGGAAGATCGAAAGACAAAGGAAAGAAGAATGACAAGAAGTCCAAATCAAAACAAAAGGGAGATCAAAGTCTCTTGGAAAGAAGTACAAGGTGAAGTGTTGGAATTGTAGGAATCCTGGTCATGTCTGAAAGGATTGCAAAGAGGAGAAAAAGAAGAATAAGAGCTATTTTGAGAATGATTCTTCTGAGAGTGATGTAGATTCCTTCATTGTAGCCTTGGCAACTTAGGCATCAGATGATGTTTGGTTGATTGATTCTAGAGCATCTTTCCACATGACATCTCATAGAGACTAGCTCACTAAGTATGAAAAATACGATTGTGGGAGGGTGTAATTGGAAAGCGATTCATCTCTAGAAATAGTTGGTTGTGGAAGAGTCAAAATTTAGTTCCTTGATGGAATAGTGAAAGGAATCAATGATGTAATGCATATACCAAGTCTGCCTCAAAATTTACTTTTTGTTAGTAAGCTAAACAATGTTGGAGTGCAAGTCACATTCTCTCGAAATGACCACAAAATGAATAGATGCTCAATGGTTCTGGCTAGGGGTGCTAGTATAGGTCCTTCGTATAACAAATATGCACTTGTTGTTCAATGCAATAGTGTCTCTGCAAAGTCACCAAAGGTTGCTCATGGAGAGGAGGAAAAATTTCTTGATAGTGAAAACTCTATAGAAGTTAAACATCCACTAGAAATATGCTCTAGCATCATAGGCTTGGCCACATTGGAGAAAAAGGTTTAAAAGCCTTGAAAAATCAAAACCTAGTTGAAGGACTTGATGACTGTAACCTTGAATTCAAATTTTGTGAACATTGTATAGATGGAAAACAACACCATGTTTTATTTTACTCCATTCCTCATAAATCTTCTGGTATACTTGATTACATTCATTCTAATGTTTTTGGTCTAGTAAATGTTCCTTCTTTGTCTAAATCAAGATATTATGTATTATTCATTGATGATTATTCAAGAAGGGAATTTTTTTATTTTTTGAAGAGTAAATCAGAAGTGTTCAGTCATTTTAAGGAATTTAAAAACCTTGTTGAAAATCAGACTGAAAGAAAAATAAAATATTTAAGAACTGACAATGGTAGTGAGTTTTGTTCTAATGAATTTGAAAGGTATTGTAAAGATCATGGAATTAAAAGACATAAAACTAGACTCTACACTCCATAGCAAAATAGATTTGTTGAAATGTTGAACAAGATAGAGATGGGAAGAGCACAAAGTATACTGAGTAGTCCTGGCTTAGAGGAGAAGTTCTAGGTTGAGGAATTTGCAACATGTTATTTATTCAATTGTTCTCCTAATTATGCTCTTGTTGAGAAAACACATTTGGAAGCATGTTCTTAAAAGAAGCCCTCTCTAAGACACATTCGAGTCTTTGGTTGTGAGGCATATGCATTTGTGCTGAATGAAAAAAGATCTAAATTGGAGAAAAAGGTTGTTAAATTTATTTTTATTGGCTATAATGTTGGCATAAAGGGATACAAGCTTTGGAATCCTGATACTGAGAAGGTTTTATACAACAAAATTGTTATTTTTTGTGAGTTGAAGCTTTCTACTTTGGATCTACAATCAGAAACAAAATCAAAAAATAAAAAGGATGTAGTTGAAATTCCTCCAACATGAGATAAAGAGGAATTGAAAATTCAAAATGTACCTAAAACTGAAAAGAACTCAAGTAGTTTTGAGAGTTCTAAAGAAGAAGAACAACCTTAGCCTCAACCCATGAGGAGGTCAACACATGAAAGAAAGCAACCTGATAGGTGGGTAAAAGCACAAAGTTGTGTCACACTTTATAAAGGAAATGGCCAATGCTGATTCAATTTTTAAACTTGAATCACTAAAAAGTGGCATATATGTTTTGAATTTTGAAATGATGTAAACTAGTAAAATATGTATTTTTTAGTATATTTTATGTTTGTATTTTTTAAAAAATATTAAAAATTATTTTAAACTAGTTTTTAATAAATTAAAACTATAATTTAGTTGCTGATAAAATGATGAAAAATGAAGTTGCATGCAATGTCAAACTTTTTATAGTAATTTTTTTTCTTTCAAATTATTTGTGTGTATTTATAACTTAAAATTTTAGTGCATGGATATATTTTTTTCCAAGTTTGATAAATATATATTAAAATGTGCGTGAATCAAAAAACAACTATTTTTATCAGACATCAACTTTCATATTAAATATTTATCTAAAATGGAAACAAAATTATACCATCTTAAAATAGATTCTTTTATCTAGTGCATCGTATTTTTTTCAATTTTTTAAAATAAGTTTTAGTATTTTTCCTTGGTATAGTAATTAACCTTATATTTTGTGTTGAAAACCTACTTTTAGTATAAAAAATAAAAAATAAAAAATAAAATTAAACTATTAAAATAAATATATTTTTGAAAACTACACTTATGGATCTCCAAAAGGGTATTTTTATATTTTTAAAAAAATGTTGTTTACATTAGCAAGAGTTATTGAAACTTTAAGTTTTTTAAATAATTTAACTTTTTTGGTAAATTGGACTCAAAGTGATGCTCCATACATTTTTAGCCAACAATTTTAGTTGAAAAAGTTGTGGAAGCATCTAACTTAGCTAGAATGAATCTTATTAGATCATATGTTTGACCAAAATTGATTTTATTGAGAAATACTTAAATTTAGTTGTGCTGATAAGTTGGCTAAAAGTTTGACACAACTTTGTGCTTTTACCCAGGTATGGGTTCTCTATGTTAGATTCTACTTGTGCCTATGCTTTAATTTCTAGCACTAATGAGCCTAGGAGTATTAAAGAGGCAATTAAAATTCCTGATTCAAACTCTTGGTTGGAAGCCATGAATGAAGAAATGACATCATTAGAAAAGAATGACACTTGGATTTTGGTGCCCTTGTCTAAAGGTAGAAAGCTTGTGGGTTGCAAATGGGTATTTAAAAAGAAAATAGGTCTAGATGGTAGTGTAGAAAATTATAAGGCGAGGTTGGTTGTGAAGGGTTATTCCCAGGTAGAGGGAATTGAATATGGAGAATTTTTTGTTTTATAGCTAAGTTGACATCTGTCAAATTTCTTCTGTCAATTGCAGTAGCATATGACTTAGAGATTGAAAATATGGATGTGAAGACAACATTTCTTCATGGTAATCTTGAAGAAGAAATTTATATGTCCCAGCCTAAGAACTTTGTGGAAAAAGGTAAAGAAAATGTGGTTTTCAAGTTGAAGAAATATTTATATGGATTAAAACAATGTCCTAGAATGTGGTAGCAAAAGTTGAAAACATTTGTTTTGTCGTTGGGATTTGCAAGATCAAAATATGATCATTGTGTGTACTTCAAAGCTGAAAATGATCGTGTTCCTATTATTGCTCTCTATGTTGATGATATGTTGTTCATAGGAAATAATAAGTTAATGATTTTTTATCTAAAATATTAGTTGTCTGCAAAGTTCAAAATGAAAGATCTTGTTGCAACTAGGTATATTCTGGGAATGGAAATAACCAAGGATAGAAAGAGTAGAAATATTTGGCTCAACCAAAGTAAGTATACTAATACTATTCTGGAGAGATTTTGTATAACTAATTGCAAGTAGCTAGTTGTTCTAATTTTCCAAGGCATAAAGCTATCTATTGAAGATTGTCCAAAGTATCCTACTAAGATGGAGAACATTACCAGAGTGCCTTATGTTAGTGTAGTTGGAAATTTAATGTATGCAATGGTTTGTACAAGGTGAGACATTGCCCAAGCAGTGGGAGTACTTAGTTGTTTTATGGTGAATCCTGGAAGGACACATTCAGATATTCTAAAAAGAGTGTTTAGATATATGAAGGGAACTTTGAAATATTCTTTTTGTTACCATGGCAATTTGGTTGAATCATAGAGGACTCTCAACATTTGTGGGTATGTGGATTCTGGTTGGGCAGGGGACGTTGACAGTAGAAGATCCACCAGTGGATATATTTTCATGATGAATGGTGGTGCAGTTAGTTGGATGAGTAAGTGGTAGGTTGTAGTCACTTTGTCCACTACAAAGGAAAAATACATGGCAGCTACACATGCCTATAAAGAAGCAATCTAGTTAAAATGTTTGTGTTCTAATTTTGGGTTTGATGTAGGGAAGATTACAATTTACTGTGACAATAAGTGCTATTTTTCTAGCAAAAAATCCTACTTTCCATGCCAAGATGAAACATATTGATGTGCAATATCACTTTGTACGATATATGGTGGGGTATAGAAAGGTCTCTTTAGAAAAAAGTGGATACTCTAGAAAATGTTACAGATGCATTGATGAAACCAGTGAGCACAAACAAGTATAGGTAGTGTGCCAGTTTGATGGGCTTTGGTGCCCATGAATTTTAGTAGTTTTGTTGTGCTCTAGATGTGTCAGTAAGGTCTTCGTCAATTGTGAGATTGTTGGAAAAAGTGCCTCAAATGTACTGACATGGAACTCCTAAAAGAGAAGAATCAGTGAGATCCTTGGAATGTCTTACCAATAAGCAGTTGTGTTCTAAAGTCTTGAAGGGATCAAATCGGTGTGACCTAGAACCTATCTTCCTAACATAAGTCATTGGTATGACTCAAATTATCATAGGAAGATTCCAAACTCATTCCGATAGTAGAAGTATGGCCAATGTCAGCTAGATGAGATCATCACAGAGACTCTTATCGATGAGGTGGTCAAATAGCCTTGAACTATTGATTTGACATTTCAAATTGTTATAGATAGTGTTAGTCTTGTTGATGGGTCTAGACATCAATGTGATTCCTGCCAATGAGGTGGTCATAGAGACTTGAACTATTGATGATACTTTTCAATTTGAAACTGATACTATTGCTCATGTTGATGGTCTTGTGGTTAGGGATACTTCACCAAGTCTAAGCAATAAACTAGTTGAATGTTGTGGAGTGTGTGATGGTCAATGGGTGGTTTGGCCTTGATGAGACAGTTTTTTTGTCTCATCGATGAGGGATATAGTTGAAGTTTTTCACTGAACGATTGTCCTACATGGTTTGTTTTGAACCAATGAGACAAGTAGAATGTAAACCATTTGAAGTTGGACTATTGTGACCATTATTTTGTGGGAAATGAACATACCACTTGTGGATGATGAACAATTTGGATGGTGGTAGAGTTGTTTGAATGAACAAGGATTGATCAGTGTGTGAATTTTATTGTATGTTGTTGGAGAGCATTGTAACAGTGATGTTTTGTACAAGGTTGATTAGGGAAATGTTTCTACTATAAAATTGACATCTAAAAAGAGAGTCTATAACTTGTATTTAATTTCAATTACTATAATATAAGATATTTTTCTTTGGTGTGGTAGGTTTTTCTCCCACAAGTATTTTTCCACATAAATCTCGGTATCCAATTTTATGTGATTATTTCTCTTTTTTTTTTAAATCTTTCATGTGCATCATACTAAACTATAATTGCAAAATTTTAAGACATCTACATTCTTCTCTAAGGTTTGACATTAGGAGAGTTGTTTTTGCACCTTTAGATTTCCTTACAAGACAATGAGTTGGGAAAGCCCTCCACCTCTGATTGAAAGATATACAATCAAACCAATTATTCATGGACTATCTTTGATTACTAAAAGATAATTGATCACCTATGTGTCGTTGATGACTATGTCAACACAATTACAATTAAAAAGGTTCGTAAATGTGTTGCCACTACTTGCAGGGCTAAGGTTACTTTATCTAGTCCTTCTTTAAAGTAGCCACAATCAAAATACTAATATAATCTTGTTGGCCAATTGGGAAATACACCTGCACACATTTCTATCCTTGAGTTATTATGCCTGTCACCTAAACACAAAGCTATCCTCGATAAGGCTTTGAAAGAAACCTATGTTCCTACTAATAGTATAGATGTTCACCAATTTGAAACCATGGTTGGATACTTGGTTAATTCACTCCATGTCTAATTTTCCAACAAAGACTACTCTACAAAAAATTATAACCATAATGACCCATAACACCTTGAAGTATTTGTCCATCAACACAAGGTTAGATGAGTCCTAGTAGATGGTGGAGTTGGATTGAACAATTGCACCTTAAAATTGGTCAAGGCATTGGGCTATTTTGAAGCATCTATAGACACAACCAAAATTATTGTAATAAAGGCCTATGATGATGAAGAATGGTCTTCTAAGGGTGTTATCACACTCCCTATTGAAGTTTGACCCATAGTAATAGACACTGCATTCCATGTCTTAGATCTTGAACTTCCATATAACCTTCTCCTTAGTAGACCCTAGATTCACACCATGAAAGTTGTGCCTTCCACCTATCATCAATTCTTGAAATTTTTGTATAATGGAATTGAAGTCACGATCATTGGCGATCTTGATCCCTTGCAATATTCCACTAATTTAAGGGGAGTTTCCAAATGCTAGGTGCCTATCAATCGAGAAGCTTTTGCATCCACTTTCATATCCACTTCATCTAGTTACATCAATCCCTCCACCCTCACTAAATCATGTACATACAAAATCATGTCTAGCAACCCCAAAATCAAGATCCAGGATAAAGGTTGTGGTGAGTATAAAATGAATATTGCCTATTACATCACATAGCTACCTAAGTCTCCTAAGTATTATGGTAGGCCTTACTTAAAGATGAAACCCAAAGTGGTCATTCAAGTTCCTCCCATCACCACCTTCACAAGCTAGGGAGAGTTAAACAAAGAAGAAATTGAGGATATTTCAGCATGGATTTAAAAAGATGACGAAAATTTGTTGCCACTACCAATAGAACAACATGTAAAAGTTTTTGAGCTCATGAAACAAAAGGGTTAAGATGGAATTAGTGGACTTGGTATACATAAAACTAGAATGAGAGAACCCTTGATGCCTCTTAAGTGGCCAAAGAAATTAGGTCTAGGGATTGTACTGATTAAGATTGGCACTCCAAGTACTAAGTTTCTCATAAATAAGGATGTGAGTGCTTCAAAAGACATTGAGACATCTTAGGATCCTAGTGACATCTATTATGGTTACACCAAGTCTAATGAATATGAGTGGGACTCTTGCACCACCAGTGACAATGAGCTTGATCATGTCTTTCAAGATTTTTACATAGTTCTAATTCATCCTTTACTAAACTCATGGATATCAATATTTTTTTTGAATCATTTCATGAGCCTGACCCACCAAAGACCACAGACATAAGATCATGGATTGAATCCTTCTAAGACCTCGATAATACCTCTGTCTTTACCCTATCAATTGCTTCCCCATCCTTCACTAACAATGATGATGGAATATCCCTCATTTATACATATTTTATCAATTGGTACTAATAAGATCCACCTACCTTTGACATATTTCAAAATGATGAGGCCATTGTTGAATTTATGGGACTATGAGAGGGCATACCTAGTGCAAGAGCACTAAGTTCAAGATATGAAAAAATGGTCAAGTGTTAGAGTTTAGGTGTTTTTGGGGTATTTTAAGTTCAATAAGATCCATTGTGACCATTCAAATGTAATTGAAGTTTTGATGTCTTTTTTTTCATTTGTAGAAGTTGCAAAATTGTCAAGGATGTTGTCATTTTGGGAAAAAGTTGTCTGGGAGGGTGAAATTACATTTTATTGCCTTGAGTCATGTTTTTAGGTGGAATAAGGTCTTATTAGACCACTTTTAACATTCTAGGTTAGTTTGAGTGAATTAGGGGGTTAGTTATGTCAAAAATTGCAAAAATTGTTGCAAAAGTTGTCAAGGAAAATGTAAAAGTTGTAAACTAATGGTCATTTGAGTTTGAAAAGTAGTTGTAACCATTGAATTTGGTTGGAATGTCCTTAAATATACTTGTGAAATCAATAGAAGGGTTGGAGGAATCTTTCATTTTGAGAAATTAATAAAATTCCATTGTTTTCCTAGCAAAATTTGAGTTTTTCCAAAAATCTTGTTGTTTACTTGTACTATAAAATTTCATACAGAGTTATTGTGCTCTCATTTTTATGGAAATTGGTGGGAAGTAAGCTTAAAATCATCACAAACTTGGTTTGGAGTGATTTAAGTTGTTTTTTTTGCATTTGAGAGGCAAATTACTAAAGGTCATTTTGTGAACCCCATTTCAATCTAAGCCTTCTACCCCTGTATGCTTCTGTAACTCAGTGGACAGGCTTAGTTTTGGTTGTAAAACATGTTTTCATTGTTTCATCTATAGGGGAGGTCTAGATCATGATTTTTGGTGATGCCTTTAATGGAATTTTGGATTTTTTTGCATGAAAATGAGAGGTTAGAGAGGAGAAAAGTGAGAAATACTTGAGGGAAGTCATTTTTTATATCTTTTTATTTTTTTAGGGTTGGTATAAGGTTTTTAATGCATTGGGTTTCTCTGATAAGGTCTGTGTGTTGTATTTTCAATAAACCCTAGGGTAAATGGTGAAAATGGAGGGTTTTGTGGAATGAGGTCTTAGAGGGTGAGTTCCTAAAGATAAGTTGTAAAATTTTTGGTTTTATCACCTAATGAGTGCTTCCCCATTGATTTTTACGGTTTGTGATATCTTTCATGGGTCGTTGTTTTGGAAATTAGGCCTATTTAGCTAAGCTGAGTAGAGTAGTTTGCTTGTTTGTGAAGGTTAGTTCCAAGAGTCCTATGTAGGGTTGATGTATGTTGGAGAAGGCTTAAATGGGTGATTATAATGGTGATTTTTTCCAAAGTTTATTAAAGAAAATATAGAGTTAAGTTGGGAGAAACATGTCTATAGACCTACTAAGGAGACTAGGTGGAAAATATGAAATCAAGCCTAGATTGAGTTTGTGAGAAGAAAGGTGGTTTGGAAACTTTTATATTGTGAAATTGAGTTGTTTTCCAACCTAGGTTGCTATCAATACCACATGAAGACCATAAGGTTGGATTTACTATAGATCTTGACATTGCAACATATTTCAGTGAGAATGCCCCACCCTTTAGTCACAAAAATAACAAAAATAAAATAAAAAATGAATGGTCTTTAGGTGAAAATCGCAAGGCACCTTCTTCCCAAGAAAAATTAAAAAGAAAGGATGCATCCAAGGGAGAAAATCTCTCTAAGGTACTTGAGGATGGAGGGTTGTACTTTCTCCCTATTATTCAAGAGAGATTTGTGATGCTGATCAAAGACATAATGGAAGTCAACATCAATATTGTAAATAATCCTAAGACTATTCTCTTTGCATTATCCTTAATAGTAGAGGTAAAACTGGAATTTCAAGTATTTTTCATAGAATGCCAAATCAATTTCACATGGTCTTATGCTGACATGCCAAGCATGGACCTCGAGTTGGTCTTGTATCATCTACTTGTAGACACGTGTAATTAGCATTATGCACTTAGTTCATATCCATTCACTCATTCATAAACCCAATTCATGTTCATCCGCTCATTAAATAAATCAAACGTAGCAAATCCATTCGCCAAGTAAATCAGGACTATTAAATAAATCAACTTGTCTCACATCAACCTTTAATTAAATAAACAAAGCTTTATTTAATTAAATCTCCAAGTCATTTCCATCCTTTTTTTATTTAAATAAATCAAGTATTTCAGTCATAAAAGTTAAACATAATCATCATCTATTTAATCTAACCCTGATTAAATGCTAATCTCACCCACTTGCATCCTCTAGATATCTCCACTTGCACAAATAAATCAATTTTATTGATTTATTAAAACCCTCATTTTCTCTCAACGTGACAAGTTGATTTGTCCCTCCAACATTGCATTTATTGATGTTTTTCTTGTCCCCCTCTCAAAATTTATTGCCAAATTTGAATTCAAATTTTCCCTCTCATGGGCACTCTTCCCAAATCTTGCACATACATCAACCAATCACCACTTGACAAGTGTCATTTCATTTGTCCAATCTTAGTCCCACATTGGTCTCTCTTCAACACTTAGCATTTTGAAAATCTATAAAATAGAGGCTTCATCCTCAAGAAAATCCTCCACAATCTCTTGCAAGGTCACTCTGTTCATTTGAGAATTGATCTTGTCCATTTCACTCCATCATCTCCATCATCTACACAACTTTATGCAAGGTCATTCTCTTTAAGAACTTATCTTGTCCATTTATCATCTCCATATCTATAGCAATTTCATCCCTAGCTTATCAATCAAGGATTGGGAAAGGGTCACTAGCACATGTGACACCAATCCACTATGAGATGAATTTGAGTCATGTTTTTTGTATGCTTGTTTGGTTTTTCCTGTTATTTTAATATCTTACATAGCATATCTAACATGTTTCATTATCTCATAGGGATGTTGAGGATTATTTTGGTTTTAAAATGCTAACCATATGCAGATCTTCACATCCACATTATGGCACGAGAAGGATGGTTTTAGCTTTAAGTGGCACCTATTCTCTTAGGGATGAAGGTCATTTCAACTTCATTCATGTCACTTTTATAAGCATTTATTTTCAATTATAAAAATTTCCTTTCAATTTGCCTTGATTCTGTATTAATTCTGAATTTATTTTTAACTATAAACACTACTTTTCAATTTGTAATGAAAGTGTTAGGTCTATTAAGTATCAAATGATTGTGAATATGCATGTATATTGTCAAATACTCGTCACATTTTGAAATAGGTATCAGTTGGATAATGCAAATCGATTTAGCTTGTAGTTTTTGATAATGGAAATTGGATGTTTAAAATCTGAGGAATTATTGCCTACTTTAGAAAGTTAGTGAGTCATTTTAAGCAGCTTGCACTGTTTTATTTTAGTAAATGAAATAAGTTAAAAGCATGTTGGAAAGAAGCAAAGGAGTTTTAAAATTTGAGAATATATAGTTGTGTTTCTATATCAAATATAATTTTTTCATGATTTACTACTTTCAAAGCTCCAATGATAGCTATCTAACAGTGTCAAAATATGAGGGTCCACCTAAATAAAAAAAATGACATTTGAGAGCATGTCATTCGTGAAAGAAAATTTAGACATCCTAGCAGATATTTTGTAGGGATCGTCTCTTTATCATTTACCAATAAAAATCAAAATTATGAGTTTAATGGTGGAGAAATTTTTTTGGGAAAATGCCAATAAGGGAAGCATACTATCTCAAAATTACATCAGGTCATTACTGAAAGTCATATTTTTCATAAATAAATTGTCTAGATCTGGAAAAGAAGATGATGAATGAATGGTTTGGTATACAAACCTTTAACGTAGGGGACAAAAAATTGTAGAAGTCGTATTGTGGTAGGTAGCAATAACAATGGAAGAAAAGAGATCCAAGTCAAATTTCTGTTAATTTTGAATCTGTCTATTTTTATTTTTTCAAATGTGGTAGTAAGGGTCTTGATCGATTTAGCATAATTATCAATTACTATGCTTTGTTGGGGCCTTCCAGCATGAAAGAAAACATCTAATTTTTAGCCTCGTCTGGAAAGCAAGAGATATTTTTGTTAAAATTCTAGAAAAGGAATGCTTGAGGAACTTTGCATTGCGGTTCATATGAATTCCTAAAAACATAAAGCTTGCTCAAGACAGCGAATCCCAACATCTATCATATTTCTTGACCAGAGATAAAAGCCTAGGCGTACATGTTTTAGTCAAGTCTTGAGCCCATAATCGCCCTAGTTTCGTCAATGGTCAAGATATGTTCATCATAAATGATGGTGCTGTAAACAAAGTGGGTACTTTTAAATGATTTTATCAAATTTCATACCAATTTTATCATTTAATGTCTTTGGACATGGATTCTGTCTACATTTACTCACAAAAAAATGCACATATTTCCTCAATTTTCACCTTTTATCTACTAGATTAGTAAATTCAAAGTTTGTCATTTATTAATCAGCAACCACTATCAAATTCTGCATTGAAGTTTTTGCAAGTTCAGTATGTGTTGGTCCTTGCCAATCTATCAAAGCTTTACATTTATGGCGATTTATAATTCTATTGTGAATGTCTAATCATCTTAAGAACTCATAGTGCAAATTTCTAAATGTGAAAAGTGCAAATTCCATGTAGAGATATTGGCATATGTTCCTTAAACCTAAAACTAGAGGCATTCAATCTAGCAAATAGTTCTAACATAATTCTGTTGGATGTCTTGTTGAGTTATCTTTTGTGCTTTCATCCTCTTCATGATTCTGTGCACTTTTCTTATCTATGTCTTGCATTACGCCAGCTATGTTGATGCCTGTCAGATGTACAAGAGGACATTCAAAGCTACCAATAGAATTCCATCTCTATGATTAAGAGAAAATGAGGAGGCTAACATCTAGCTTTTCATTTGATTCAGAGGTGTCTATCTATGCTTATGCTATGATTATTGCAGTTCATCAAACCACATCTTCTTGAAGCAATTTGTCAGATAGTTCAAAACTACACTTTTTTTCTTTGACACCATTGAATGCAATTTCGATCACTATTTTGATGATCTGACTCTTCTAATAGGGCTATTGAAGAATTAAAGAATACATTGGCAAATATAACATCTCAAAACTCTGAGCCAGCATCACACAAAACAAAATTAGCTAGATTTATAAGTTATTACTCAGAGTTGGTGACATTAATCACAGAAAGTCCATGGGCATAGATTTGATAATGCTATTTTGAGTGTTGTTTTAAATGCATAATGTCTTTATTTTACTGTCTTTATTGTGTAGATTCTTGCAAGCCTCTTTAAATGCATTTTCAAATCTTTGAGATGTGATTTTCAAACTTGAGATATTAGGTGACATCCAATCTTAGTGGCAACTCATGCCTCACCAACTATTGGGTCAATTTTCAAGCTTATGATGTGTGTGAATTAAATAGGGCATGGTTCATTATGCTGCAGCAGTGCCAAGATAATTCTTGACAAGACTGAGGCTAAAGTCAACACAATGATGAGATTTTATTCCAGCAGAAGGCGTGGGCTCATTCTAGTAGGGGTATATTCATTAATTGGTGTTTTTGATTTATGACTTTCCACAAGGAATTTTGTTTACACTAGGAGTTTGTGAATTAAAGCATAGAAAACACTTATTGAAGAATTAATGTTTTGAGTTGGGGAATCAAGCATTGAACGTAAATTGACCAAGGTAGAAAATTATAAATTAGATATCATTATTAAGTTGAACACTTTTTTTAAATTGATTTTCTTTCAATATTAATTTCTGAAATTGTTTCTCAACAATTAATTTTCGTATGTTTTTATCTTGTAGATTCTGTTTGCACAAGGAACTAGCAAAATCAAAGCATAGGAAATAATCTTTGGAGAATTCTTGAGTTGAAAGCGGACATTTAAAACTTGAGAAATCATTTTTTAATGCTTATTATAATAGTCTAGAGCATCCATTTGCTGCCTTTGTTTTCTGTTATGGACCAACTAGATCACTGATTTGATCTTTTCAAAGTTGGATTAAAATTGAACCTTACAAACTTACTAGCTTTTTTTTATTTTGGAGTAAAAATTGAATAAGCAAACTTGACATTTGATCTTGGTGCTTAAAATGAATCAAATCATTACTTTGAAGGATAAAAGGAATGAGTGCCTTTATTGTTCTGTAATTATTTGCACAAAGTAATATCATCAAAAGATGTATGTGCTTCTCTTGCACCTCACAACGATCTTGAGAATCAAAAGGCTTTTGGTGACATTAAGTTGCGTAAATAATTTCCCATACACACTTTGATTTGGGTTTAAAATTAAACTTCTTGTGCGAGTGTGAGTAGAGCATCATTGCATATATTCTCTTTCTTTGTGCCATCAAAGATTGATCGAGTTACGGATTGTGTTTTTGCTTGCTTTTGTCTATCTTAGAGGGCCTACCTTGGGGAAAAAGTACTCACCCAAGGGAAAACCTCAACCAGTAACACTCTAAAGCCAAGAGTATTTCCAACCGGGATATAAATGTGGGTATTGGTTAAACGCCATTATCACGCGCTTGGCTCCGACAAGATGGATCTGAAAGGGGACTCTTGCCGAATGGGTCAATCTCCATGAATGGAAAGTCCTTACTAGAACCCATGTACTAGAATTTTCCAAAATCCTTGATCTATTTGTTGGTATAAGAACGGTTGTTCTAAAGCCGCCCCACACTTTTACGGTCTTTAGTAGAAATGGAAAACATGCCATGGGAGTTTCATGGGTGTTGATGCTTGGCTGCCCCATATAAGTGAGTGTCATGGAGGGGAGCTAGTGGGGTCAAGCATCTAACCATTCACTAAAGATAGGCATAGCTAGACTTGTCCAAGTGGGGATTCAACAAATATTGACTTACACATCCATAGGGCTTGTACTTGTTCTTCGTTCGAAAACACATGTGTTTATCAAAAACATTGCAAAACCAACATTCAACATCATCATCAAAATTTCAAACCCCTTAGTTAGAGAAAATACCTTTGACAAAACCCAAGAACTAATGCTTACCCTTGGAATTATGTCCTTAGAGGTTTCTAAGTAATTGGGTTTACATCATAATTTCCTCTTACAAAGGTCAACATTAAGCAACCTTTGTCCTAATTTCTTGGAACTTCCACATAGCACTTTGTGGGATGAAAAGAAGTTGTGACATTGGAAATTCAGTTTGAAACATAATCAAGTGGTTGTTTTTGGTAAAAAGAACTCATTAAGCAAAGATAATGAATTGGACCCCACACATGTGCTTGATATCTCTTGGTCATATTGGTCTTTTGATTGCTCTTAGAGAAAAGTGTGTTCTTCAATACCTTGGCCTAGTAAACAAAGTCTATCTATTTCTCTTAGGATCAAAATCAAATACTTCATCCACCTCAAAAATTTATCAACATCATCCCACAAACAACTTTAGAGCTTTGAAAACATCATTACCTAGACTTGGGTACATCCCTAAACCAAATCAAAATCATTTGTTTAGTTAGGTGTGTTTGGATGAATCCTTCCACACACACTTAGTTAAATTATCACCTCTTTGAACAAGTTCATCCTAAGATAGCATTTAACATCTTAGGGTTTACAAGCTCATCATCCAAATCAACCAATCAAAATCAAAATCCCTAAGTCTAGCATTGATACAAAGTCCCTAAATGTTCATCATTCATATCATTTACACCTTTCGTCATTCATCTCATCATTGGTCCTAAGAACCTTAGAGGTCACTTTGCAACAAGGTCAAAACACAAGGAGAACATGGAATATAAAAACTTGATCCATACATCTTGAGCAATCCAAATCAATTGAATCTTCAAAGCCTTGCAATGCCAATTGATTATCAAAACTCACACTTATACAATCCATACATGGGACCATTACCTTGGACAAATGTCGATGGCACAAGTGTGAGTATGCCCAAATCAAAGATTGGAACACATTTCTTGATGGTAAATCCAAGTCCAAATCTACAAGTCTGTCAACCAAACAATCAAAACATGAGCCTTCAAATGAACAATGTGATCCCACCAAATCCCTACAAGCCAGAGGAGAATGTACCAAGTACAAGTTTTTGAAACATGAATCTGGCAAACTTTGGGATAGATACATTTGCAAATCATACGAATATTCCAAACATGAACAATGGTCAATTTCAACCCATCATGCCAAATTTGAGTGTCATCACAAATCAGAATATTGTCCAAAATCAAACATAACTACACACTCCAAATCTGCTTAAACAAGAGCCAAATCAAGTATATCAAGGGAGTCAAGATCAAAATCAAGAACAAAATTGGCTAGATCAAATTGATGCACTTTCCAAAATAGTTGAGGCATTGCACCAAAGGAAATCTCCACCACTATTACTAACATTATTCCTTGGTTTAGGGCTTCCCCCTTTACCTAGCACCAATCACTCCACCCAAATCAATCCACCTAATGTCAATCAAACCATCACGTCAAATCCTTCGAATATACCATCGACATCACACCAATGGATGGCATCTAATCAAACAACAACATTGATCCCAAATTGAAATACAATCTCCCAAGGACCTATCACCTTGGTCATTCCAACCATCACTATACCTTCAATCATTCCAACCACCACTATCATGCCCATCGTATCTCAAACACTCACTATCGCTCCAAGTGTATCTCAATCACTTGTCACCACATCCAACACGATTCCAAATACACCACCACTACCACCAAAACCAAGTGCAATAAGTCAATATCGTAGCATTGCACTAAAAGCACATCAAGCCTACCAACAAGGGCTTCAACAATCTCAAGCTACCCAACCAACATGAGCACAAACATAAAAGATGAAAACTATTAAAAACAAGGATCAAGATCAATCCATCACTAAGCACATGTTTACATCATCCAATGATCAAATCGACATATGTCGAGAGTCACTTTTGAATCACAATCAAAATCCACCAACAAAACTTGACAATGAGCCAATTCAAGAAATATCAACATCACTTGACTCTATGGTTGAAGACATTCACAATCTCTCCACTGCAATTGTTGAAAACAATGATCAAAGCCTCTCCATCGAGGAGCACATTGAGGATGTATCTACACAATTCAATAATCAACTCACCATACATCAAGAGCCACTTTTTAGTGATCTCTTTCAAGGAGTGTTAGGATTGTTTGATCCTATTGACATAATGCACAATCCGTTGACCAATGACCATATTGAAATTGTCTCTACATTTCCTTATGAGTTAGAGGATATATCTCAAGAATTTATGCCAAAGCATGATCAAAATCCTTCACCAAGGTCTAGCAATGGTCCCTTCCAAGACATGTTGACATCCTTCGACCTCATGGTTATAGAAACTGAAGGAACCCTAGACTTGACACTTGAAGATATTGAACCACTTCACATGCCTAATGAAGATATCCAAGCACCATTTGTAAGAAATCTATCCTTTGAAGCTACCCCATGTCAAGAGCTTGATCCAAAGCATATCGATAGCAATCCCAAAATAAATCAAGATCAAAAATTTGTATCTCCAAGATACTACAATGATCTAATGAATATTCTCCTATCCACACAAGATGATCACATCCACATAGCACTTGCTCCTCCATCTACCCATGAGATGCTTTCTATGGATGGACATGTAGATGATCTTCATCTAGAACAAGATTGTGTTACACAAAAGAGTAGATTCTTATCTCCTACAATCAAATGGAGTTGTCAACATCAAGGTCGAATATGTCCCAAACTCAGATTGAGGACATCATGAATAAAGATATCCATCGTTATCTGCCCAAGGAAACAAGTGAGATAGAACATCCAGAGTTAGTAGAGTAGCAAATTAAAACAACGTCACCTACAGTGGTCATTTATCAGAGAGTGCATTCTATACAAGAGATCTTAGAACAAGCAGAATCAAAGAATGAAGGTACTACTTCCACAATACTAGGGGCAACTTCATCTCAAGCAAACGTCAACAAAGGGAGCACGAAGAGTTCTTATGATGAAACTAGTGCCAATACTACAACCAACCACATCACAAATCTTCATCCACCCATTACCCCATCCATGAATTGGGACCAACATCAAAAGAAACATTTGAATGAAAGCACAAAGAATGTTATCAAATCAAAAGAAGTTGAGAAGCATAATGGACAAATCAAATATGCATGGATACCAAAGCATACAAAGAAAGATCATCCCTATCAAACTCCATCAGTCAAAGAAACTATGGGGCAAAGTAAAAAAGGGAAAAGTATCCATCAAAGATGTTCACAAAAGAAAAAATAGGCTTCTCAAGCGATGTACAAAGTGTATCAAGTAGTTGGTCCTAATTCCACGCACACTTCCGTATCCACCCATAATTGCTCATCTTCCCAAGTTTGGAGAGTCAAAGGTTCCAAACTATCAACCAATCCATCTCTTATCCCTAAACACACTCCATCCACACATCCATGCATAATATCCAATTCTTACATTGACCATGTATTGGCAACGACCCTTCATCATAAGGATTCTGAAGGCACTTTATCGCGATGTGCGCACCAAGACAGAGTTAACTCTAGTATCGACAAAGTAGACTAGGAATCTCAAAAGTTATATTCTAGTGCATATATCTTAGCGAAGCAACTCCTTCAGGCAGGATGCTGATGGCACATTATGACAGAAGCATCTACATCAGGAACACCTCATGATTTAGCATGAGCTTAAAATCTTTCAAAAAAATCAAAAAAAGAAAAAAAAGAAAAAAAAGAAAAAAAAATCAAAAAAAGGATTGAAAATAGTAAAGAAAAAAAATCGTCCTCTAGTGAAAACTGCATGGGCGGCACTTTGGGAAAGACCATGATGAAAACCTAGCAAACAAGCATCTATGTGCACCAGTTTAGATGAAAGCATCTCATCCCATCCGTAATAAATCGACCATTCCATCCATCTTATCCATAATAAATCCATCCATCCATGAACCATTTATCTAATCCATTCACATATATCTGCATCCATCATCCAAGTTATCTTGATCTTGATGAAATTTTGGGGCACACTTTATACTTGCTTATGGTAAACATCTTGACATGGGTCATTTTCATGGATCCTATCCTATCTAGCATTATTTGAGCCATGAAGCATTATACAAATGGGTATTCATTATCCAAACACCTTATCTTATCGCAAGATAAATCCTTGGCATACTTTGTGTAATTACCATATTCATCCATCCATACACTTATTTGAGCATCTCATTCCATACATTGCTAGACATTGGGGGCAGATATTTACATCTTGCTTCAAGAATAAAACTTGGTCTATATCCTCCAACTTATGTTGTGATCTGAACATTGACAAATGTGAAATCAAATTGGTCAAAGTAGTTGTGAGCCAAATTCCAAATCACTAGCCCATGGCACATTTTGATGAGAAGACATTCCTTATTAGTCCTCATCTTTCAATCAAACATCGATCCAAACAATCAATATCAGTTGCATCAAACGCACCCTTCAAACATCACATCAAATCATTCGAACAACTTTTGTTCCAAATCAAGCTTCATCAATCCTGATCAATCGAATCCAATCAATCCATAATCTTGGGATATCCTTCCCAATCATTGTGTTGCTTAACACTATCCTTGCATTGTTGTGCATCCTAAACAATGTTATCATCATCAAATCCTAATCAATCAATCCTTGCATTGTTGGGCATCCTCAACAATGTTATTTTCATCAATCCTGATCATTCAAATCCTTGCATTGTTGTGTATCCTCAACAATGCTATCATCATCATCAATCCATCGATCTAATCAATCAATGTTAGCTTTTTTTTTAGCAAAATCCCCAAATAGAGCATTGATATCATCACAGATGTCCATATTCAAATCATCAAAATCATGCGAAAATCCAAAAACATCAGAAAATCAGAAAATCCAAAAACATCCAAAACATCAAAAAATCCAAAAACATTCATAAAAGTCAGAAAACATAAAAAACATTAGAATATGAACTACGTCATCTCTGAGCTTAAATGTAGGCAAGGCTCATCTATGATCAGCCCCCGAGACATCAAAATCCAAAAATATTTGAAAAACACAAAATCCAAAAATAAAAATAAAAAAATTTGAAAAACATCAAAATCCAAAAACATCCAAAACATCAAAATCCAAAAACATTTAAAAAATCAAAATCCAAAAACATTCAAAAAAACATCAAAATCACAAAAACATTTGGAAAACATCAAAATCCAAAAACATCACAAAATTCAAAAAATCAAAACATTTGTAAAAATATCAAAAACACCAAAAATAGCCTCAAAACATTTCAAAACGTCAAAAACATCCAAATATTTGAAAAAATTCATCTGTCTCATCTCGCTTTCACTCAAAATACTCAATCATCTATAATAAACTAATCATCACTTTCATCCTCTGGCAACACAAATAGAAACAATCACAACAGTTAATAAAATCAATCTTCAAGTGTAAAATAAAAATTCAAACAACCAACCTTTAAAACAAAATCAAACTCTTCATCATTTTCAAACATGTCAATCAACCTCATATCAACAGCCTATCAATTAACTTATCAAAACCATCATCATTCTATACAATGCATGTCCTAGGATATATCGTTTTGACAATGGGCATCATTTTGGATATCACTTGGATTCCTATCCTATCAAAACACATCCCTTTGGTTGAAGGTATGAAGAACATTGGCTTGTTTGTGTACTTGATCTTTTCTTTTGATTTATCTTATTACACTCAGTCCAAGGACCTCTCAATGATATCCGAATGAAGGATTGAGAGAGATAGGAATGGGGCAATGATCATTATTGTTTTGTTTGCTGTGCTTGTTGGATGTTCTTGTAAAATAACTTGGTAAATACTTTCTTTGTTAGATATGTATAGAGGATTTTTTGGATGGCTTGTTGATTATGGCATTCATTGGTTATACCTTTCTGTGTTTTGGTCTGAGGTGTTTAAAACTTCTAAAGTGCATCCTAGCAAGGTTTTTGTATGTGACCAGGTGTGAACAAGAATACTCCTATCTATTTGTTGAGTCAAAGTCCATCACACTAAGTACAACACCATCCCGGTCCTTTATACCTTGATGCATCATGCTTAGGCATGTTATCAAACATAAAGTAAGTGATCCTTTTAAAATCCCATCCTTGATAAGTAAATCATCCATCTATCATCATCATTTCTCATCATCATTTCTCATCATCATTTCTCATCGTCATTTCTCATCATCATCTCTCATAATGTTGGCTTGTTGGATCCTCTTGTCATCATCTAATTTCTTCATTTTCCACACTAACATCACAACATGAATAGTTAATCATCATCACCAATGCATCCATCCTGCATCCATCCTGCATCCATCATGCATCCACAAAACTGTCAGCATATCACATATCATTCATATCATACATAATAGGAAACATCAATCATTTCACATTTATTTCATTTGCATCATCATCATAATATAGATCTGTTAGTCTAAGCATCTACATAAATCATCCATTCCATAATCACAGCATATCACATCACCCATCTCATCCATCTCATATCATATAATCATTTAAGTTGTTTAGGATAATATAGATTTGTTATTCTAAGCATCTTAAAATCATCTCATTTGCATCTTCATCCATAACCACCCATTTTGAACCTCTTTATTGCAAGATCGACCCTCAAATTGAATCTTTTCGCTCGATCTCTCGAGGGGGCAATGTACCAGTGTACTTCTTTTTGCTAGGGCATCTGAAAAATTAGAAAATTTTTGAATTTTGATCATGGCAAGATTATTCTTTGAACCAACGCAACAAGTACATTGCTTCAAAGAGGGGAAAAATGTAAACACGTGAAATTAGCATTATGCACTTAGTTCATATCCATTTGCTCATTCATAAACCCAATTCACGTTCATCCACACATTAAATAAATCAAACACAGCAAATCCATTCACCAAGTAAATTAGGACTATTAAATAAATCAACTTGTCTCACATCAACCTTTAATTAAATAAACAAAGCTTTATTTAATTTAATCTTCAAGTCATTTCTATCCTTTTCTGATTTAAATAAATCAATTATTTAAGTCATAAAAGTTAAACTAACATAATCATCATCTATTTAATCTAACCCTAATTAAATGCTAATCTCACCCACTTGCAGCCTCTAGATATCTCCACTTGCACAAATAAATCAATTTTATTGATTTATTAAAACCCTGTTTTTCTCTCAACATGACAAGTTGATTTGTCCCTCCAACATTGCATTTATTGATGTTTTTCTTGTCCCCCTCTCAAAATTTATTGCCAAATTTGAATTCAAATTTTACCTCTCATGGGCACTCTTCCCAAATCTTGCACATACATCAACCAATCACCACTTGACAAGTGTCTTTCTTTCATTTGTCCAATCTTACTCCCACATTGGTCTCTCTTCAACACTTAGCATTTTGAAAATCTATAAAATAGAGGCTTCACCCTCAAGAAAATCCTCCACAATCTCTTTCAAGGTCACTCTGTTCATTTGAGAATTGATCTTGTCCATTTCACTCCATCATCTCCATCATCTACACAACTTTATGCAAGGTCATTCTCTTTGAGAACTTATCTTGTCCATTTATCATCTCCATATCTATAGCAATTTCATCACTAGCTTATCAATCAAGGATTGGGAAAGTGTCACTAGCACATGTGACACCAATCCACTATGAGATGAATTTGAGTCATGTTGTTTGTATGCTTATTTGGTTTTTCTTGTTGTTTTAATAGCTTACATAGAATATCTAACATGTTTCATTATCTCATAGGGATGTTGAGGATTATTTTGGTTTTAAAATGCTAACCATATGCAGATTTTCACATCCACACTACCATTGCATCCCAACACAAAGTCGATCAAACAAAAGATTAGAATAATGCACCCTAAAATAGCTATGTTGATCAAAGTTGAGCTCTAGAAATTATTGGATGTTGGTTTCATAAGACCTATTGACTATGCAAACTGGATCTCAAACCTTGTACCACTAACTAAACTGAATGGAAAAATCCATATCTACATACATTTTTGGGACTCGAACAAAGAATGTATGAAGGATGACTTCCCACTCTCGAATATAGACATCATAGTAGACCTAATGGTTGGCTATGAGATGTTGTCCCTCATGGACGACTTCTTAAGATATAATCAAATCTGTATTCCCTTGAAGACCAACATAAGAGACATTCACTTGCCTATGGGGTACATACTATTGGAATGTCATGCCCTTCAGATTGAAAAACATAGGCACAAACTATCAAAGAGCTATGACCACCTTATTTCATGATCTCATCCACACATTGATGGAAGCCTATGGGTATGTGCAAGATCATCATCGAAAAAATAGGCCCTTCAGTGGCAAAATTTTTAGAAAAATCAAAGTTAGGAAACTTGACATAAAAATTTGAATAAGTTATCTATATTATTTCAAAAATATGTAAGAATATAATCTATAGCAAATTGAATGTAGTTTCTAAACTACTAGGTTTATTTAAAAGAACAAAAAATATATTTGATGAAAATTTGAAATTTCAGTGCAGTAGTACTTAAATTTTAGGGACAAAATAAGAAGTACGTGTCTGTCTAACCTAACAAAAATAAAATGATAATATTTTCTTATAAGATTTTAGATATGACTAGAGGACTCATGTCCTGATATGATGCATATTTTTTGTAATTTTTTTCCAAATAAATTATTAATTATGATTTTTTTATTACAAATTTTAAAAAATATTAAAAAATCATATGTCTGACCACCTTAACTTGGTCAAAACTTCATGAATTTTTTTTAAAAAAATTTATACTATGCAAAGCATAGAATGTGATGCATGTTTTAGATTCAAAAATTTTGATATTGTTTGAAAGCTATAGATGTTTTTCAATCAACATATATTAGGACTTTAATCATAATTCAAATAGAAAATGAATAATAATTATTTATTAAATTCAAAGTAAAGCATAATTTATATTGATGGGAAGCTAAGAATCTCCTTTAAAAACCCTTTTGTTTCATCAATTTTTGGGTTAAAAAAATTGTCAGCCACATACCCATCATATCGCCACTTTTTGGCCCATCATGATCCTGCACATACACCTATGTTGATGATATTTTGGGAAATTCCTTGACACATGGTGGCCACTTAAGAGTCCTAGATAGGATTTTCAAATGGCTAGATGAATATGAGGTGCACCTAAATCTCAAGAAATATATCTTCAGTGTGACATCAAGAAATCCTTTGGGATAGATTGTTTCCCATTAGGGCATTGAAGTAGACTCGACAAAAGTAAAAAAATATTAGATATGCCACCACCTAAAGGAATCAATCAACTCCAAACATTACAAAGCTGACTCTGGTCTATTAGGCACATCATTGCATAGCTTACAGATAAATGTCAACCTTTTCATTATTTGATACATAAGGGAGTTCCTTTTATTTGGATAGACAAGTGTGAGGAAAATTTTCAATAGATTAAAGAGTACTTCTTGATGCCTCCTATCTTGATGCTTTCTATTGATGGAAAACCCCTAATTCTTTACATCTCAACCACTATAGTTGCACTAGGGGTATTGTTGGCTCAAAATGACCATAAGAAAAAGGAACCAGTAATCTAATATATTAGTTGCACTTTAGTGGGGTATGATATTAACAACAATCCAATTGAATGTGCTTTTATTACAATGGTTTTCACCACTCAAAATTTGAGACACTACATGTTAAACAATCAAACTAAGCTTGTATAAAAAATAGATTCCCTGAAAATTATATATATAGCTTCAGTGAGCCATGCTAAAACCATAAAAATACAATTTTTTTTTGAAAAATCAAGAAAATCATTACCATGATGAAAACCTAGCAAACAAGCATCTTGGTGAAAACTAAAAAAATCAAAAATCATGAAAATAGTAAAGAAAAATAACTTTTCCTATAGTGAAAACCACTTCAATGGTGCTTTGGATAAGTAACATGGTCAAAGCATGGCAAACAAGTGCGATGTGTAGTCAGTCTTTGCTCCATCATCTACTATCACTCTACTTGGTCTTCCATCCTAATCCATTAGAATGCCTTTAAGCTCTATAATCTCCCATTTGACATCCACCATAAGGCCTATTCATCTTTATCATGACTTTCAAACGGTTGATGTCTTTTGTCCTTTCTCCATCTTCCATCCATAATAAACCCTTGTCCTATTTTATCCCTAATGGTTAGTATTATTCCTAGTTGGGGGAAATTTCCCAACACCTGGTTTCATTCGATTCTACACTTGTCATTGGAGGTTAGTATATTCCCAGAAAATGACCAAAAAGAAAAAAGAAAAAAGAATCATAAAACTTCAAAAATCCAAAAAAATAAAACGTGCAAAAAACAAAAAAAACATCCAATTAACTCTCAAAATCCCAAAAATGTAATTAGAGTTAGTCAAGTTAGTTTTTTTCATTGTCAAACTACATTACCTCTACAACTAGACATAGGCAAGGCCATCTGTCAATGTGCCCCTGATCCATTAGGTCAATCCTCTAGGCATTTTCAAATAAAATCATGATTCAACCCTTTTTCATTTCAACAAAGTCAAGATTCATGTCAAACTACAAGGTCTCTGAGTGCATGATGTAGGCAAGGCCATCTGTTGATGAGCCCCTGATTCCACCTAGGTCGGTTCTTTAGGGTTTGTCATGTTAGTCAAATAAGCTAGACATGGTCAAACTTAGACACTGAATAGTCATCGAAACATCAACATTGAAATTGTGAACAAATAGATAACATAGTCCAATCATTCAAATTTCCAAAACAATGTCAACCTAGTCACTTTATGGTCCCCTTCAAGATGCATCCTTCTTGGAATTGGACCTCATCACAATGCTATTTTCCTTTTTTGGATGTGTCTTTCCTAATGACAGGATCTGTCACATAGTCATTGGCCTTTTCAGGATGTGTCCTTCCTAATGATAGGCATCGTCAAATTGTCAAAACTATCAAATTATCAAATTATCAAAACTGTCAAACCATCAAGCAATCAACCTTCAACAAACAAATATTGTCAAACATATTGAATGGTTGTTCATTTTGTTGGTCTATTTAATCTTATCCTTTTATTGTTTTTCCTCTTGGTCATGTTACTAGCTACCTTAAGGATGTCCCATGAGGGATTTAGAGGTGTGATGACATCTCTATTGGCAACACAAGGGAAGAAAATTGAGCGGGGGGGTGAATCATTTGTCACTGAAATTTAAACTTAATAAACTTATTAACCTTATTCTCAAATCTAATTAATAACCATGAAAGCATAAATCATCAATATATCAGAAACACACATAATTCACCAATATTTTTTACGTGGAAACCATGTTAGGGGGAAAACCATGGTGGAGGTTAGTCCACAAGATTATACCCTATTAAAAGTATAAAAAAGAATAAATGGGAATGAACATGCATTCAAGCACATTTCCTAGAGCTGACTACTCAAATACAAGAAGGATTATTACCCAAAGGAAGACACACTGTCTTACAAAAACATTCAGATTACATCTGCAGGATTTTGAATTGAGAAAATAGCATCTACTAATGCCTGATTATAGTTCTAGTTAAGCACATGAACACTTCTTCACACTCCACTTCTTCCTTTGAATGATTAGGAAATTATTCACACATCTCATACACATGCATTGCATCAAATGGAATAAAAAATCGCTTATATATATCTGCAACAAGAGATTACATTGCTACATGTCGGCTTCAACAAAATAATAAAATGAATACAAATTATCGGCCCAAAACAATAACAATTATTAATGCAAATCAACCAGTGTTAGTCACAACATAGTGAAGACCCAAAATGGAGTTCTCAAACATCAAACACTTTCAAAAATTATTCCTCAAAGATCCACAACATGCTACAATCACCTTTTCATCCATGAACATGAAAAACATGAACACGCAAGAGAAAATCACCAATCACGAGAACAAAAATCAATGCAAACTTGCAACACAAATAGAGCATGATCTAGAAACATCTAAAAAAATCATGAACCACCAAAAAAATATCCACAACAAATTAAATTACTAGAATCAAATTATCTTCATTTAGGAACACCAACTGAAGCAACAAAATGACTATCAGAACACAACTACTCATAACTAAAGATCAAATCTCCATGTGGGTCACTAAAACTTAACATGGATAAACTATGCAATGGCTTATGGTTTTGATTGTGTGATAATTTTTGCATCAACGTTTCGGATCACACTCTGTGATCCATCATAAGGATGAGCAGAGCTGAAGGAAAGAATGACCCACATGGAAATTCTTTCCTTCAGTTTTGCTCATCCTGATGATGGATCACAGAGTGTGATCCGAAACGTTGATGCAAAAATTATCACACAATCAAAACCAGAAACCATTGCAAAGAACATTATGGATTGTGGAAACTTGATATCATTAATGGATAAGCTAGATATTCTTGACAAAAAATACTTTAATCCACAACCTTTGATCATCAATGTACTGAGATCAGAAGTAGATTGAAGTTCGCTTCACCACTGACAACCTCCACCTCATTTTATTACAATTTACTCAATATCCTTGACATATACAACCTTAAAGATATTAATGCCAATAGTGTTGACATCAATGAAAACCACATATCAGCAACATCCAACAATCTCATGACCTATTTTCCTTTCTTGTTGTATTTGGTGCAACTTCACAAAAAGATTGGGGCAACTTAGCCCTTAGTATGTGTTAGGAAATTCCTTTTCTGCAAATGTCTATTTTTCACAAGTGGATGACCTTGCACACTTTGGTCTATTTCATATTATGGTGTTTTTTGTCCATTTGTCACATTTTACTACCCAATGATGATTATGCAACAAGTATTTTGTTATTTACAAAAATATTAAAGTGTTCCTTTTTCATCCTAACATCCATATCTTTCGCACTAACATTTCTTTTATTCCTTCATCCTCTCATATTTTCATCCATTTTGAGAGAACACTCATGTTCTTTCAACATGTGTGTCCTCTTGAGGGGGCATACCACTACCTCCTCATCATCCTTCCTCTCCTCACTTTCACACTAGGGTATATTTTTGACTTGTTTTCTTTGACACAACGCAATAAACTACATTATGTTTAAGAGGGGAAAAAACTAGACACATAAAATGGCCTAGACCCACAAACCATATTTTTCTTTGATGACCATGCTTCTCCCTCACATAATTAAAGTATTAATCATTCCTCTATGATTAAATAAATAAATAAATTACATTTATTTATTCAAATATGCCATTAATTAATCCTTATTCCCTCCAATAATTAAATAAATTTTTAATTTATTTAATTACTTTTTTCATTTTCACCTACAATTAAATAATTACCATTAATTATGTAATAAAATTACCATTTATCCTTCAATTAAATAAAATTATCCATTTAACCCACTTTCAATCAAACAAGTAAATAATTAAAACAATTATTTATTGTCTTTGTCTTATTCACATTTATGAATTAAACCATTATTTAATTCATAAGTCAACTTCCCTCCATAATCAAATAATTACTATTATTGTTTGATTTTCTAACTACCTCTTTTTCTCCAAAATTGATTTAATTGCTTTCAATTAAATCTCAACCCTTCATTTCAAAGCTTTCCCTAACCCTAATGCTCCTCATCACATTGAATCCTATCCTTTGATCTTAGGTTTTTGTAAACTTTTAATTGTATCCATCCATTCTCAATTTGGCATTCTTTAAAAGGATCTCTCTTAAGTCATTTTAGAGACAGTTATTTTCAACAATACATTCACACATAGCATGCTTGAGAGCTTTCAGTACTTGATCATACATTACTTCAATATTTTGCTTGTCTTAGGCATAGGCTATAGTTGCACTTCAATCTAAGGGAAATCTTATAATTTGTAACAAGATGGAGAAGGCCAATGGAGGTCATTCAATGGAGGCTTGAAAATTGGGTGATATTGTTTCAATATTTTTATACTTCTTCCTTTCATTGTTCTCTATTGTTGATTGGGATTTAGTTTATTTCTAGTTGCAGCTAACTTGAAAACTTTTCCTAGTTATAGTATGCACTATATGCTCCACTAAATATTGGGTACAAGTATAATTTTGTTACGGTTCTTGGAACTAAATAATGATTTTTAAGTAGGAAAAAATATATTTTTATTTTAATATAAATATAAGAGAATCTTCATAATATGAAAAAATATTTTCATAGATAAATATAATTATCCAAATAAATCTATTTTGAATTACGGGTATGTGCAGAATCATGATGGGCCAAAAAGTGGCAATATGATGGGTTTTTGTAGGGTATGTGGCTGACGACTTTTTTTTACACAAAATTGATGTAACGAAAAGGGTTTTTAAAGGAAATTCTTAGCTTTCCACTAATATAAATTATGCTTTACTTTGAATTTAATAAATAATTATTATTTAGTTTCTATTTGAATTACAACTAAAGTCCTAATTGATAGGTGATTGAAAAACATCTATACCTTTCAAACGGTATCATATTTTTTGAATCCAAAACATGCGTCACATTCTATGCTTCACATAATATAGGATTAAAAACAAAAGAAATGAATTTCCTGAAGTTTTGACCAAGTTAAGGTGGTTAGACATACGAGTTTTTGAATTTTTTAAAAGTTGTAATAAAAAAATCATAATTAATTATTTAATTGGAAAAAAATTATAAAAAAAAATGCATCACATCAAGACATGAGTCCTCTACTTATATGTAAAATTTAATAAAAAAATATTATCATTTTATTGTGGTTAAGGTGGTCAGACAAATTCCTACTTATTTTTTTCCCTAAAATTTAAGTAGTACTACATTGAAATTTAAAATTTCCACCAAATAGATTTTTTTTTAAAATAAACCTAGTAGTTTAGAAACTACATTCAATTTGATAGAAATTCTATTCTTACATATTTTAGAAATAATATAGATAACTTATTCAAATTTTTACATCAAGTTGCCTAACTCTAATTTTTCTGAATTTTTTGCCACTTAAGGGCCTATTTTTTCCATGATGATCCTATACATACCCTTATTTTATTTATTACTTCAAAAGCTACATAAGATTTATGTTAGTCATCTAAGAATTCATGCCTCTAATAAATTTTTTATGTCTCCTCAAAGAACATAACCTAAATTGAGAAACTCATTACAATTAATTCAATAAAATTTTCTACTTATTTTTATTGCTTTATATGGCCCTTTCTAGGTTCATAAATTGTCAACTATTTTGTGGCCCATGAAACTATTATTTATAGATTATAAAATAAACTTGTATTTAAGGACAACCAGTAGCATTGTTAGTATTTTGGTTCATTTCTTATTCATTGATTCACTATTTTATGTGTCAAAATTATTGTGTAATTGAACTATGTTAAGATCTTAGTATTAGGATTGTTAAACCCTAATTTTACTTAACTGAGTTACTCTCAACTTTTACATTAAAATATAATTTTGGATGTATGGCAATCTCATTATGATGTTAGTGTTTTGATGAAATTATATCCAATGAAATGTAATTTCACTTTAATTAATATATGTTATTTAATCAATCCTATGATTATAACATAATTGTAAATAACTAACTACATGATTTTTTTTCAAAGTGAAATGTAGGAGTACTTCTTGCCATCTGGATAGAGAAGGAGAGTATGAACCTAAAGAAGAGAATGAACTACAAAATAATTAGTATTTTCATCTAAGTATCCACACACCCACATAGTTTTATTCTAAAACTCCATCGATCCAATTAGAGTAATGAGTTAAAATTGATTCATTAGCATAATCAATAAAGCATAACTCAATTGTTAAAAATCAATTGCAAATATATTTTGATAACTGATAAATAATATGTATAGATATATATATATATATGTATATATATGTTATAAAATAAATAGATATACAATATCTAATATCAATATGTGTATATATATATAATAAAATAAAGAAATTATATATATATACATACATATATACACATATATAATATAGTATAATATAAAATAATATAACTCACATATATATACTTATATATATTATCTAAAAGATTTCTTTTAGTCTCCTCTAGTATATCTCTAGAAACCCATTAAAAATAAAGAAACAATTCTAAAGGATTTAGGAGACATTGATCTTTAAAATAATTTTGGGAGAAACAATAATTCCACAATGGTTCACTCAATTTTGCTTTAATTCCTATCAAACCTAGGTTGAAGCTTCTCTAATATGTCCTTCAAGAACCCTTTCAAAGTCCAAAAAAAAATCCACCAAAATCTAGGAGATATGGGCTTCACAAAATGACCTCCAAAATTGAAAAATATGCCTAGTCATAACGATGCCAAGATTATGTTCTAATACCACCTGTAATGAAATAGCTTGTACAAGAAGAGTATAATGTGAAATATCTTATAAATACTTGATAATGATATGCCAATTTGAGGGGGAAACCTCCTAATCGACTTAGATTGCAATACCTCCAATATTCTTCAATATTAACACAATACTCAACATGATGATGAAATAAGACTCACAACCTCCTATATATACCTATTATTCCTAGGATATTACCCAGGGTGACTTAGATAACCATATGTAAGCCCTAGGCTTACCCAAATAACTAAATAACAATACAATACTTGATATTATGACATATTTAAGAGTTAAGGTAGCCACAAGATGACTACTCATAACTCAATACACACTATAGGGGTAAGAAATAATAGAATTGAACATTGGAATGGAGAAGGAGATTGATATGGAGAGATAGAGAGAGGGGAGAGAGAGGTATAGACAGAGAGGGAGGGAGCAGGAGAGGGAGAGATACAAAGATCTAGATATATATAGGAATTGATATATAGAGAGAGGTAGAGATATATGGCTATATAGAGATGGAGAGATAATGATAGAGATAGATGGATAGATGAAAGAATAAATATGGAGAGAAAGAGATAGAGGAAAATAGATATAGATATAAAGTTCTAGGAAGAGAGAGGGAGAGATATGGATAGATAGAGAGAGGGATACATGTCTAGAGATAGAAGGGTAGAGATGATGACATATGTAAAGATGAAGATAGAGCTAGTGAGGAAGAGGAAAACAAATAGATAGAGGGAGGTAGCTTAGGAGAGAGACACATATAGAGAGAGGAGAGATAAAGAGAGATGGAGGATATAAATATAGAGAGAGGGAGATAGATAGATATATAAAGAGGGATAGATAGAGATAGAGGAGATAAATATATATATAGAAAGAGAGGGAGAGATAAAGAGGAAAAAAGAAAGATATAGATGTATAGATGGTGAGATAGAGTGATATAAGGGAATTCTAGTTCTGGGAATAGAGGGTATGTGTAGGTTCAATCAGTTCAATGCTTATTATATCAAAATTCATTGAATGGATGCCCGAGCATTGAGAGGGAAGGATTCTTCCAAAGGAAAAAGGCCTTGGGGAGATATTGTCTATGATCCATGGATCATCAATCGGGGTGGGGATACAACTAGCAATAATATACGTCCAAGCAAGGGGGCCACCCAATGAGACTTCAATACACCTTGATTCTACTCTAGGCATAGGTGTCAGAAATTGGACAAAAGGTAATGGTTTGTTATCCAATATCAAAGTTATCATCAACAAAAGTAGGGGCATAGCCATATCTAATCATAGAGTCTTAGTTGCCATCCTCAACAGCTTTAACAACCCTTGATGGGAGTTGGAATGGGACTTTACCACCCACCCAACTCCATAGAGACTATCAAAAAATTCCATTTTGAGGATAGTTAGGAATGAAATTTGCTAATAAAATGCAACCACCTTATATTCCTTTGTCTCCACTTCTCTCACCTCAGATATTGGATGAGAGGGGAAGTGATGGAATGAACTTTTAGAATAGTTGGTGGTAGAGAGTCATTTCCCTAACTCAATTTTTAGATAGAAAAATAGATAATTAAAGATATAAAATTAGATGTATAGAAATATGGGAGATAGTGATAGGGAGAGAGAAATAAGGAGAAATAGATATATGAGAAGAGAAAGGGAGAGAGAGATAGATATAGATAGATATATAGGGGATAGGATGGGAGGGAGAGATGGAGAGATGGGGAGAGATAGAGAGAGGTGGGATAAAGAGAGGGGATGGGGCTATAATATATTTAAGAAACCCCTCTCAAAAAAGATATAAAATATTGGATAATATTTCATTTTTTAGGAAAAAATATTAATTTCTACTAGTGAATCTTCCCTTTTTCAAAAAATAAATAAATTTTATTGGCAATTTTTTTTACATCACTAAAATTTTGTAGAAAATTTTGGTTGATCTTGAAAAATAAAAGGAAAATGCATTAATTATTATGGAAAATAAATCCAATCTAAAAATATTTTTAATGAAAAATTAGGGGCTTGAGAGTGGAAATTATTGATGGGTTTAAGGGGTAGACCATAATATTTACTTGCCACCATTGTATTAAAATATAATATAATGGCCCTCATTGTATTGTGCAAGGTAAAATGTACCCATGATATATAATTCTCATGGGGCTCAAATTTTTTTTATATCATTGATCTAATGACCCTCATTGTACTCTACGAGGCAAAATGTACCCACAATCTATAATGTTCATGAAACTAAAAATTGTGGGCCCCATGAGTATTATAGATCATCGGTATATTTTACCTTGTGGAATATAACAAGGTGCATTAGATTATATTATAAATCAATGTTGGAAACTAAAGATTAGATATATGGTCCTAAATCAACTAATAATTATAATATACTATTGGTGAATTAATATATATTTCTATTATAATTTATAAAATTTAGGTGAATCTAATCTCATCATGTATCGAATATTTTGGAAAATTTTTGAGTTAAATTTTTTAATAAATTAAATTATTTGGTGATTTCAATAAGACTATAATAAAATTTTGTAAAAATGTGGTGATTTAGGTCATGTTATAGCTCAAAATATTAGCTAGTTTTGGATTCCAAAATTTCAACTATTAGCCAATTGGTGAATATTAGCGACTAAAAAAATCACTAGGAGGGAGAGAGAGATAGGGAGAGAGATAGGTAGAGGAGGGACAGAGAGATAACAATGGGGAGATAGGGAGATGGATGGGTATAGAGGGGGAGAGAAGAACAAAGGAGAGAGAAGAACAAGGGAGAGGGAGATGGCTCAATATATAAAGAGAGTGAGAGAGAAAGGGAGAGAGGGAGAGATATAGATAAAGGGTGGCACAGAGAGATAGAGAGGGATGGGGAAAGAGAGAGAGATAGGAAGAGATATAGTGATAGGGAGATAGATATAGAGAAACATATGGGTAGAAAGAGATAGAGAGAAGAGTGAGAGGGAGATCAAGAGAGAGAAATATAAATAGAGATAGAGTAGGAGAGATAGAGAGAGGGAGAATATAGAGGGGAGAGAGGGAGAGATGACTCGATAGATAAAGAGGAAGAAAGAGGGTTACATAGAGAAAGGGGGATAAAGAGAGATAAAGAGAAATAGGTAAATAGATAATGAGATAGAGGTAGAGAGAGTTTATAATGTGTAGCTCATAAGAAATTTTCAATTAGTAATTGATTCATAAAAGCAAGGTAGATCTTACGAATTAATACCAAGTTAAGAAGAAAGGTGTTTTAAATTAAAATTATTTGGTCTATCACAATGTACATGGCTTCCTACTTCATAGGAAATCTCTAGAACTCTGTACTATGCTAGATCAAGATTGTGTATTAGAGAATCAATCTATGTAGCATAAGATTGACTGATAGATATGGATTCTATTTGAAGATAGTTATAAATTTGTGTTGATGCCAATATAAGCATGAGATATAGATTATTTATGTTTTTAATCAAAACAACATATTTAACAATTATATCATAATTATTTGTTCATTATCATTCTAAAAATGAAATAACCATTTATTATATATAATTTAAAAGCATTAATTATTGTTGTATTTATATGTATACATTTTATTTAACTAGCATTCATTAGGATGAGGGAAAGGCCATTTTTTATTTAATATGATAAATAAGTGTTGTTTAATTGCCAATCCTCATATACACCATAACTTTTTTATTAGATTAAGTCAAGAAGGGCCAGTACCCATTAAATATCAACCATATAGGTGAATGAGGGTCTCACGAGAAGTGAGATGCCTAGATAAAATTAAAACATAAACTTAAACATAAATAGTCTAACCTAAAAAATGAAACAATGAAAACACACCAAATAGAGACCAACACAAGACCACAAGACACCTATAGGTCTCCCAACAGATTGAGACCACTGTATTATTCCATTCCTAAGATAATAATTGGAGCTTCTCTTCAAAAGTCATGGGGCCTTTTTGAATGGCCAACATATCTATCGTGGCATCCTAGGTTGAAGTTTTAGCCATTTTACCTTTCTTCTTCTATGTGTGGCTATCATCCCTACCATCATCAGCCACCCTTTTACCCTAGTTCTTCATTAGATCCTACTAAAACATTTTGAATGGTGAGGGAAATGTTCTTCACAGTCTCTTTTCTATAGTTAGTAATCACCCTAAGGAATTGAGTAGTTTTCTCTTGATTCTTATGAATAGCTTCAATCTCCATTTTTAAATTCCTTTTATCATCTTTCATACCAATAATGGCTCTCAACTCTTTTAGCTCCTCCCAATTGGCCCACCTCTTGATAGACATGGTCAAGGAGGTAATCAGATCCTAGTGGGATTTTTCCTCCACCTCACATGGCCATAAGACTTGTTGTTGCAAAAAAATTACTTTCTAATATCCGGATTCTCTCTTTGGCTGTAACCAACTATCCCAACAACTTCACAATATCAAATGTTCTAGGGATTAATTATCCCTAAGATTTCATTTATCTTTTTGTAGACGGGGTCACTAGAAGAACTAAATATTAAACCCACCTTAGGTTTGGCATGGGTCCTCTCAAAATTTATGTAGAGGTTGGGGAAATTTTAGAGGTTATGGTTTAAAATAGGGGGTGGTAGGGACATCAAAGACCTTTGCATGGGAAGAAGAGTTCATGGGAGAGTTGGCAAGAGTGGGGTTCCATGACACATTGTTGCTTGAGTTTTCTAATTCATCTGAATCGATAGTAATATGCGTGGGTTCCAATAGGGAATGTAATTGATGGGGATAGGGAGTCTAGAATCCTCATTAGCAAGGGATTTACTATGGGCCCAGAAGTTGCACCAAATGGTAGGGGCTTTCATCAAGGGTAATGGAGGGACTAGGGTTCATGATGGGTTTTTTGGGGTCATGAACTATTAAAGTGTTCTTTTTAATAGTAATAGGGGAGGGTAAAATTGTGACATGGTAATTATACAAATGAAAGATAATATCTCGGTGGATGGGTAGATTCTTTTTTTACCCTGAACATTTTTTATAGTTTGCTCAACTAAGGATAAAAGAAAAAATGCAAAAAATCATTTTAACATTATACTAGAGGTAATTAGGCATTGGAAACAAATGAGCGTGAAAGCGATGAAACCTCCCCTCAAGCATAACATACCGCATGATGAACTCAACAAATTTTCTCCAAACTCCAAATAGGTATACATGTTTAAATCCATTCTAGAGTCTATTCACCTTCTCGCCATCTTTTAAGAAACATTTCATATCCTTCTAATAGTGGCCTTTGGATTTATGAGGGATGCACACTCCCTCCAAAGAGAGCCCCATCACCTATGCAATTAACTCAATAGTCACCATAAATGAGGTCACACCAATAGTGACAATTTCATTCATTTATGAAGTAGTGAACACCACTGAAATCTTGCAGCTATTCCCATGCATCCCTTCTATAAACAAGGTCAGCTTGCCCCATTGCAAGATGGTCTAAACTTCCTTGTCTTGTTTCCACACCTCGTAGCTAATAGGATCTTCTTGAAATAGATCATCCCCCATTGCAAAAAGCTCAAACCTCAAAATATGGCCACATAGACTATATAAAATACTAGATAAAAACCAGAGCCACCAATTAAAGTGTTTATGATTTAAGGTGGCGTAAAAGGGTTAATTTAGCATAAATGAAAAGTGTCACAAATATCTGAGTTCTCATAGCATATCCAACTTAGTCTCTAATTGGTAGTACTTTAGTATCATGGTAAATTAAGTCACATGTACATGAATAGTAATATGAAAGATATTATCCCATATTACTAAATTTGGCCACTTTATTTCCATTTTGAAACACATGAAAAATACTACAATTTCTAAGTGTAATCATAAGATTGCAAGATGAAGACACATGTCTTGGAGGGTCCAACAAAGAGAGGCCTTCCCTATCATCATAAGAATTGTGTTTCTACAATCTCCCTCAATGATTAAGTTGGATAACCTAGCTTGTGTGGCAATTTGAATGACATGGAAAGCCACCACCACCTCAGTGAAGCTAGATGACTGCACCCCCAAGTTGACCACATAAGCCAAATTAAATTCCCCTTGTGATCTTGAATAACCCTATTCACACCTGCTCGACTAGGTTTATGTTTGGTAGAGCCATCAAATTTAAGCTTCAGCCAACCAGGGTTTGGGGGGGCCTTTTACACCATAAAATTTAATCCCTCTAAAAATAAAAATAAAATTTATTCTAAAGTACAACTTCTAACATAAGTTAAAAAACTTACATTAAATGAAAAATTTACCAAATATTCCTTGTGAAACATAGATGAACTATAGTTGCATGATCAATATCATCTATCAAAACCTTTTATTCCATTTCTAGTATAGAGTTATTAGCCAAATAAGATAAAGCATGGATTTTGTAACGTAGATTTGAATTATTTATATAATGAGATGGAGTGGAATTATAATTTTGTTCCTTTTATCAATGACAACTTACCTTTAGATTTGAGGATAGGAAGACATGTCTAGAGATAGAGGGGGAGAGAGGAAGATAGATGTAGAGAGTAAGATAGAGAGAGAGAAAGGAAGAGATAAACAAATAGATAGAGAGGAGTAGAGGGAGAGATAAGGATAGAGAGCTAGGGAGATAGAGAGGAATTGATAGAGAGATATAGAGGAATAAGGATAGGGAGGGAGATAGAGAGACAAACAAGTAGAGATAAGTAGAGATAGAAAAAAAAAGATTGAGAAAGGGAGAGAGAAAAAGAGGAGATAAAGAGAGGGAGAGATAGGGAAAGTGTTGGTTTAATTAAAAGTATTGTACCTTGTCCTAGGTCATAATTACACCTTAGTTAAGTTTACTTAGGGACTCACATAGGAGGTTGATGGAGATTCTCCATTTTTGGTGTACTTGACAAGTCATTACCTCATCACTTCTGCCTTTTGTGGACACATCATGTGATTATCTCTCTACCTTAAGTGGAGTGATAGCTCTTCATAGTTGTCTCATGTCATAAGATTACAACACTTGTCATAATCTTATGCCCTTCTATGTTCTCACCATGGCTATATAACCAAGGGGTCTCCCTCATTTGTAATCAATAAGAATCATATCATATCAATGACATTGAATATAGTTTATTCATGTCATATTCACTCTCTCTCTTTTCTTGTGCTTTCCATTTGGTCCATAGATCTTGGCAGCCATAGCCAATTCTAACATGGTATCAGAGTGGGTTGGGTGCCATTGGAGAGTCCTTTTCTGAAGAGAGATCTTAGATTTGAGGGAGTTCCATTCATGGCTCTTTGTTGCAGGTTCATATCGGAGCTTGTTGGTGCAAATGCGAGCTCACCATTATGTCCAGAAGGTTCAAAAAAGTTGATTTTTCCTTTCGTTTTGTCCAAATTGGACATACAAGGCCAAATCTATTAGGGTTTGAAGTTGAAGAGTGATTGCTAGATCCAGAAGGTAGCTGCAATTTTGGAGTATTTTGGTTCAAATCCAACCCTACCATTGTGTCCAGAAGGGCCAGAAACCCTAAGATTGACTATCAATTCATCCAAATTGGAGTAGTTGTCCATTGAGGCAAAAAAAATTTCCCAAGGAGCCGTACAACCCCCCAGGTCATCATAAATTTTGTGGTACGATTTTCTAAAAAATATATATAATTTTTCACCAAAAATATTTTGAATTTTTTTTGAAAATTTAATTTTGGTGATTAATTTTCATTGTAAAAGTTTTTTAAAGTATTGAAAAATCATATAAAATAAATAAAATCAAAAGCATTTTTTAAGTCTGTGGTTTACAGACTAGTACAGTAGTCTATACCTTTGTACGCATAGCACCCACCACCACGTGACTGCTAGGTGGGCCCATCTCCCACACCAGTGGATCTCTACAAAATTTCAAGCTATCAAAGTCTTGAAACCTACCGGCCAGGGTTTTATATTCCGGTAATCACAAAATTTCTAGCTAGTAAAAACAATCTGGTAGCATCAATATTCATCGATGGTAGTGTGGAATATTCAGGGAATCTCAAAGATTTTGGCAACATGGTCACATGTGTGACATTCAGGGAGATGTGATTTTTAAGCTCATGAGTAAAAGAATATTCTACAGGGATAAGAGTATATTCTATTTTTGACAGCTGAAGAACCGTCAAATTTAACTTTGTATGTTGCTGACGTCAGCAGGCTTTTAAAAAATTTCTACCCCTCACAATTGAGTTTTTTGTTTTTGCAGTCAAACTTTGAAGCCTCATATCTCAATCATTTTGGCTCCTTTTTTCAACTATTTTTTTTCTATTTGGGCTAAGTTTCCATGCTCTATGTATTGGTACAATCATTTTTTGGTTTTGGTGAATGGTTTTTCTAGAAATTGTAGATTCTCACAAGTATTACTGCTTCGTCCTCATTTTGGGATCTTCAGGAGCACATATCTTGTTCCTACGGTAACATTTTTGGTGCTTTTTTTTTTTAAAGTGCATGATTTTTTGTGTACTTCTCAGTGGTAGGATCAGATTGATCTCATTTTGTACCAAAAATGGTACTTGATACTATGGCCTATTTTGGCATTTGCATGTACCAAGATCAAGTCTAGTTTACTATTTTTGGCATCTAGCAACTATAAACGAACTAAATATAAAGTTCCAAATCATATATTCCTTTGGGGGGTTTCTTGATTGAGTGATTTGGGGGGGTAATCTTGTAGTGATTGTTTCCATTCTTTTGCTTGCTTTGTGTTCTTGCAATGGGGAGATCTCAAATTGAACCCATAAATCCACATAATTATGCTACATGGAGAAAATCAGTATCAAACTATCTCATGATGAAAGGTCTAGTAGGTCATCTAAAGGACACAATTCAAAAAACTACTGATGGTAAAGAATTGGAAAAGTGGGAGATTGATTGTGAGTAAACACTTGGATGCATATGTTCCTTAGTCTCATTTGATTTGCAGTTTCATATTGAATCATGTAATACACCTAAAGAGGCATGGGAGACTTTTGAGAAATTGTATAGTAAAACAAATAAGATTAGAGCCTATTAGATTGATAATGATTTGATGAATCTTGATCCTAAAAGTGTTGACAACATCAAAGACTACATCTCCAAAATCAAGCAACTAAGAACACAATTGAAAGAGTGCACTATTGAGAAAGAGGATTTACAATCGATTCTAAATGGGTTATCCAAGCTTGGTCCTGAGTATTCAGTGTTTGTTTCTGGCTTTCATACCCATCGACTTTCTATGGGAGCATCATATGTTGATCCTAAGTTTGATGACTTTGCAAATCTCCTAATCCAAGAAGAAGCTAAGTTAATGAACATGGGTCTAATTAAGTCTTCCAAACCACAAGCATTGGTGGCAAATGAGTCTAAGGTATAGAAAGAATAAGGGAATCTTGATAAGAAGCAAAAGAAGAAAAAGAA
Source organism: Sequoia sempervirens (assembly GCA_007258455.2). NCBI lineage: Eukaryota > Viridiplantae > Streptophyta > Pinopsida > Cupressales > Cupressaceae > Sequoia > Sequoia sempervirens. Next base: position 172,853,215 of record VDFB02353493.1, on the reverse strand, counting down.
CAAGCCACATAAAGAATCAAAATCTTCATCATCAAAAGGAGAAACATCTAAAAAGGAGAGGCCTTCTTGTGCATATTGCAAGAAGGATGGACATGAAGAACATTATTGTTATAAGGATATTGATGAGTTGAAAAATATTCTTAGAAAGAATCACATTGATTTTCCTTCTAGAATTTCTGAATCTTCTTCTCCTTCTACCTCAAAATAGTCTAAAAAGGACAAAGGTCAAACATCAGGATATAAAGGACAAACTCTTTGTGCTTGTTCAGGTCTAGCATCAGGGAGATGGCTTCTAGATTTAGGAGCATCTCATCATATGGAATCTTCACAGACTATCTTCTCTTCATTTCAGCTTTATTCTATGTCTCCTATCTTGATGGAAAACAATACATATATGAGTGTAATAGGGAAGGGATCTATTAGCATTGGGGAGAACACTTTTCAGGATGTCTTGTGTGTTCCTCATTTTATGAATAATTTGCTTTCCATTTATCAGATTACACATGGTGGAGATGGGAGAACTTTGGAGTTCACACATGATACTATTATCATTCAAGACTTGGAGACTAGAGATATCATTGCTATTGGGGTGGTTGATCATTCATCTTGGTTATACACCTTTACATAGTTTGCTTCTGATGATGATAATGTTCCTTCGACTATTGATCATATGAACCATGATTCAAAGGAGACATTTGGCTTTTTGAACTTGGGTATACTCACATCAGATCCAGTCCTTGAGCCATGCACTCTATCTCCCCCATCTACTATTGTACTTGATGATACTTGTGTTGCTATAGTTTTGGCTCCTAATGATTCAGTGCAACAAGATCCTAATTGTGTTCCAGATATGGCTACTTTGGATGATTTCCTAACAGGTATTTCAGACTTGTTTGTGGAGTCTCATCTTTCAGATTTGGAGGACACCATCGATAACATTCATCTTCTCTTTGATGAAGATGCACCTTCTTCAGTTGTTGTGAGGGAACACTTTGACCCTCTTGTTCATTCCCTACATGATCATTCTTCACAGATTGGCATGAGTGTGGATTCTTTTGGACAACATATGGAGGAGGTTTCTTTGTCTTCAAAGGGGATATCCTTGTCTTTGGATTATGTTCTGCATTCCTCTCTACTAGATGTTGGATTGTCATCTTTAGTAGTGTGGCCTAGAATGCCTATTTGGAGTGTTTCAGTTTTCGGCATCAACATGGAGACACTTGAGCATGCTTCAAAGACACCATCATACATCATACATCTTCATGATATCCTGCATACATCCTTGCTTTTATTTCTTTCTAAGGGGAGGAATGTTGTTCAATGAGATTGGATCATCTTCAGCATTCAATGTGACTCAACATTGAGGGGAGGCTACCTTGTCTCTCTTCTTATTCTCTCTTATGGGGGGGTCTTTTTCCTCACAGGGGGTTTTTACCTTCTCATTCTTCATTGAGAGTATTGTATTTCAATTTTTGTATTTCATCTCTCTTTTGAGGGGGGGTTTTCCCCATGACGTTTTCTCCCTTTTCTCGCTTGTGAGAGATTGCATTGTTTGTACATGGTTACCTAACATGGCCTAGTAGCCGAGACCCATCTTTGCATCTTTGTGTCATTTGCATAATAATTTTCCACTCCCTAAGTTGCACTTAAGGGGGTGTTGGTGTAATTAAAAGTCGTGTACCTTGTCCTAGGTCATAATTACACCTTAAGTTTACTTAGGGACCACATAGGAGGTTGTTGGAGATTCTCAATTTTTGGTGGACTTCACATATCATTACCTCATCACTTCCAGCTTTTGTGGACACATTATGTGATTATCACTCCACCTTAAGTGGAGTGATAGCTCTTCATAGTTATCTCATGTCATAAGATTACAACACTTATCATAATCTTATGCCCTTCTATGTTCTCACCTTGGCTATATAACCAAGGGGTCTCTCTCATTTGTAATCAACAAGAATCATATCATATCAATGACATTGAATATAGTTTATTCTTGTCATATTCTCTCTCTTTTCTTGTGCTTTCAAATTGGTCCATAGATGTTGGTAGTCATAGCTAATTCTAACAGAAAGATAGAGATATATGGGAAGAGAAAGAGAGAGATAGAGATTTATGGGAAGAGAAAGGGAGAGAGAGAGGTAGAGATAGAGATATAGATAGGGGATATAGGGAGTGTGTGAGGGAGGGAGAGATGGGGAGAGATAGAGAGGAGGTGACAAAGAGAGGGATGGAGAGAAAGGGGGAGATATAGGTAGAGGAAGGAGAGAGAAGAGAGGGGAGAGAGGGAGAGAGGTAAAGGAGGGAGGGAGAGAGAGAGGTAAAGGAGGTAGAGAGAGAATATGGGTGAGAGAGGGAAAGAGATAGGTAGAGAGGTAGATAGAAAAGAAGAGGGGAAGAGAGGGAGAGATAGCTCAATATATAGAGAGAGAGAGAGGGAGAGGGAGAGGGAGAGGGAGAGAGGGACACATATTTGTAGAGGATGATATAGAGAGATAGAGATGGATAGGGGAAGAGATAGAGATAGGAGATAGATAGAGAGAGTGTGAGAGGTAGATAGAGAAATAGAGTGTGTGTGAGAGAGAACTAGAGACAAATATAATGAGTAGGAGAGGAGTGTGAGATGCAGTCAATAAGAGAGATATAACTTGGTAAAGATAGAGGGGTGAGATATGGAAGGAGAAATATATGGAGATACAAATATAGTGAAATAATAATTGTTTGTGTATGCAAGTGAGGGAGATGTGGAGATAGAGAGAGGGATACATATATAGAGATAAAGATAGTGGGATGATAGACAATGTGTAGAGATATATAGAAAGAGGGAGCAATATGGAGAGCAGGGGAGAGAGGGAGACATAGGCATAGAAAGAGGGAGATATAGAGAGATAGATATAGTGGGAAAGATAAAGGGGAGGTAAGGAGATAGAGATAGGGGAGAGAGATAGAGAGGAAGATAGAAATAGAGATGGAAATGGAAATGGAGATATAGAGATGAAAATGGAGAGAGAGAGAGAGAGAGAGAGAGAGGGAGAGAGAGAGATAATGAGAGAGAGATATATAATGAGAGGAGGATGGATGAAGAGATAGAGATGGGTAGCTATATATACAGGGAGAGAGAGGTAGAGAGAGGAAGAGATAGGGATATATAAAGAAAGATGAAAAGAGAAAAAGAGAGATCTTTATATCTCTCCTCCTCTATATCTATTCTCATTATCTATCAATCTCTCTCTTCCACTTCCCCCACTATTTTTCTCTATATCTTTCTTCCCTTATCTCTTCATCTATCTATCTTTCTCTCTTTTCCTCTTCCTATCTCTCTCCCTTTGCTATCCTTATTTATCTCCCCCCTCTCTCTCTTTATCTCTTGATATAAATTAACCTATATATCTAAATAACATTATCAACACATGTTTAAATACACTTAATTGAAATATTATGGGCTGTATTTTGAAACACTAAAATTGAGCCATGTGAGATATTTAGATGTCACATGGTTTTACTAATTTTGTATATTCCTCTTAGATTTTGCAATAACTACCCATTTATATCGAGGACATAAATAAATATTTTAATTTCAATACAAGATTCTCTTACCTTGAAAATGCAAATATGTCAAAATTAAAAAAATAACTTCTATCTATGTATTATAAGTTTTAATTGTAGATTCACTACAAATAAATTGCTTTAAAATCACATTTCACTATTTAATTGTGATATTACTATTTATTATACTTTTGGAAATAAATAGACAATCAATTATAACCTGTATGGACCATTAAATCAATGACAACACTTACAGAAATTTTAGGTAATGCAATCAGACTTTATGTTTTTCATAATTTAGTTTGAAGGAAGAAAAACTCACCAGAAAATAGTCACAAGTTGAAGCTCTTATTCACTCAAGGGCCTTGGTGCGCGTAAGCTGCGACAATCACAGATGAAAACATTGTAATGAATAAACGTAATAAATAGCAAAACCAAAAGTTGAACATAACTGAAACTGGAATTCGTGTCTACTCTTACAATACAAAACGTTTATTGACAAAATATCTCAAGAAAACATTATTCTAACGTTCTAATAAGTTTCACATACTTAGAAGCGTTAAAAGAAGATTATTTCTAACGTTATGACTCAGTGCAAAGCAGAGGACTTATTTAGAAAGAAGCAGTCCTTCAACATTCCAAAATTGCTTTAGATGTGGAAAACTAATCTAATATTTATAAGCAGCCCCTCCAAAAGCATAATTGTTGATTCATGCGGATCACTCGCTGTTGAAAATAATGTGTGACCCACGTAATACAATTCTGTTGCTTCACAACGAAGAGATTTTGAATACGTTGTATAAAGCAACGAAATTAATAAACATATTGAAATCATAAAGTTTGTATGGACAATCCCAATGCCAGATTATCCATTCCACCTCTCTCAACGTTATCTCTGTTGCCGGTTGAAAATTGAGGTCAGTTTAACCTTAGCGCTCTTCTGTTGAATGCAGGTTAAAGTGGGGTATTTCAATTATAAGAAGTTCAAACATGAATGATTATTCTGATCATATGGGTGTAATTTCATATGCATCCATTTTTTAATTTTTATTTTTATTTTCTAATTATGTTGAAGGTGTTTTCTATATGAGGTGGGCAACCTTCTTTGGTCTGCAGTACTGGAAAAGGGATGCAAGATGATGATAACGATCTAAACTGTCCATTTTTAATATTTATGTATTGCTGGCATCTTTTGATTAATTTCTTAATAGAAATTGTTCAATGCTATCAACGGGTTTCTTCTTCAGTCCCATTTTAAGTTCTTGAGCTCCAGCCAACATTGAATTGTTTCCAATAAAAGAATGGCCAATTTGTGAATGCATTTTTTCACATTTGATGAATAAACAAACGATTTATAACATTTCATGAAGGATTTGTGATTTTCTCCCCGCCGAATTAAAATTTAGGTGTAAAGAAGTGCAGGCTCTTCTTTCTTACCTCAATTGAACTCACGACTGCAAAAATTGCACAGCCATTTTTTAGTCTTTCACTTGGTCATTTAGATTTGCACCCTACAGGTATGCATCTCTCCTTTTTAATATTAAGAATTGCATTATTGTCTTTTGCATGTTTGGTTTTCAGGTTTAACCATTTTTTTTCAGCTATTTGGGTTTGTAGAGCCACGCTATAGAAGAATTTTAGATTAGAGACTTGAGATACATAAACTTAAACATAGCAACTTAAGCATGGATACAATTGTGTAATGGTTTTTCAATTTATTCTTTTGACATTCTTCAAGACCCTTCTCCAAAAAATGATCAGATCAAAGATACTTTAATTCGGGATGACACTTCACATGGGTAAATCCATTTCCATTCCTGTCTTATTCGAGAGATGCGACCGATTCCTTTTATTGGAGCCATGAAAATTTTCAAGTTCATAATATGATAACAAACAGGTTGTGGCTTTTCTGACAAGGTCAGTCACTTGTCACCAGCATGAAAGAATGCAAAAAATTAAGTCTCACATATTCATGAGGTCAATTATGATAATTTATTATAGTCATTTCCAATATCTCATCCTGTTTCAGAATGTCAACATGCAACACAACATTTGGTAGATCATGGTTAGTTAAAACATGAATGCATAAAGGATAAATGATAATCTCTCATATTTGGACAACAGATTTGTAGTCCACTTATATATATCTAAACCCAATTTACAATATAGTTTTCAAAACTAATGTTGTGCATGTCATGACTTTTCATGGTATGCCCTAGCCATGGTAGGGTTTTCAAGAAACTTAAGTCTTCATCAAGCTGGTGGTGCCTCTACCCTCATATGTAACTATAGTTTTAAAATCTTAAGCTTCCTATGTCATCACATATCATGGTGTGCCCTAATAATGCGGAGCTTTTAAAGTGTTCATTGGGCTGGTGGTGCCTATACCCACATATATCGCTATAGTTTTGAAATATAAAATCATTTATGCATGTAAGACTTATCGTGGTGTGCCATAAACATATTAGGTTTTTGTAGAAAATTATTTGAGTGTTCATTAGACTAGTGGTGTCTATACCCATGTATATTGTCATAGTTTTGAAAGTTATCATGCATTGTCACCTCTGTAGATAAAATCCTTTATGAAAAGTGAGCCAATCTACCACCCACCCACCCATGGTTTCTATCACTTCTAAATTTCAATATACCTTACTCCGACTTAAATTTCTCCCTTACCTTTTAATTCTTCATTTGGTCTGTCCATAATCATTTTGTTAACATTCACACCCTATCATAATTACATTCTAATCTCACAATAATTGATCTTTAATATTTACCCAAGGCATGTCTATCCTTTGAAACCATGGGAAGTTGAAATCACCTCAATTTACTCCTAAACTTTTTTGCATTTTAACCATGTGGCTAGCAAGATTCTGGACATTCTAAATAAGTCATTTTAAGGTGAATTCAAAAGATGTGAAAACATAAATACTTTTCTTAGCAGATGTATCCTATTGGAATATTACACATCAATCTTTTTTTTATGGATATGAAGGTCTAAAGGTATGAAATATTTTAGAAAACATTTTCTCCCCCAATGATACCTAATATAACAAAATACAATACTCAATACTAATGTTAATCACTTGACATTTTCAAAGCTGCGGTCTTTAATTTTCTTTGCAAAAGAGAAAAACTAAAAATGTGCAGTTTAGTTAAACTTAACTGGATTTAAACTTTGGACAATTTTTATTGAAGTGCAGGAAAATCAAAAACTATACCAGCAAAGTTTTAATTATAGGTAACCTCATAAAGATGTAACTTGGAACATAATTATTTGTAATTTGGACTCTAAAATTAGTTAGAAATTTTTTGGATAAAGCAATCAGACTATTGTTCTACTTTGACTTCCACATGAAAGTCAATGATGGGAAAAATTGGAATGCTCTTATACTAAGAAATGAATACCAAAATGAACAGATGCAACATAACACAGGTTTATAATAGGGAAAACATAGAACACAAGTCTATACTAGGGAAATCCTATGAGAGGTGAAAAAAAATCTAGTTAGAGGCAATTGCTCCCTGATATAGTGTAATTCATTCTTTTTTAAACCTATTACTACATCATTCTAATTCTATGTCTATACAAGAATTTAATAAATTAATTATCTTTCTCCAACACTGTTATTAAATTATCCTTAAGGGTTAATTACAACATTAAAATCAAACATTAATTATGGCAAATGATTTTTTGTCAACTTTTTGTTTTGTTACATCACGAAAAAAAATGGCATGTCCGAATTATCATTTTTCTATAAAGTGTGTTCCCTTGGAAACCGATGGCTTCACCTATCGAGGAAATGGATAGTTTGTTTCCCCTAAGAAAGCAAGAAAGCCCATAATAGTTTGAAATGCTGATAGATGTAGGGAGATATGTTTTTGAGTGTCACCTATTGTACAACAAATTGCATTGTGGGGCCCACAAGAGGTGTCGACTAAGGAATTTTTGATATGTAATTAATTCTCACCAAATTGGTATGGGTATTGAAGCTTTTCCTAGTGTTGGGAAATTGTGTCTCAACCTTGCAATTATATGGGTGTAATATACAATGGCATCAAGGGAGAGGAGTGAGAAGCATGTAATATTTTTTGTTAACTTTTTGAGAAAACTTCTAAAATGGCCGACATACATTAGATAAATGGTACATTGTAAATCTAGACTGTTAATTATTAGGTTTTAGATCTAATGGTGGATATTTTGTTGACCTGTCTTTCACTAGAATGTAGCCCTATTTTATGAGGGCATTGTATTATGACTACTATAGAGAGAGACAGTGATGTATTCTGAGAGTCTGTTAGCAGTCATGTTGTCTCTTGAACTCTAAGTGCTAATACTCCTATGAGAAGCTTGCTCTGCAAGTATATTGTAATCTTTTTGATTTAATGAATAATCATATTGGGTGGCTTTTGGAGTGTGGGGTTTGTCTCCAAGAAGGGTATTCCTCACATAAATCACTATGTCATGGTATGCATGATATTTATGTTTAAGTTTTTGTAACTGTTAAAGATCTGTGAAAGTTTGGAATTATTATCCTCTCAAGATTAGTGTAGGAAGTTGTTTCACTACCTTAGCATCCTTACACCTAGTACTTAAAATCTTGCAAAATAGTATTGGATCCCCTATTATCCTTAGAGTAGGCTACATTGCCCAAAATGCTAATAATCTAGTTGAAGCAGAAGCTATTGTGATGGTTGCATTATGCTCCACTTGGTTGTCCCTAGTGTTGTTTGTGTGGAAGGTGGCCCATATCTTATTATTAGTGTTTTAAAGAAAAAAACTATTAAAGATTGGGTATTGGCTATCAAGATAAAGGAACAATGCAAGGTCCACCATTTCCATGCATTCTTTATTGATAGCGTTTATTGATGGGACTCCATCCACGTGCCATCTTTTGAAACATCTTTTTCATGCACACTTTATTAGCATATCTCGATGTTTGCTCTTCGTTTGTTTCAATGTCTACTGCTAGTCCACATTGGCAATTTTGGGTTTTACCTCAATGGTAAATACATTTTTAATATCATTGAGGATGTGGCAGATAATACTCGATGTTAAAATAGTCTGAATCTTCAATAATAGTAGTTTTTTGTTTGGTTATTAATATTGTTGGTTAAGTCAGTTCTAGTTGTATTATGAATTGCAGACTTAAGTTCTAAACTTCTAGCTGATACATGATTTTTTAAGAATTGAGTTTTGTATGAATTAGAGATATTTTGTATTGTCAACAATATTGCATGTGTAATGTGCAATTCTTGAGTTGAAATATAGTTAATGGAGGAAGCTACAATATTTTTCCTTGTCAACAGAATGAGGACAAGGTTGGGTAGCAGGTTCAAGGGAAATTTTGGTTTAAGTACTAGCTTGTCCATGGTTCTCCCTAGCATTAGATCTGTTTTGGGTAAAGTAGAAATTTTAAAAGAAATAATATTTTTTTGCATTATTTGTATTGCAAGTGAGTTAGATATGGAGTGATAGTGGTGAAATCACATTTATTAATTTTTTTTTGTACCTTTTAGTGCTTATTTATCTTTTTGATATACACAAATAGGGGAGATTGACTTGTACATGACCATTTTTGGATTAGGTGGTGGTCTCCATGGAAGGATCCCTCCACTCAGGTATGTCCAATTTTGGTTGTGGTAGTGGTCTTGTGGAAGGGGTATTTCTCAATTTTCTTAGCTACTAATACCCAAAAATTTTAAGGCTAGTTTTTATGAATATGGTCTTGTGCCACTCACAAAGCATTGTTTGGCTTCCACATGTTGAAATGGAATAAGAATAGCAATGTTGTTTTATAACTTTTTAGAGAAATTGGAAAAAGAATTGCATCAAGAATTGGCTACTACCTGACAGATGAATAACCTAAAAACTTCCTTGTTGTTCTGTGAAATGTCAAGTTCCTCCTCTTAGACACTTCAACAAATTTTCTTCGTGAAATTAAAAAATAAAAATAAATGTATGGTCATTCCTACATTATTCAGATATGGTCTCATGGTAGTGCCCTAGTCATCTATCTTTTACTTTGAGGACAATACCATGGAAAAAGTAAAAAGAAAAAAAAAATACAGCTACAAGATTAAAATGAGTCTTTCATTGTAAAAGAGGATATCCCCAAATGTAGCTACAAAGTTGGTGTTGGGAAAGAGGTTGTGAAAGATTCCTTAGCCTACTTATAGTAGGGTCCCATACATCTTCTTAGTTAAATTTATTCAGAGCCACTCCTTAAACTTTTTAGGAGATTTTTTTGTGGATAATAAGCTCATGATATATTTTACTTGCTTATTTTTGTTAGTGTATATATTGCAGTTTATCCATACACTTGGCTTACATAAACCTATTCAGGTGTCATCCCATTGACTCTTTCTCATTGAGGTGTCAATGTCGATAGATGTATTGAGAGGTGTCAACTTACTTTTGACACCTCTATCTTCATTTGTGGTAGACAACTAGCCAACACTCCATGAGTGAGGAATCCTATCCTCATTTCATAGAGATTGGTTTCCTCCCTTGCTCCTATATATGTACACCTTGTTTGCCTACTATAATTGAATCATCTAAATACAATCTTTTACATAATTCGTTTGTATTTGTCTTTTATCTCCTAGATCTCCTAATTCTAATATGGTATGAGAGCTTAAGGGGAGATAGCGCAAGCCTTTAGATGAAAAACTATCATTGAATTTTGTGAGGTCCATTGCTGTGTACAATCATAGAAAGAATGGTTAGACGTCTGTAGCAACATTCTGAGGCGTTGTTTTGATTCTCCTACCCACAGCAAGAAGATCTCGACCTTTACCCGGATCCCAAATCCGAGCAGAAAGTCGTTCTTTTGCCATTTCCAGCGGAACAACAGTTCTTTGCTCATGTCGCCCTGTTATCTCTGATGTGGCTTTTTAATCTCTACGCAGGGTGTTATCACTCCTCTGCATAGTAAATCTATGCTCAAAAATTTGCAAGGGCATCATTATCTGTGCTCGTCTAGACGCAGATTTAGAAGAATTTGTGTGGCGTGGGAAATTGTGGTGTTTTATGTTTGTTGCAGGCAGGGCACATCTGCGTGATTGCCAATCCAAGATCTGCGTGATTTGCACAATTCGGAGTGCAATTTGCAGAATACCAAGGGCGCTATTTGATGTAGCAGAGACCTCCAAATACCTCTCCCCATCCACTCATTCTCAACTTCTGCCCACTCAGCCCAACCACAACCCTTTCTAGCAAATAGCTGCGAGTTGAAGGGTGAGGGTCAATTTGGTAGCAATCAGACGCTATACTTGGCGTTTGAAATTGAGGAGGCGCCTATGTTATTGCAGACGTGCGATTTAATATGTATTGCAGATTGATGAAGGCGATTTAGTGCGAATTTGGGGAACCTTGACGGCTTGTAACTCTGTTTATGGCGATTTAATTTTTTGATCTCACTGCTTTGTGGATCAGGAATTTTTGCTACGATTAACCTCTTGTTTGCTGCTAATAAGCCTAACGTGAATTGTAGGTAGCGACTGGTGTGTGGACCGCGTAAATCTGTGCAAGGCATCGAGGGCATCGATATTGGGCAGGCCAAGCCATATTTAAGCATTTTGAATATCTGGCATGCTGTAATTTATGGGTCAGGCATTTGAAATCTCTACTGGAATCATTCCTTGAGCATTGACTTCCGTAGCTAATGCTTTTTCTCAGCGATTTTACCTGCATTTGGTCTGCACTTCTGTTCTTGGCACAATTTACCTTTGCATTTTGTGTCTCGGACTCCACTGTTTTGCCGCGATACTCTTCTATTTTGGCGCAATACTCCTCTAAGAAACTTGCTTCCCCAAAGCTGGTCAATAGGTGTCTAAATCATTTTTTTAAGGCGAGTTAAGGTTTCTTTTGCTATAGCTACAACACACCCGGACAACACCCTTACCACTTGGTGTGCAGTTTTTACGCTTGGCGATTTGCAACTCTTAAAAATTTTACTTACTTTTGAACGGTTGTATTTTTTTTGGCATTACTTGTTAAAACTCAATTAGCTGTCAAATATTTACAAAAAGGGGGAGGTCATTGTTTGTTTTGTCATAATTGTCAAAAAGGGAGGGGGGAGATTTTTTACTGTCATAGTTAAAAAAATTTAAAAGGGGAATCTTTTTTTCCTTTGCAATGAAGTTGGAAAATACGAAAGTGATAGAGGGAAGTGCAATTTTCTTGTCTTAGTTAAAATCTTGTCAAAGAGGAGTCAATTTTCTCTTTTGCAATGAATTTGGGAAAAGAAGAGATCACCATAATGAAGGTTTTAATTTTCAGTTTTTGTTATTTTTTTAGGTTTGCAAGATATAACTTAATCTTGTCTTCTTATTCATCCTCATTGTTGATGGTGTTTTTTATGCACCTTTCAACACAGGCAGTGCGTAGGTACACTACCTCTCTTGAAAGACAATTTCCCACAATCGAGTTGCAGAACACTATCCCAAGGTCTCTCGGATGTCAGGTCATGACGGTGCTTAGATACCTCAGTAGTTTGATGTGATTTGCTGGAATCACAAGGCGGCCTTACAGAAACACAAAATATGGGCACAAAACATGAAGTTGGATCTTCGAAAAGGAGTTTTCACATGTAAGCAATTATGTCTTGGCTGTAGGTTCAAACAGCAGTCTCAAACTCCATCTAGTTGTTAGATTTTTCTTTACAAAGTGCAATGAACCTTGGTGTTGTTCAGTTTCTAAAGAAAGTGAAAAAAGAGTGAAGGGGAAGAAAAGTTCCTAAGCCTAAAGCTTGCTGCGAACAGTGATAATGAAGTCCCTGCGATAGACAATTCCTTCAAAACAATATCCCACTTAACCAGGGATTTCACAGTATCATGGGAATCATGCAATCTTCTAAGGGCTGCAGATTTTTATCCTTCATCCACCACATACATGCATGAACTAAAGATAAGTGTTTGAGGCAGCTTAAATCAGGTCCAGGCTAACTTTGCAAAGCTATCTACCTTCAGTAAACAGCAAAAAGTATGGACTAAGGGATCATCAACAAAGCAGGAATTTTCATGAACAGCCAACAGCATTCCTAAGATTATCCAAATAACATGAACAGCTAACTAAACAGCAAAGAGATCTAAGCTAACAACTAATATTGGAGAAGTGAATCAATAGACATGAAAGAAAACAAGGAAATGCACCAAGTCAATGTTATTTCTCATAAATTTCAGCAGCATGCCTTTACAACAACTCAACTCTCCCTTTTGCAAATGAGGGGAGTGCTCTATTTATAGTTGCCAAAAAATCAAATGAATGGCCAAGATTCATTTCCATTATGTGGCCACGATTTATTACAAATTAGGGTTTCACCTACTCCCAAAATAGATTTATAATTTTAAAACATCTTTTGTCTTTTCCCTATTTTGTCATCTAGTGGATGACACTATTTGCATTTTCGTCTTGTAGCTAATTGCTATTCCTTTGGCTGTAGCTACTCTTCTGGGAAGTCTTCTTCCTCGGCTGGGCTGGCTGGTTGCTCCTCGGAGGCTGCGTGTTCAATATGCTTGAGAATTACGGCCTGGAGCTTGTCGATCTCGAGGATTTCGCATCTCAACGCCTGATAGCTCCACTCTTTGGCATTCTCTTCCAGCCGCTTCCAATCCTCGTCATACTTTGAGCCATGATCTTTGAAGAGCTCTGATCTATCGAAGGCACGGGCAGCAAAACTCAAGAAGTCCATTGTGATATCTCCGGCTGTCCCGTCCTTCATCCGTTCCTCAAAATACGACTTGACCTTTTCTGCATCTAATTGCACCGTGGGCATATCATGGCCCGTCATCAACTTGAGGTACTCGGCGCATTCTGCTCGGATCTCCTTGATCCACGCAATATCTGGATCTATTCTGCCTTGGATCTGTTCCATCCTCTATTTACGGTTGATGAGGTCTCTGCGCCATATGTCAACCAACCAGTGATCCTCCTTCTTCAGTTCTAGCTTTTCTTCCCACGTGCTTTCTGGCATTTGAAGGATGGCCTCAACCTTCGGGAAGGCAGAGTCGTAGATCACAGGGAAGTTGGTGCAAAGCTTCCTCGTGCCTTCCAAGGACTGAATCAAGTCTAGGAACCTGTTGGCTATCTGCATAGCCAAGCTGATCCCTACGTTTTCGACCTTCACAACCTGCTGGAACCAGTCCTCCGTGGTCTTCTCTAAGTTTTTCCTCCTCTCCAGCTTATCTATCTGCTCCCTAGAGAGTAGCTGAGGAGTTGCCATCGAGGTAGTGGGAAGGTCGTCTATTGAAGACCACTGCTGGATGTAGTCAGTTAGGGCAGCAACCTGCACCTTTAGCTCATCTTTGGTGATCTTATCCTGCTTAATCAGATGCACCACCGTGGCCACTGACTCCTCCAGATGTCCGACCTTCTGTTCCCTGGTGGCTGTCCCTAGGTCGATCGTGGAGATATTGTAGCTTACTCTGGCCTGGCCAACAGTTGGCGTTGCTACTTGTGCAGCTCGAGAGCCAGAAGCGTCCATGGTTATCCTGGAACGGACCTCAGGCTTCTTCTCCTTCTTTGTAGTGGCTAGAGATCGAGCCAAGATGGCTTCCAATCTCGACCTCGGGTCGCTTAGAACAGGAGTAGTCTTTTCGAGCTGCTTTTCCAGCCAGTCGGGCATGGCGGATTGGTCCTTGGGTGTACCATGGCTGCCTTCACCCGTCTCAGTCAGGGGCAAGACTTCTGCCTCCTTTTCCTTTTCAAGTTCTTCCTTTTCCTTGGCAGCATCCTCCTCCTCGTCAGAGTCTTGATAGAACACGAGGCTTTTGACGGGTGCGTTGGTGGTCAGTATTTGAGTGAGATCCTGTTCTTTTGCTGCCTCTTCTTCTTTCCTCTCCTTAGCAGCCTCGGGCTCGGGGCTCCTTACAATGTGGGTCTCCGCCTCAGTGATATCCTTTTCAGGTTGCCCCTCTGGTGGCTGTCCCTCTTCACCACGTGGCGACGGTTCTGCCTCTTCTCCGACATCCTCATCAGAAACCTGAATAATTTTCCCAGCGCCCGAGCCATCCTCTCCATCCCCGCCCTCGGAGGAGCCCGTTTCTTCTTCCTCATAGGCAACCTCATCAATGGTTCTATGCTCGTATTCGGGTTGCTCGTAATAGTCATCGGCCTCCTCCTCCATAGGCTTTGAAGCCTCCTATTCCAGCTCCTCCATCTCCTTGGAAATCTGCATGGTGGCCTCCATGGCCGGCGGACCTGTCGGCGGTTGCGACGGGTGAGCTGTTGCGAGGGCTTGGGCGAGGGCAGCCTGGAGAGCAGGGTCCATTAAAAGCTACGAGAGCTCAGGAGGGAGACTCTGCAGGTGCCGTGTAATAGCCTCAGGCACGCTAGAAAGGGGAACAGGCGATGGTATTGTTGCCAGAGGCAGGGAGGTGATGGGTGACATGGCAGTAGCAGAGGAAGGGGAAGTGGTCATGCTCGAGGAAGAGTCAATATTGACTATGGACCCGGCTGGGGGCGAAGAGGCAAGGTGGACAGAAATGTCCACCGCCTGTGGGGATGAGGTGGCTATGGCCTGAGAGGGGGGCAGCACACCAGTCGGGGGAGGAAGGAGCAATGGAGGCTGCGCCTCTGTTGTGACCACTGTCCTTTTAAGCTTCTTCGGAGAGGAGCCTCCTGTATCCTTTGTTGCTTATTCTTTGGGGCCCCCGGACTGTGCCGTTTCTGCTTCTTTTCTCTTCTGGGACCTGGTGATGGGGGGAGACTTGGAAGTCTCACCAGCTGATGGGGAGGCAGCAACGTCCTCCATGGCGCTCGGCCCACTTTTGAGTGCCTCGTATGTTAGAGCCACCCCCTATTGCTCCAATTGTGCCACCTGTCCATCAACCCACTCCTTAGTGCGAGCTATGATAGGCTGGGTGATGGTATCCAGGTCCTCGACCTCTTGTTCATCCCAGTCGATGGAGGGGATTGCCAGGTTGGCAACCGCAGGGTACCTTGGGTGCACCAGGGTGGACTCATCTTCCTCAAGCTGGTCTGGCACCGGAAATAGCTGCACTCTCCTTAAAAATTACACAGTCATTCGCATGTAATGTCTCTTGCGAACCTCCTTATCATCTCTATAATCTGCCCAGAAATCTTCAACATGGTACTGGTGGGCGTATGCCGGCCCTAGCGTCTTCCTGACGTGGCCGTGGGGGTCCATCCGTGGGTGAGCTGTGTACCATTCAAAGTTATACTCTTTGAGTTCCTTTTCTGAGTTGCCGGCGCATTGAGATGTTTGCAGTCGATACTAGCCTTGGCCGAGGATCATGGGATAGGGGATCCCTGCTACGTGTTTTTGGCCGAAGACCGTCTGAATATGTTGTAGCTGCCGGGAAAGCTCTAGGAGAATAATCCTATCGTTTGGGTATCTTGGCAACTTGTTCGGCCGTTCCGTGAATCCTTGGGCACGGATGTAAGTGAACTTGGGGAACTGAATGTATAAGAAGGCATACTCCGTCAGGAGCGCTCTGGCGCTATGAGATACCCGTCTCTCAAAGTCCCCAGCTATCAATCTGATAATATGGCCTATGAAGGCATCATTGATCCGGCGGTACTCTTTTTTGAAGTAGCGGTATTGTAGCTGAGGGTACCGGTCAAAAGGCTTAAGCCCTCGTTTGTGATCCCCATCCGGCACCATGAAGAGTCCACTATATCGCCTCTGACCTGCCAAGGAGTACACCAGGTACGAGGTCATGTAGAACTTGTTGTTTTTCTTAATATTTACAAACTGCTCGTGGAAGCAGTTGCTGATGATACTCCCCCAGTCGAATGAGATCTTGGTCTCCACGTCCTCATTTCCTCGTATGATTTGCTCAACATCCACTCCTGGAAGTAGGCGGCTGGTGGGAGGCCCATGACCCTGCTTAGCATGGTCACCAAGTCGTGATAGTCTTCTTGAAAATCGCTGCGGAACAGCTCTTGGGGAACTTTTGCAGCGCTGCCCTGTTTCTCCTTCAACCAGTAGATGTTGATTGACTTCTTGCAGCCCAATGGATTGGCATCCCATGCCGCCTGACACTACTCCAAAGTGGGGACTTGCATATGTGGGAATGTAGGAATGTGGAATGTTTTCGTAATTCCTTCCGGAGACATGTCGGCAAGGATATTTCCTTCTTTGTCCACGATCGTTCGTGTGTCCGTCTGGTAGGCTTCTCGGCAAGCCATTACCAGTTCAGGTGCTATTAGAGATGGAGGGAAGCCAGCAGCTTTAGCAATTCTGCTTTGGCGTATCAATCGAGCATTCTTTGTCTTAGGGTCGATCTTGACACTCTGGGTGAACTCGTCTATGTCCACCTGGCCTATATTGGTGTCCGAGATCTCTTTCCAGTCAGTCGAGACCTTTGACTGGAGCGGTTCACCCTGAAATTGGAACTTCATTTGGTCTTTGTCGTCTTTCCCACGGGCGGCCCTTCTGGATTTCTTACCCTTGTCCTTTTTGGTAGAGGCCCCTGAAGTTCCTGCAACCGATTCCATATATCCTGCAGGCAAGGGCGAAGTTAGCACAAGAAAACACCAATAACGTTAATGTTAGTCCGTATTGTGAGCATATTATATAACTAACCATTCAAATGCATCATAAATTTAATTCTCAGATGATATCGATTTCATTTTAGGGCAATTCAGCAATCCGGGCCTGGAGGGCCGGACTTCCCTGGCAGGAATGCTGCCAGGAAGGGAAAACACGCCCGAAAGCTCCAGGAGACCCCCGTTGGTCAGATTTTGATGTTGTAAGAGACCCATGACGAAAATGGCCTGATTTAGGACGTGGGTCGAAGTCAATTCTCGATTGGACTTGATTTGGATCGATTTGGGGAGTTCCGGGGGTTTCAGGCCGGAAGGTAGTCAGGCGAAGGAAGCCGGTGGCGGCAGACATTAGGCAGAAGTCTGGCGACGGAATCCTGGAGGCCAGAACCCGGGAAGCAAAAAGATGGCCGTCATCAGATTTGGTTTCACAGTTTTAGACCAGACGGCATTCGGAGCACCGGGACCTGGGGGCCGGGAGGATGCGTCGTAAAGGCTGCCGCATGTTATTAGATCTTTTTGAAAGGTGGGGGCAAGGAAATGACCGGAGCCCGGAGGGCAGGGCGGCGACGGAGGTTCGCCGCCGATGAATTTTGCAATGCTACCCAGTGGCTACGGTGAGGTGAAACTCGAGCCCTGGCCCATGGGAGGATGAAAGGGGACGGCCGCCGGGAGGTTACGACAATTCACAGGCGACGGAGGCGAAAGGCGTCACGGGACTCGGGAGGCGGAACGATGTGAGGTGCAGGCCACCGCATGCATTTTGCGATGTTTTCAACGGCGGCGGCGAAAGACGGACCGGGACCCAGAGACCGGAGAGATTGGTGATGCCAGCCGCCGCGAAGGTATAGACAGCGACGACGAAGAGGCCACCGGGGCCTGGGAGACGGGGCGCTACGGGTTGACGGCCGACGGGAAATTTCATCGCAATTCGGGTGACGGCAGCAGCGAAAGCAACCACGGAGCCCGAAGGTCAGGCAGTAGGAAGGGTTCTGTCGTGAGCGGTGGTGGAACCACCACGGAGTTCCAGGTACAGAACTGGGGAAAGCCGGGTCCGAAGGGTCGTGGGGACGCGAAAATAGGGGCCTAGCCGGGGAATTTTTTGACGTTAAAACAGTGGCGAATCCAAGGCGGAAGCTCGAGAGGGGAAACCCGGAGGCCCGGGCCCAGAAGGGCAGACCTCTATCAGGGATTTTGACTCCGGATTCTGACGGCGACGGAAGGTTTCGGGCCCGGCAGGGTCCTTCGCACTGTGCGAAGAACACCCACGGCGCGGACAAGTCCTGGGAGACGGTAAGGGTGTTTCGATGGTTTCCGGAAAATTCGAACACATGGGTTTTGGGCACGACCCGGGGGGTGTTCTTTTTATGCCATTTAATTTTGTTCTTTAATTCATTTAAATCCTCAAAATGATCAAAAATGATGGGAGAGCGAACGAGGATGGCCTACCTGCGACTCGCTAAGCGGGTAGGTGATGGGATCCACCGGTGGAGTTGACGGAGTGAGGTTGATGCCAATGATCGCGTTGGCGCAGACTACAGTGGGCTCCAATTCAACCACTGCTCCAATTTTCTCGAATTCACTAAGTGAAAAAAACATTGGGGGACCACGGTTTATATACCCAACCGCTCATTAATGTCGCATTAAATGCCTCGTATGATCGTGCCAAAAGTCAGTGGGTTTCAAATTTGGGGTCGGCGGCAGCGACGAGGGTTTCGGGATCTGGCAGGCGGGAAGCCGCGGAATGACGGCCGCCGTGAAACTTTGCGAGGACTTCGAACGGCGGCGGCGAAGGTGTGACCGGGGCCCGGAGGGCGGGGCGCCGCAAGGGCTTGCCGCCATGAGATTTTGCTTTACATTGCGACGGCGGCGGAAAACAAGACTCGGGGGCCCGAAGGGTGGGCGGCCGACGGAGGATTGCCGCCATCAGCTTTTGGTTTGCACGACGGAGGCGAAAGACACCCGGGGGCCCGAGAGATGGGCGGCCGACGGAGGATTGCCGTCGCAGACGACGATCCCGGGACGGAAGTCTGGAGGCGAACTTCTGGCGCCCGGGGCCCGAAGGAGCAGGGGCCGGCCGAAAACCCACAAGGAACAACGAACGACAAACAGCGGGGCAGGTTCCGAAGGGCGTAAAGATGCCCGGGAAACGCCGCCGGGGTGGCAAATGAAAGAGGGAAACCCGATAAGGGAACCCCGGAGGGGCCCAGGGCCGCCCCAAAGCCCGAAAGGTCTAAGGATCCCACAAGGCCCCGGAGGGCACCAAAATTTAAAAGGGAAACCACGATCGGCCCCGGAGGGCACCAAAATTTAAAAGGGAAACCACGATCGATCTTAGGACGAAACTTTAGGGTAATATCGACCATGCAAAATGTCAAAAAAAGAGGGGCACACAAAACGAGGCGGCCCCGACAGACCCGACAAGGCGAAAGAAAAGAGGGTCCCCATTCCCAACGGGGCGTGTGTGCTGAGGGCACAACACTCATGACAATAAACTTTGAAGAAAAACAATTGTAAATGCACTCATATAAAGTGTCACAATACTGAATGTATGAAGGGAATTTAGGAAAATATTGTACTTACAATGAATTATAAAGTGTAATGGGGTTTGTACCATCACAATAATAGATCCTTGAGATTCTCACCTCATGTGAGTGTGCCTTGGAGCATACCCTTTCTCAGTTTATTATACATCTCCACATTCCTTGCACACTTTTGATCTCAATTAGTTTGCTTATATTATCTTAATATTAAGGGGGGATTATAATGTGTTATGCTAATGCTTCTTTCAATGAAAAAAAATATTATTTTTGGGAGGCCTCATGAACCTTTTATCTTTATCTCTTGAATGCGAGATTAATTTAGTAGATCACATTTTGGGATTCTAGTATTCCTTATCATAGTACTATCTATATTATCAACTTCATAGAGTTTGATAAACTTTGTGTACATTGGTTGAGTAGTGTTCATCAGTTCACTCATGCAGTGTTTTGTATCTCACATCTTGATCCATATTACTTGGAGATTCATTGATTCTAGTAGACACCAATCCATCTTTGATAAACTTTACAACTTCTACATGCTTCAGGAGTTCTTCATCATCATCTTTCTATCATCAAGGGACATATTTTCAAAAGGTCTTAAATCCTTCTAATTCTCTTTGGAGAGGGGTTTTATTTCCAACTGGATTTTTCTCCTTTACTCCACTTTTAAAAGATTTCATTGTGCTTGTGCACCTTATCAAGGTACATCTAGACCCATTTATTTTGCATTGTACATGGGTACCTCACCAGGCTAGTAGTCAAGACCTATTTCATTCATTCCCACCTAAACTATACTTAAGGTGTGGTGTTAGTGTATATATTGCACTTATGCATACACTTTCAGACTTATTTAAGCCTACTTAGGTGTCCCATTGACTCATTCTCATTGAGGTGTCAATGCTGATAGGTGTCTTGAGAGGTTTCAACTTAGTTTTGACACCTCTTCCTTCATTTTTGGTAGGCAACTTGCCACCACTCCATGTGTGAGGAATCCTATCCTCATTTCATGGAGGTTGATTTCCTCCCTCACTCTTCTATATGCACACTTTGTTTGCCTAATATAATTGGGTCATCTAAATACAATCTTGTGCATTATTCATTTGTGCTTGTCTTTTAATCCTAGATCTTCTATTTCTAATAATTTTAAGTAACTACCAATCTATTGATTTATTTTTCTACTTTTTAAAAGTAATTAACACTCTATTGATTTTTTGGAATTACTATCGAAGGTAAAAATTGAAAAGGAAAACAAAAAGGGAGGACTAAAATATGTATGCATGTGACAAATTTTTGGTTAAATAGTGCAGAAGATTCCAAAATATTTATATATATTTATCTCTTCCATCTTCATTTATCCTTCTCTCTCTCTTTCCCTCCCTCTCCTCTACATATCCATCTCCATATCCATGTGTATCTCTATCTCCTTACCTCTCTCTCTCTCTCTCTCTCTCTCTCTCTCTCTCTCTCTCTCTCTCTCTCTCTCTCTCCCCCCCCTTATCTCTCCGTCTTTCTATCCATATCTCTCCATTTGTCTCCCTCTCTCCCTATTGTAAACATAACAAGAGCCTATTGGTAATGAAATTTGATTATATTCCTTATTCAAATATTTTATTTTAGTCATGTTTGGATCCCTATAAGTGGATGTGTAGTTTATTTGAAGCTATCATTTCTACATTAAGACCTTATTTGAAAAAACACCATCATTCTCTAAATGACTTACCAATTGACCTAATGTACTACACAAGTTTATGCAAAAAATAGATCATATTTTTTCCTAACTAGCCTTCCACGCCTCTTTGGCATACCCATTGCACATCAAGGTGCAACTTCTAGTATATAGAAATACTGACACTTATTCATCAAAAAAATATAAATTATTGTAACATTAGATTTTATAAATTTTCTCTCTTTTTTTCTTAATTTTCATAAATAAATTATGAATGCAACTTAAAATAATGAAAAATTGATATACTTTTTTTTATAAAAAAGAAATATAACATATTTTTTAATCTTTTCAAATAAATTTAGAGTAAATGAATTAATTAAAAATCATTAGTTAATTTTAAAAAAAATTTAATGAGTTTGGATTGATTGACTATATAATTGAAATAAATATAATAATGGTATGTTATAATAAACTTAATAAGATTAGTTGTGTCATATGTTTTAAAATAAATCATTATTTTATTTAGCTCATTTGAAATATCAAATGATTTCTTTTCCATTATTAATCTCACCATCTAATGTTCTAGTTAAGCTTCACAAATATGGAACCAAACTTTATTCCTAGGGATCTAACCTATCTATTGATTTGAACCCTTCTCACAAAAATCATCTTAAGAACCTTTCTCACAAAAATCATCTTAAAAAATGCATCTAAAATATGTTTGTAACATGTGTGTCCAAATGGGTGGTGTTGATAGACACCATATATGAGCTTTCTAGACTAGGAACATTCTTGTTTGGTGAAAGTCAACAATTAAATATCCATTTGATGGCTAATATATTTATGTATATTAGAATATGCTTCCATTGGTTATTTAAATGATAAATGACATATCTTTCAATACAACATCTTACCACACAAATTAGCATGTTCTATTCTCAATTTAGTGCATGATGACTAATTCAAGGGGGTTGACTTTGGTCTAGTTTTTAAATTTGAATTTGCAAATTTTTAGGTCATTTATATGCTTATCTAATCAACTAAGATTAATTTCATGCAAATGAATTTGACCTAGAATATGATGAAGAAACAAAATATGAATCAAGAATGGTCCCTAAGGATATGAAAATGAAATTAATTCATGTTCAAATTATTGGAAAAAATTTATGTTAAATTGTACACCTTACATACACTAATCATTTATCTAAGGATACCGTAGTCAAATTAACTCCAAATAAAAGGGATAAATCCAAGGGATCAAAATTTCAACTATACTTAAAAATTCATAAAATGTCATACTAATTACTTACTTAAATATTTGATACCTTCAATATTAATAATTAATAATACATAAGTCATTAAGAAAATAAACGCCTTATAATTATTATTTTAAATTTTCATATTTATAATAAAATTACTAATTTTGTTTACTTTCTTCAAGTAAGGTTTGATGGGAGGGTGAATGGCCCCTATAGATATAAATTATTTGAGAGAGAAGGAAAATTAGGAATAGGGCCTCCCACTCGATAGGTAAAGAACTCCCTTTGATAAGACATTATAGATTACGGGTTGTCTAACTCTCTATAGGGAATTTTCTTGCTTTCCAATCAAGAAACCTTTAGGAACCCTTCAAGAAAAAATGACCCATTCATTGCCATTCTTTGGGAATATTTTTTCAACTCGCAATTTCCTCATAATTTTTTTATAAGTCCTCCCACCTAGGAACCATTAAGGTTCTCTTGGTAACAAATTAGATAATATAATTTAAAAATTTAATTAAATTTTCTTAAAAAATCTTATAAAACCAATTTATGGTTTCATCATTTTATTACACTTTACTATTGAATATAAAATAGTAACCCAAAGATAATAATGCATTACTAAAAATATAAACAATTATGAAATGAATAAAAGGTGTGTTAAAATTATTTTATTTTTTAGAAGAGAAATGCACGTATACTTCACTTTTTTACCTTTAAAATGTTTTTTGGGTATCTTTAGTGCATGAATATAACATACAATTTATCCCTTTTATTGCATACACTACTTAGAATCCTAAAACTAATACTTTGATATACACAACACTAGATAGTTTAGAACACTCTTGACTAATTTCCTAGAACCCTTCCCTTCCTAGGATAGATGGAAAGCACAATCATGTCCTCTAGAATAAATAATAGGAATAATTTCTTCCCTAGCTTAAAATTTTCAAGTGCTCTCTCACTAATACAAATAATTATAGGATATCATCATTACCTATTAGTATGCATACCAAAAATTTTAAAATTTTCATCTAGGTTGTGTATTTAATATCATCACCTCAAAAAAATTATCATTATTGACAATATAGAGCATCAATAAAATCACTTGCATATATCATAGAAATCAATCACATATGTTGGTATGTGGTGAATGATCATGCTACACTAACATTTTGGTGACTTTGGTAGTCACATTTTGACCCCAAATTTATTGACATGGGAGTGAAGGCAACATGAATACTTGGTTTTATCACACATCAAATTATGCCAAGTGAGAAGTTTTGTAGTTTGATTTTTTTGCTAGATAAGTGGATGGTTATTTCTTCGTGGATGTAACCCACATTAGGTGAACTATGTTAAATTTTTGTGTTATCGTGTAATTATTTTTTATTTTTCTTCTAATATGCATTATAATTGATGTTATTTCAATTTCTTTGGTTTTCCTACAAATCCTAACAACATATAAACATATTAATGATCATTTGAATGAGCAACATCACAATCAATCATTAAATTTATATTTATTATGTTAAATAATGTTAGCTATAATCAACATACTCATTTCCACCACTTATCTCTTTATTATTCATGTTAATTCAATTTAGAGGCATAAATCAAGGTAAAAAACTATTGGAAAATAAACTTGTCACTATGGTGTTTCATAGAAACCAATGTAGCTTTCTCAATGGGTAAAGCCAAGAATTTACAATAATTAAATAAGTCATCATTGAATGGGTAGTTTTCATTTGTATTTGAGAGGGACAACTCCATCATATGATGGAATAAATTTATTCATTTTCATGTAGTTTTAATTAGTAACTATAATAGGGAACAAAAATGGTAAAAGGATATAAATACTTGAGACTTCTTTTTAGAAATAATAGTTTTCCTTGGAATAATTCTTTCATCACTCCTCCAATAGTATCGATAATTAGGTTCAAGGTCCTTGAACCCTTGAATTGCACTTTATCCTAAAATGTAAAGAAATAACTATATTAGCTACTCCTATAACATTTATGAGCTCAATAATTTTACTCCCAATTGCTATTTCTTTTATTACTTGTTGTAAACTATAGAATTAATGAATCCTTGTCCTTCTCACATGTACCATGGTTACCTTTATGTTTGAACTCAATCTCTTTGTATCATTATTTGAATTTAAATATTCTAAAATTCTCTCTATAAAATCCTTTCTAAGGCTCAATTTACCATATTTGTAGTTCCAGTTTTGGTTGATTATAGAATTATTTTGCTTCCAAATATTCCCTCCATAGTATTTCCATCATCACACACTAATCTACTATCATTTCTCTCATGGATTATGGTATTACTATAATCTTTAACTACAAATAGACTAGCATTATATAATTCTAATATGCCATAAATTATTGATTAATAATCATATTTTAACCAAATCCATAGGTTTTCACTCAAGATAAGTTCAACAATTATCCCATCATATGCCGCCAAGAAATTGAATTTATCTATAACTTTGGTTTACTATGGTTGTTCATTTTATGTGTTCTTAGACTTTGTAAAGAGATAATTTTAAAGTTCTTTGATTGGTTCTTATTTTATCAATATCCTTCATTAGAATGGGCTAATGGGCCAAAAATTTAATCACTTTCATTTCCCATACTCTTAAATATCTTATTGTCTCAACAATGGTTTTAGATTTATTCCTTTGGATTTTTAATTATCTTTCTAGGTTATAAATTTTATTTACTACATTTAGCCCCATATATTCAAGAATTTTACTTTGAAGCTTCATCTCTATTTCTCTCTATTCATTTACTAATAATCTCAATTGACCTAACCTATTTTATTCTATTGAACTAGTGCCCTTTGTTATGCTACATTTAGAATCATGAGGATAAAATTGAGAGTACATGGGAGTATGTGGAAAATGTCCCATTGAAGAGCATTTAACACAAGAATAATTATCATTTCTCAACAATTTTAAAATCTATTGAGATATAACTTATAATGATTTTGATTCACCAATATGAATTCCTCAACGACATCTAAATAGGGAACTAAATTAATATTCTAGAGACACCAATTATAGTCTCTACTTTCTTGAACATTAATGAAGCATGATTTCCTTTCTTATTAGTTTCATGTAGTTGTAATTTATCCTTTTATTCTTTACAAATCTATTTGTATTTTGGAACACCATCTCTCCATTATCTATAATCTTAATAGTACTATTACAATTCCTATTTATTTGGTATGAAAATTTAAAAGTTACTCTCAACTTTATGTCACTCACAAACTATTATTTCACCATGAAATCAAGTATTTCAACATTAAAGAACATGTTTTCATGTAGAAGTTAGTGCTTCTAGATGTATTCCAAATTATCCTAATAAATTGGGTCCATTTGATAAATTAGAATTTATAATTTATAATCATAATTTTTTACACATCTCATTAGGTTCTTCACACATCACAAAATGGGAATTTTTGATAAGGGTTTTGAACCTCATGAATAATATTATTTACCTTTGCTAGATATAAATGTATGATCCATAAGCTCTACTAAATATCTATGCTCTATCTCAAAGAAACCCACTTAAACACAAGCATGCAAGAATAAAGTAAAAATTATAAAATTTAGTTATACTATTGCTAATAATATATTCTTGAAAGTTTTGAAAACTTTCAAAAAAACCTATTTTATTTATTTTCAATATGTTATTTCGTTTTATCAGATTGTATTTCTTTAACGCTCTATACCAAACTAGTGATATGTATTACATCATTTATCTTCTTCAATAATCCATTAGGGAATTGAATTAGGACTCTAGCATGTCCAACATTATTTCATTTCAAATAGAATCATCTTTGAGGTACACCTTCCCACCTTTATATTATTCATATTTTATAAACCAAACTCAATGTGAGATCATGTGGAAAGAGGCGCTAGATTATATCAAAGGTGCACCTTCTAATGAATGAAGAGCCAAGGAAATAAAAAAAGCATCACCCTCCATTGAGAGGATCTATGAAAGTCATTATAATATACTTTTTAAATATATCTTCCTCCTCATAGTTCCAAAAAATTTCCTTGAACTTACAAGGAGATTTGTATCTACATTTATCTAGTTTATTTTCCTTGTTCTCGCCCTTTTCTTTGGATCTTCCATGAATTTATAGGGCCTTCTGAGTTGTCACATAAGACTTCCTTATCATTTATCTAAAAGGAAACAAGGCTAAAACTTCATCTATTTTGAGCTTGGTAAAAAAATGATACACATGTATATAACTTTATTTCTTAAAAATAGTATAGTCCAACTCCTTTTCACATTTTCTATGCAAACTTTTGGAGGAATTATAATTTTATCCTTCATGGAAAAAATTTATGCATTATATGGTGTGCGTCACTTTTTAAAAATGTTGTTTTCTGAAAAAAATCAATTTTCATGGAGATGGAAAAAGAAGTGCAATTTGATTCCAAAATATTTGAAAAAATATTTTTAGAATCTACAAACAAAATTTAATAAGACTCTAGTTTGCACCATCTTCAAATTCCTCACAGTTTAGCCACTATAGGTGCCCGAATGTGAAGATTTAGTTAAAAATAATAATTTCAGTGTCTATTTTGGCCAAAAATTGTAAACCACTATTATGGGATCACCCTAGTGAGTGAGATATCGCGAGACGACATGAGCCTCAAACTACATATAATAATAGTATTGTGAATAGGAAACCAAGTTGTAAAGCTCATGCAAATTTTACAACCCTAGTCTACAAACCCTAGAATAGCAAAGGGGCAATGCAACAACCTAGAATGAAATGCAATTTACTAATTACACAATGTAATAAGTTGAAAATGAAATGTTTTGATGCAATTTTGAACTTTTAGAAATCCACTAAAATGAAGCAATTTAAGCTAAATGAAATGAAATTGATGAAAATTCAAATAAAAAAACTCAAACTAAAATATAACACGAAACAAAAGCTAAAAAATGAGATTTGAATGTCCTAAAAATGTAGATCCGTAGCTAACAGGGATTCATTCTCTAGTAAGGGCGAATGGGTCCTGGTTAAGTTTTTCTAAGATGTTTCTATAGATTTTAGAGTGAATTTTGATGTTTTTTTAGTTTCCAAAAGGTATATATTAGACCTAATCTGGGAATCATTTTCCAATTGTTAGTTAATATATTTTTCCTTCAAGAATAAATGTAGAAAATGAATCAAGATGCCTAGAAAGTAGAATAGACAACACTAACAGTTGGAAATTTTTCCATTGGATTCAAAAATTTCCTCTGAATTTTAGAGGTACAGCTCCAACTTATGATATGTAATGAATGCAAATAGTTGGTATGCTTTTGACCAGAAAGAAGAAAAGGAAAACTAAAACCTACCCATAACCATGAAAGTAGGTGTGAAAACTTGATTTAAAATGTAGTAACTATGGACAAATAACACAAAGTTCATCTATCTCACACATATAAATGATATCCAAGATAGGAAAGAACACAAGACCACTTTCAAAAGATGAATTATTATGAATTGAAATTTTTAGAAATAATCACACACGAACAATTTTGATATAGCAGAATAGGCACTAAAGAACAATTACAAAGTTTTAAAGTTCATTTGTAAACAAAGAAAAAATTAACGAATTCAAGGATTAAAATAACTTCTTTACTTCCTTCGATATAAAAAATGAGTACAAAAACTCAGCATCCCAGTATAAAAATTGTCCAGAGAGTAGACTCCTTTCTTCTTCCCTCTTCTTTTCTAATTCCTCCTCACTTTTTTTGATTTTTTAAGTCAATGTATATATATATAAAGATAACAATTTATTTCAAAAAATAACCATCTTTGAGAGAAATTGATATTAAGAAAGGGTTTGGAAATGGAAATGGTTTCTTTATGAAAAATTCATGGTTACCATCCTTAACTACAAAAGGATTCCATACAAAATAGGAGAAAATCAAATTTCCTTCGGTGGAGGAGCATTTTCCACCACTAGTGGGTATGTGTAGGATCATCATGCAAAAAACAGGCCCTTAAGTGGCAAAAAATTTAGAAATTAGAGTTAGGCAACTTGACGTAAAAATTTGAATACGTTATTTATATTATTTCAAAAATGTGTAAGAATAGAATCTGTAGAAAATTGAATCTAGTTTCTAAACTACTAGGTATGTTTAAAAAAAAAAAACTATTTGGAAAATAATTGAAATTTCAATGCAATGGTACTTAAATTTCAGGGAAAAAATAAGTAGGCATCTGTCTAACCACCCTAACCATATTAAAATAATAATAATTTTTTTTAATATTTTAGATATAAGTAGAGGAATCATGCCCCGATGTGATGCATATTTTTTTGTAATTTTTTCCAAGTAAATAATTAATTATGAATTTTTTATTACAACTTTTAAAAAAATATAAAAAATTGTATGTCTGACCACCTTAACTATGGTCAAAAATTTGTGAAATTCAATTTTTCTTTTTTTAATCCTATATTATGTGAAGTATAGAATGTGACACATGTTTTGGATTCAAAAAATGTGATACTGTTTGAAAGATATAGATGTTTTACAATCATCCTATCAATTATGACTTTAGTCATAATTTGAATAAAAAATGAATAATAATTACTTATTAAATTCAAAGTAAATCATAATTTATATGAATGGAAAGCTTAGAATATCCTTTAAAAACCCTTTTCATTTCATCAATTTTTGGTAAACAAATAGTCATCATCCATATACTAATCATGATCATGCACATACCCTATTCCTAATTCCATAAAGAGTTTGTGCAGCTCAACGTGTTCTTCTTCCTCCTCTAGAATGAAGATTACCTATGATATTGGGTGTAGTTGGCCTTCTCCTTGCACACAATTGTAAGTAATTGAGAGATAACATCAACTTGTTCTTCCTTGGGCCAATCTATGTTAGGTTGCATGACGGGCATAGGCTCTCCATCCTAGGTTTCACTGGCTATAGGTAGCCCCTTTTTTGAAATGCCTGAGTTGGTGGAAAAAATGATCTTAGAAGTACCCCCACCTTTCTCTATAAATGGATTATTTAATTATGTCAGTAGATAATGATGAATTTTAGTGTCCTAGCACCTTCATTATGCTTGTCATTTAAGAGCCTTAAGATCAAGTTTGCATTTCAAAACACCTAGAAATATGTTCTCAAGATACATTATACAAACAACTAAATAGGATGGCAACATTTTGAAAAATGAGATATTTTCTATAGATTCATAGGGTCGCGAAAAGATAGAACGAATGAACTACATGTCGGTAGTTTTGAGGTTTCGAAAACCTATGACATACCATTTACTTAAATTATCCTTGGGTGAGATTGAGAAGAGAGATGGATAGGGCAGTTGGGTGGTTATAAAACTTTCAAAATCTACTAAATTGGTTAGAAAAACAAAGGGATCGGTGATGAATGTTACGAATCTTGTGATTGCTGCTACTTGGAATAATTATCAAAGTCATGGAATGGGAGCCATTTAATTTGAGAAAGAAAAAAAATTGCATGGTTGAAAATTAGAGGCTAACATTGGCTCTGGTTGGGGACTATATTTCTCAGATAAATTCAAAGAACTCTGAAACCGTTGGGAAAGACCAACTCCAAGTCCATTGGGAAATGGAGTAAAAAAAAAATCATGAGAATGAGGTGTTGCTTGGAGAAGGGTGGAGGCGAATTGGGCACACGCCAAAAATAAGCAAGCCAAAAAAAGATAGAGAAGAAAAGGAAACTAAGTTACCAACACAAGCAAAACTCCTAAGTTTATACATGGTTAGAAGACCCTACCTCAAAGCAAGCCTAGAGCTGATCATGCAAAGCCATTGACCAATTGTGAGAAATAGGACCTCTTCAGAAGAAGAATGGGTGTTCATTAAGTGTTTGAAAACTCAATAGTAGTATGCAGATCCAATGGAGATTCATCTCAATATGAGAAAATATTACATATCAACATTCAACTAAAGATCCATTTTTCATCATATGCCTCATGTGTGCAACTAGCCATGGCTCCTTGCTTTATTTCACAACCAAACAAATCATCCAAAAATGTAATCTTGCTAGCTTTTTTAACAAGCAATTTATCTAACTTATCTTCTCCGAGAACCAATTCTTTGTTGACCAAGGTCTACAAACAAGGTGTAACAACTTCAATATCAAATAAAAAACTATTAGTAGAAACCTTTTGAATGTTTACTATTCGTGAAGGATTGTTTTCAATATGCTCACTACAGTTGGAAGCATCATTCTCAACATCCATCCAAGGTTCTCCTTTTTGCATAGTTACACCATGATTTTCAAAACCATTATTAAGAACATGTTCCTCCAGTTTATCTTTATCATATGAAGAGAAAAATTTCTCACCATTTAATTCATAATCAAATAATTTGAAAAGGTATTATCTCTAACCTTTGAAATTTCATCATACTCTAGATAGGCACATATAATGGGTTGAATCTGCTCCAAATAACCTAGCTCTAAAACCTATTCAATTGTTCCTCCATTTTTATTTCTGTGGTGATATTATTTTCAAGCTCAAAATTTAACATGAATTCATCTAGGGACATATAGGAAAAGCATCGAGAATTAAATATTCTTTCTATAGACTGGAGGATAAGTTAATTTCTGGATATATAGTTAATGATTGTAGCATCAAGAATATCACTTTCTTTAAACATACGATCAAATTTTACACGAGCTAGACCCTCTTCTTTAGCAAAAATAAAATATTCATTGAAAATGCATGTAGGTTGAGAGTACAAAATGTTCATACCTTTAGCACATTCAACAGAACTACTTTTACATGCATGCATTTCTTCTTGCGGTGGTTTCTTCTCTTTGAGCTTTTTATCAAAGGATTCAAATAGCAACACATTTGTACCTTCTTTCCTATAACTAGAGTTACAAGTGAATTCATTCATATCAACTTCTACAATAGGACAATTTTCATCCAAAACCCCACATCAAAATTCATCATTTGAACCTTTCAAGAATGAGTCGGGAATAGAGACAACTTTGTGTTCATCTGATAATGTGTCATAGAAAAATGGCCCCTTGTCATTTTGCATGGACTTTTAGGTCTTGTTTCATGATGTTTGGTCTATTTTTCTTTGATTTTGTATTGTAATATGGCTTGAACATGCATATGCATGTACTAAAATTTAAATATTGATGTCTTGTGAAGGTTTTGTAAAGTGTTCTAAATTTTTTTTACACTCTTCTAGACTCTATTCATCACAATTCACCTAAAAGTAAACCTTTCATCACTAACCATGTCCTATTTTGAAGTGTTGTAAAGTCTTGTAACAAGATTTTAGGCTTTGCTAGGCTTAATTTCACTATTTATACCTTTCTTGTGCTTTATTTGACCCTGTGATGCCCTTATAAGGCTTAATTAAGTGCATTTTTGTAATGTAAGACTGAAAAATAATATTAAATGTTACTTAATTCCTGACATCCATTTTCAAGTCCTAGGTGGGACCCATTCACCATGGGTGGCGAATGAGTCCCCCTTGGCTCCAAATTCAAAATATTTTAAATTTCCTTTCTAGTTTTTATTCAAAATGACTTGATATTGGTCTGTGATGAGGTATTAACAAGTTACCAAGGCACAAATGTGTATAAATAAGTGATTTTCATCCCATTTTATAGCTCCTACCATCACAAATCACATCCAAGCAATATTTTCATTCACTCAAGCATTCACACACTTTACAACATCAAATCAAGCATAAATCAAGCATTCAAGAGCATCCATTGACACAATTTCAGATTTTCTTCAACAAGGGTTTGGTAAGTTGATGACATTTTGCATGTTATTTTTTTATCATTCTCTTTCATTTCATTATTTCATTAAGGGTTTTATTACCAAAGTGGTGTTCGACCAAGGAAAACCCCTATTTTCTAACCCTCAACCATTTTTCCCTCTTGCTTGTGTGTTTAGAAAATTTTGAGTGTAGATTTAACAAGTATTTAGGTGTTGAACAGTGGTCAACAAAGAAACTAGGTGGTTCAAGTCAAATCAGCCTTATTTCAAGTCTAGAGGAGGTATTTTGTGTGTTTCCTATAGAATTGGCTTCAATAACCTAACAATCAAGTATCCTCAGATTTGGTATTGCATAGTTGTCTCCTGATTTCTCATAATTTTGGGAGAGGATTTATTTTCCACTAGTGGTGAATGAGTCCCACCTTAAGGCTAGAAATCTAAATTCTATCAAATTCCAGATCCTAACACTCAAAAATTGATTCCCAATAGTTTTCATCTGAAGTAGGACTAATTCGCCACCTTTGGCAAATGAGTCCCACTAGTGAATTTTTGGGATTTCAGACAACATCTAGAACATTCTAGAATATTCATTAGAACTCTAGGTACACTTTTATTCAACTTATTTCCTTATGTTCTGCATTTATTCATTCCTATCTCATTATTTGCATATCACATTGTGTTTTCCAACATATTATAAATCTTAAATTTTGCATTCATAATCAAGCATTTAGATCACTTAATTGCACTTAGTTCATTACATTTATCCTAAACAACATCATACATAACATAATTTGTGATGAGCCTAGTTTTTGGTCTAATTTTGGGTAAAATCTGTAGTCTATTTGCTAATAGATGTCATGGAATTTGATGCTTAATTGTTGGTATTGGCATAATGTTTCCCTTAAACCATTAAAATTTGACAATATCCTATCTCTAGAAGCTTTAATGACATTTGGCACAATATGTGGGTTATCCATATTGATTTTGCATGTGATTAATGGATGTTTCTTAGAGTGGTTATAGATGTGTAGTTATTATGTGTACTAACTCTATCATGCAGATTTAATGAGCTAATTTGAGGAAGACACCGGTAGGTAGCCATGCACCATAAATTCCAATTGAGGAATCACTCCAAGTCAAAGGTAGTCGACAAAAAAGATTCTTCATGCAACTGAGTGTAACTGCCTTGTAGTGGACCTTAATGATTGAGCATGCATGGGAATTAATATTGTGTTGAATTTGCGCTTCAATTGCATGTTTTCCCAAATTCCTTGCATGTGTAATTTCCATCACTCCACTTTCCCCTGTTTTCCCTAAATGGCAGCCTCCCAGTTGTATAGTTGATTGCCCTGTTTAGCTGTAGTATAAATAACAATTTGATGCTCCTTCCTCAGGAGTTGCATGATTTGGTATTGTACTTGCATTCTCTAGTTTCAACAATACAGATACATTACTCTTTGTATGCATGATTTATAGTGAAAGAAATACAATTTTTGAGTTCAGGCATGTGATTTTTTGTTAGTTTAGAGGATACTTATCCAAGGGGGCCCACTTGGTAAGTAATATGTCTTCTTAGTTTAGCATTCGCTTAGTATTGCTTATTGTTTAGTGTTTAGTTAGACATCTAGTGTCGATTTTTCTTGTAGCCACTAGAATTTCATTTTGTGACTGTTCCTAAAACTGAAGCAGATAGAGTAGTTTCATGTTTGTTGTTCATATTTCCATTATTGTTCTGCATTTTAGCTTAGCATAGTTGTTGGTTTATGTTTAGCATTTTTTTCATTTCTTTCTAGCAATTTACTTTCAATATTGTGTTTCTTAGCCATAGAATGCAATGGCTACTTGAGCCCCTAGTGCACATACTGTGCTTACCCATTTCAAGTTCACATCCCTAGGTTGACAAGTTAAATGCACCTTCATGATGATTTAATAGATATTCAAGTTAGATTTTCAGTCTCTAAATCATGGTTGTAAATGCTTAGTTATTAAATTATTTTGGGAGGACAACATTTTTGGCATCATTCCCGTGGATGGTATCAAGCAAGGAAGTCTTTTGGATTTATTGGTAGTTTTTTTTTTTGTAGTGTTTTGGAAATTTTTCTTAGCATATCCTCATTTAGGAATTAATCACCCCCCCTTATTCTTTACCAATTATTTATGTGAGCTGACTAAGAGTGGGGGATAACGTATGCATAGAGAAAGGAGAAGGGATGCTTATGGGAGATTTATTCCTAAAAATCCACGTCCA
This sequence comes from Sequoia sempervirens, assembly GCA_007258455.2. Taxonomy (NCBI): domain Eukaryota; kingdom Viridiplantae; phylum Streptophyta; class Pinopsida; order Cupressales; family Cupressaceae; genus Sequoia; species Sequoia sempervirens. The sequence goes on along the minus strand of VDFB02353493.1, from coordinate 172,818,675 downwards.
TTCTAGCTAGTTGAGTACCAATACCTATTGGAAGAAGAAGAAGAAGATTCACACCCCTTTGTTGATGCATATCCTGATCTAACTAGCTCAAAAGTCTTCTCTGAGGATCAAAACTAGCTTGAGAATCCCTTTTTTTTGGAAACACATAAAGCAGGCATGGGGGATGCAAATAGGAACATATAGAACCAACTAGCTTTTCCTTTCCCCATTTCCCATCAAAATTAAGTTGACAACATCAAGAAAATTCCTACCTCAACACTCCCTATGTTTTATGGACTTGTGACAGAAGATCCTGATACATTCTTATTTGAGTTTGACATACTCTGTAGGAGTTATGATTATACCATTGATGCCCATAGGCTTAAGTTATTTCCCACCACTTTGAAAGAGGTTGCATTAAGATGTTTCATGAGCCTCAGAAGAGATACTATAGAAACTTGGTAAGACATGAAGACAAAATTCCTTGAGAAACATAATGAATACTCTAGGGGTAGTGACATGAGAGGATGTGACATTTTTAGGATGCAATAGAAGGAAGATGAGACTATGGAATACTACATTGCAAGGTTTTTGTTTTTCTTACAAAAATATCCACACCATGCACTTAATGAGGACTCACAAAATCTGATTTTCCTAAGAGGAATTAATGATAGTTGCAGTGATGTTTTCGACCTCATGGTAGGAGGACATATCTCTCAAGTCCCTTGGGAGGATATTAAGAAAATATGCCAGAATTACTCTAGGGCAGATTCAAAGAAAGGGAGAGCTTATCAATCTCCCATGGGTAAGTCAACTACTAATGGAATTTCAAGAATGGATGTCACTCATTTTTTGGTTGACTTCAAGAAGGACATTTTGAAAAATCTAGCTACTCAACTAGATACACTTCAGGCCAAGAAGAAGCAAGAGGAGGCTGAGACAATGTTGGCAGAATATTTCCCTCACTGCAAAAAAAAGGACTGTAGATGCAAGATGGTATCTAATCATGAAAGCAAGTAGATCCCACCTTAGTTCAAGCCAATTCAAATTGAGGAAGACCAAGTCTACTATGTTGCACAAAGGAAGCCTTTAGCTCCTAGACAAGGTATGCCACTGAATCCACTATCCTATGTTGGGCCATATTTTAACTCTTATTCATCTAGTAATCAATAGAAACCCCCATATCCACCTAGTTATGGAGGATATCCACTGCATCCTTGGATTAACCCTCTAAATTATTGGCCCAGTCATCAAAACTATCCACTCTAGTGGCAACAACCTCGAGGAAATTGGCAACAATTTCGAGGGCACTAGCAACCCCCTCTAGGAAATTGACAACAAACAAATTAATGGAGAGGAGGATAACAATGGCCTACTCAGAAAAATGGTTAGATGAAACCACCTTCTCAGCCCCAACAACATGTTGTAATGCATCCACTTACTAATCCAAGCTCAAATGCACCTAAACCCACTCAGCTACTAGCCCAACCCACACCCAATCTAAATAACAAACCACAACAACAACCTGCATACTCTACTTATTCAAATGTATTCCTTGCATATGTTGTGAGTGTAAGTGATATCCAATTGTGTTCAATAACTACTCTATCAGCCCCTTCCAAGCCCCTTATTACTGAACTTCCTATGGAAGGGGGTGAGGAGCCTCTGAATGGTTTCATTAAGCGAAATGCACCTAAAAATCCTGAACCAATTCGAGTCAACTAGACTGAACAAGAACCACCATTCCCTTAGAGGTTGGAAATTTCCAAGAGGAAAGAAGAAAAGGAGGATACCAATTTTTACATCTTGGATCAGCTAAAGCATATATGTCTTCAGATACCCCTATTTCAGGCCATAAAAGGATGTTCCAATCTACAAAAAAACTATTAAGGAAATTTGTCTCAAGAAGCCATGAAGAAAGAAGAAAGACCCAACTACAGTCTATGTGGTGGGTTAGTTAGCTAACATCATGTTGGGAAAAGTGACTATTCCCAAGTATAATGACCCAGGCAGTCCTATGGTGGAAGTTTTCATAAATGAGATTCAAGTAAAGAATGCTCTGATTGATTCAGGGGAAATAATAAATGTAATGACCAAAGACATCCTACAATAACTAAATATTGCAAGCATGAAATCTACACCTAATTTCTTATAGCATCTTGATAACTCTACTCTTAAGCTTGATGGTTTAGTGGATGATCTTGTAGTAGTTCTAGACTCCTAGGAGTACCCAACAAATTTTATGATTCTTTCTCCCAAGGCTACACTAGGCGGGTATTCCATTATTCTTGGAAGGCCTTGGTTGGAAACTAAAAATGCATAAATTGGATGTTGGCTAGCTAACATGAACATTTCAAATGGAATGAGTACTAATTTTTTTGTTTGTTATCTTCCTACTTAGCCATATCATAATGAAGATTTTCTTTGGTCACAAGCTGGTGAAGAGGCCGAGGAAGTTCATTATGTGGCACAACTTATGATGCTAGGAAGAAGCTCTTTCATGCAGCTCCAAGATGAGGATGAATTATTGGATAACATCATTCAAAATCATTGTGAAGTGGAGGAAGCATCATCCTATCATCCTACTACTTTGATCGAGAAACTTCTACATGCTCTTCCTATAGCCATTATTCCTGCCACCACTCTTCCTATAGAAGTTCTTCCTACAACCACTGGCTCTGCAGAAAGATTTCTTGTAGCAATAGGTATGTCCCATACATTGCTTCCATATGAAATAAAGGAACCCTGTGTTAATGAAGTAGCCATGATAGAATTAGCTATACAAGTACAGTTGTCAAAAGGAAGATATTTGAATGTTAATAGAAAATTGAATGAGGAGTAGCAATTGTTATTGGAAAATTTATTCAACACCCACCAGCATACATTTGCATGGGATTATCATGATATGAAGGGGTTGGATCCTAAACTTTGTACCCATATAATTTATATCAGAGATGGTTGTACTCCAGTAAGATGATGACAAAGAAGGATTAACCTTGCATTAAAACAAATTGTGAAAGGAGAATTGCAAAAATTACTAGATACAAGATTTATTTACCCCATTTCAGATAGTCAGTGGGTATTTTCATTAGTGATTGTGCCTAAGAAAGGAGGGAAATGCTTAGTTTGTGTAGATTATAGGGAACTCAATGCTGCCACCAAGAAATATCACTTTCCTTTATCGTTCATTGATCAAGTTCTGGATACACTTGTAGGGAAGCAATACTTCTCTTTTCTAGATGGATTCAGTGGCTACAGCTAGATCCAAATTGCACTAGAAGGCCAGGAGAAGACCACTTTTACTTGTCTTTGGGGGACCTATGCTTATTTAGTGCTCCCATTTAGCTTGTGCAATGCACCTGCAACTTTCCAAAGGGAAGTCATCAGCATATTCTCAGAAATTTCTCACGATTTCATGGAGATTTACATGGATGACTTCACCACTTATGGTGTTGATTTTAATCAAGCATTGGAGAATCTTAAGAGAGTCCTACAAAGATGTGAAGACCAGAACATGTCCTTAAATAGTAAAAAGTGCTTCATGATGATGCAAGAGGGTGTAGTTCTTGGCCACTACATCTCCCACAAGGGAATCCAAGTTGATCTTGCAAATATTGAGGTAATCACAAATCTTCCTACACCTACAAAATAAAAGGATGTTAGAAGTTTCTTGGGTCATGTAGGATATTATAGGCCATTCATTAAGGATTTCAAAAGGGTAACAACAACATTTTATACCCTTCTCACTAAAGTTGTTAAATTTAAGTGGACTAAAGATTGTGACAAATCCTTTTTCCAACTTGAAGGAAGCTTTAACTAGTGCACCTGTACTCAAGGAACCCAATTGGGAACTCCCTTTCCAAATCCACATTGATGCATCATATTATGCCATAGGAGCCATCTTAAGCTAGAATGAGGGAGTTGTTGAACATGCTACTTACTTTGTCAGCAAAAAATTGCAAGGAGTTGAATTCAATTATGAAGTGACAAATAAAGAGATGTTGCCAGTAATCTATGCACTGAATAAATTCATACATTACATAATAGGCTACCAAATCTTTATCTAAATTGATCATGCAGCCATTAGGTACCTTATGAATAATATTTTTTTTATCATAGGTAGATTGGAAAGATGGTTATTGTTGATGCAATAGTTTGATATAAACATTGTGGATAAGCTAGGAAAAGCTAATGTTGCTGCAGATTTTCTTTCAAGACTAACTACATCAGAATATAACCAACCCATAGATGAATCTTTCCTTGATGAGCATCTATGCTCTCTTAGTTTACCAACACCCTGGTATACTAATATAGCCAATTACTTGATCACATGTAGAATTCCTTCTCACTTCTCTCCAAAAGAGAAAAGGGAACTTATTGAAAAATATTTTCCTTTCTCTTGGATTGCTAGATGTTTATTTTATACTGGACCAAACCATGTCATGAGAAGATGTGTAAGAGAATATGAGACATATGAAATTTTTCATGCATGTCACAATGAACCATGTGGAAGACACTTTGTAGCCAAGAGGACAACAATGAAGGTTTTGAACAAAGAGTATTATTGGCCAACACTCCATAGATTTACATGGATGACTTCACCACTTATGGTGTTGATTTTAATCAAGCAGTCGAGAATCTCAAGAGAGTCCTACAAAGATGTGAAGAATAAAAATTGTCCTTAAATAGTGAAAAGTGTTTCATGATGATGCAAGAGGGTGTAGTTCTTGGACACTACATCTCCCACAAGGGAATCCAAGTTGATCCTGCAAATATTGAGGTAATCACAAATTTCCCTATATCTACAAAATAAAAGGATGTTATAAGTTTCTTGGGTCATGTAGGATATTATAGGCCATTCATTAAGGATTTGAAAAGGGTAACAACAACATTGTATACCCTTCTCACTAAAGTTGTTGAATTTAAGTGGACTGGAGATTGTGACAAAGACTTTTTCTGACTTAAAGGCAGCTTTAACTGGCACACCTATACTCAAGGAACTCAATTGTGAACTCCCTTTCCACATCCAAATTGATGCATCAGATTATGCCATAGGAGTCATCTTAAGATAGAATGAGGGAGCTGTTTAACATGCTATTTACATTGTCAGCAAAACTTTGCAAGGAGTTGAATTCAATTATGAAGTTACAAAGAAAGAGATGTTGTCAGTAATCTATGCACTAAATAAATTCATACATTACATAACAGGCTACCAAATCTTTATCCATACCGATCATGCAACCATTAGGTACCTTATGAATAATTTTTTTTATCATAGGTAGATTGGAAAGATGGTTATTGTTGATGCAATATTTTGATATAAACATTGTGGATAAGCTAGGAAAAGCTAATGTTGTTGCAGATTTTCTTTCAAGACTAACTACATCAAAAGATAATCAACCCATAGATGAATCTTTCCTTGATGAGCATCTATTCTCTCGCAGTTTACTAACACCCCGGTATACTGATATAGCCAATTACTTGATCACAGGTAGAATTCCTTCTCACTTCTCCCCAAAAGAGAAAAGGGAACTTATTGAAAAATCTTTTCCTTTCTCTTGGATTGCTAGATGTTTATTTTATACTGGACCAAACCATGTCATGAGAAGATGTGTAAGAGAAGATGAGACATATGAAATTTTTCATGCATGTCACAATGAAGCATGTGGAAGACACTTTGTAGCCAAGAGGACAACAATGAAGGTTTTGAACAAAGATTATTACTGGCCAACACTCCATAGATTTACATGGATGACTTCACCACTTATGGTGTTGATTTTAATCAGGCATTGGAGAATCTCAAGAGAGTCCTACAAAGATGTGAAGACCAAAACTTGTCCTTAAATAGTGAAAAGTGCTTCATGATGATGCAAGAGGGTGTAGTTCTTGGACACTACATCTCCCAAAAGGGAATCCAAGTTGATCCTGCAAATATTGAGGTAATCACAAATTTGCCTACACCTGCAAAATAAAAGGATTTTATAAGTTTCTTGGGTCATGTAGGATATTATAGGCCCTTCATTAAGGATTTCAAAAGGTTAACAACAACTTTGTATACCCTTCTCACTAAAGTTGTTGAATTTAAGTGGACTGAAGATTGTGACAAAGCCTTTTTTTGACTTGAAGGCAACTTTAACTGGCACACCTGTACTCAAGGAACCCAATTGGGAACTCCCTTTCCACATCCACATTGATGCATCAAGTTATGCCATAGGAGCCATCTTAAGATAGAATGAGGGAGTTGTTGAACATGATATTTACTTTGTCAGCAAAAAATTGCAAGGAGTTGAATTCAATTATGAAGTGACAAAGAAAGAGATGATGTTAGTAATCTATGCACTAAATAAATTCATACATTACATAACAGGCTACCAAATCTTTACCCATACCGATCATACAACCGTTAGGTACCTTATGAATATTTTTTTATCATAGGTTGATTGGCAAGATGGTTATTGTTGATGCAGGAGTTTGATATAACCATTGTGGATAAGCTAGGAAAAGCTAATGTTGTTGCAAATTTTCTTTCAAGATGAACTACATCAGAAGAAAATCAACCCATAGATGACTCTTTCTTTGATAAGCATATATTCTCTCTCAGTTTACAAACACCCTGGTATACTGATATAGCCAAATACTTCATCACAGGTAGAATTCCTTCTCGCTTCTCCCCAAAAGAGAAAAGGGCACTTATTGGAAAATATTTTGCTTTCTCTTGGATTGCTAGATGTTTATTTTATACTGGACCAAAGCATGTCATGAGAAGATGTGTAAGAGAAGATGAGACATATGAAATTTTTTATGCATTTCACAACGAACCATGTGGAAGACACTTTGTAGCCAAGAGGACAACAATGAAGTTTTTGAACAAAGAGTATTATTGGCCAACACTCCACAAGGATGTTGGAAGGTATACTAGAAAATGTGATAGGTGTCAAAAAATGGGCAGACCAACTAGATCTAATGAAATGCCACGTTTCCCTCAGGTAGTAAGCACTCCCTTTAACAAGTGGGGATTGTATTTCATAGGACCATTTGATGCTCCATCAAATGGTAAGTCTTACATATTAGTATGCACTGATTATGTAACAAAATAGGTAAATTTTAAGGCCATGAAGCATGCAAGAGATAACAAGGTTTTAGAGTTTCTTTATGAAAATATTTTCACAAGATACAGAGTCCCTAGAGAGATAGTAATTGATCAAGGAGCCCAATTCAAATAAAATATTGTTGCAACACTAGTTAATAAGTACAACATAAGTTTTAGGAAGTCTACCCCTTATCACCCCTAGGCTAATGGCCAAGTTGAAGTGACAAACAAAGAAATTGAAGCCATTCTGACCAAAAAAATAGCCACCCATAGGAAGGATTGGGAAAAAAGATTACCAAAATTTGTTTGGGCCTATAGGACAACATGGAAAATAACTACAGGCTTCACTCCATTTGAGTTGTTATATGGACAAAAAACTATGACGCCCATTGAATTTGAATATAAAACTCTACAAACTATAGTGGATTTAGGGATGGATATGTTTGAAGCTCAAAAAGAAAGAATCATGCAACTAAATTCTTTGGATGAAATAAGAAGAGCAACCCTACAACATATAAAAGTAGTGCAGAATCAAAAAATAAAATGGCATGACAAATTTATAAAGGACAAGAAATTCAAACTAGGAGATCAGGCCTTACTCTATGATTCCAGATACTAGGACAATGCAAGAAAATTATAGACAAGGTGGCTAGGACCATACGAAGTTGCTAAGGTCTTTCCCAATGGATTTTTCCAACTCACCACCATTGACCCTGTTAGGTTCAAACTACTTGTCAATGGACATTACCTCAGATTATACCACAAACTAGCCTCTAAAGAAGAGTTCCTATAGCAATTCAATCAGCACTCAACACATGAGCATCTTGCACTTGAAGGTAGTGGACCTAGTGTCTCTCCTTTTGTCTAATTGAGGTACGCACTTTTCATAATAAATACTTTCACTTACGTGGAAGTCCATTTCTTCGTCATCTACCCATCCACCCATCCATCACCACCTTTCTCTCTCTTCCATCACTTCATTCCACCTCACCTCATTTCACTTCATCTTCATTTATTACTCAATTCATTCTCCAACAAGGCGAGTGTTACTTTATTCCTGATCTTTGCAACAAATCTTCCACACATTCAAGTATGTGCCCATTAATTGCTATCTTTAATCATCTTTTAGGAGTGTTCATTTAATAACTATATGTTAGTATAGATTTTCACATAGATGCCATCATCACATGTCAATCACCACTCCCATCTCAGATGTGTTGAGACATGTCCAAATTTAGGTTGGGGTGAGGGTAATGAAAAAAATGCAAATATTTTATGAATTTATTACCCATGTGTGAATTCATAGTAGGCTATGTCAAAAATTTGAAATGAGCTAATTTGAGATCCAAGTGAGAGAATGGCTTGCATGTGAAGTGATAGTAACTACAACTGCCATTTATTCCTATCATGATTCTCTATTATTACCACTTTTTCTTGCCATTATTGACCCTATCGAAATCTTGAGTTGAAGAGCCATAGTTGCAAAACAAAAGAAAAGAGAGTTAGTTGGCAGTAGCACTAGAAATTTAGCAGGGTGGTATTGGGAAAAAGGAGAATTGAAGGAAAATAAGTTGCAAAGAATTTATTTGATTGTAGACAATGGGAGGTGGGTTAATTTGAAATGAACCCATGGTGCATGGTATTTTACTATAGGATGCACAATGCCTAGCTCAATTTCCAAACTGTGGATGGATAAATTACTTTTTGAAGTTGGATGGTTTTGATGGAGGAATTTCCCTTGAATTTGGTTAGAAATTTTCAGAGGGGAAAGACACAATAAAAGGGTTGGAAGTTGTGGCAATAGAGGAATGAATTGCAGAGGTTAGAGGGTTACTTTTTGATGGTAAAAATTACCCTGGTTCCAGAGACACCAAGTCAGCTAGGGCTAAAGTTACAGAGCCAAATGATCCCCCATTGAGCATAAACAAAAAGGGCACAAAGAGAATGTCTCTACCTAACTCGTGGAGGCAGATAGTCATGTATGTCATCAAATACATCACCTATGAGGGTTTCCAGTCAAACTTGCACTTTGTCCAATTCAAGCTTTTGAATCATATGAGGCATGACAAAAGGATGAATGTGTCTAATGTGTTGTACAATCTTCTCTCAATCACGGTGACCAAAACTCAAAAAGGTACCTAGGGATAATTTTGTTTCCTACCATTGCCTAATTAAATTCCTATTTGAAAAATCTTTGCGTGATGTATATGGAATGACTTGGGAAGAGTTTATCAAAGTTGATGAGGTATGTGTAGGATCATGATGGGCCAAAAAGTGGCAATATGATGGGTATGTGGCTCACAACTTTTTTTTTTACCCAAAATTGATGAAATGAAAAGGGTTTTTAAGGGAGATTATTAACTTTCCACCAATATAAATTATGCTTTACTTTGAATTTAATAAGTAATTATTATTCATTTTCTATTCAAATTACGACTAAAGTCTTGATTGAAAAAAATCTATAGCTTTGAAACAATATCACATTTTTTGAATCCAAAACATGTGTCACATTCCATGCTTCACATAATATAGGATTAAAAAAAGAAAAAATGAATTTCATGAAGTTTTGACCAAGTTAAGGTGGTCAGACATACGACTTTTTTATATTTTTTAAAAATTGTAATAAAAATCATAATTAACTATTTACTTGGAAAAAAATTACAAAAATACACATCACATTGGGACATGAGTCCTCTACTTATATCTAAAATATTATTAAAAATTATTATCTTTTTATTGTGGTTAGGGTGGTCAGACAAACACCTAGTTCTTATTTTTTCCTTGAAATTTAAGTACCTTTGCATTGAAATTTCAAATTTTCACCAAATAGATTTTTTCTTTTTAAACAAACCTAGTAGTTTAGAAACTACATTCAATTTTCCACAGATTCTATTCTTACATATTTTTAAAATAATATAGATGACTTATTCAAATTTTTACGTCAAGTTGCCTAACTCTAATTTTTTTGAATTTTTTGCCACTTAAGGGCCTCTTTTTTCCATGATGATCCTACACATACTCGATCATTTTACACCTAGGGCTATACCTCAATCTCATAGGTCTAATAGGAGGGTAAGCACAATTGAAGCCATTTCTAGTGATTCCACATTTGATGTTGGCTCTAGTGTGAATCTTCCTACCATAGAAGAAGTTATAGAAATTAGTTCTTCTAAAACAAAGCATATAGAAAAAGAAAGCCCTTCCTCAGGTTCTGATGATGAAATTCCACTTGAAACCCTCATGAAAACTAGGGCACACCAGAGAGAAGTAGAAACAAGAAAAGGGAAGGCTAAAATGTAGCCTATAAAAATCTTGGTGCCAAGTTCAAAGAAGAGGAAGGGTGATATTGTTCATGCTACAACCAAAGGAAAACATGAGAGATATCTAAGGAATTCGAGACCAACTGGGCCTATGTTTGGCACACCTCCATAGGAAATCCCTAAACCTAGTAAGATCTGACATGAGGACACTGAAGCTCCAATGGAGTAGGAGAATGTTGAAGGAGAAGGAGACATATTTAAGAGAGAAGCAAATATAATACTAGCTGATATTGCTAACATTGTAGAAGAATTCAAGGAAAATTAGGACTCCCTACAGCATGAGCAAGATGTCCTAAAGTAAGAAGTCATGTAGCAATAGCCAGAATCGAAGCAAGAGTTCCTGTAGCCACTACAAGAGAAAGAACAATAGTCCATGTAGCAAAAGGGAGAAGAAACAGTACCTTTGCAGGCTAAGATAAATGGATAGCTTGAGTCCATGTAGATAGTACCATATGAGGAGCCACCACTGAAAAATACTGGTAGGAATCCATAGGCCTCTTGATTTTACATTGCATGTAGTTCTTTTGAATTTATGGCAAGAAATACAAGGAAGAGAGGAAGAATGGAAAAAGGAAAAAGGAAAATTAAAGGAGGAAATTCAAAAGAGGGATGAAGAAATTGAGGATAAAAATGCAGAAATTGCCACCTTGAAGCAAAGGGTAGATGATATGGTAGCCTTGGCACCAAATATTCTAGAATTTAGAGATCCTCAAAGAGTCTATTCTCTACTTCTGAAGGAGATTTATCTCTCTTTTAAGATGTTAATAATTGCCTCAAGTTTGAATCCTTCTATTGACACGCCCATGGAATTCTTCAATGCTTATATGATTGCCTCACTTGAAACAAATAATTTGCTATGTGAATTTTATTTACATAACTATGCTATCACAAAAGACCATGATTGGAATCTATTGTTCTATGTTGGAGATATTCAATTGTGAGCATTTATGTCTTGGTTACAAAATGAGATAATTAGTTAGGGATAAAAACACATTGCTTATAAAAAATTTGAATATAATATTCTCCTACATGTTAGATTTTAATCAAGCAACCCAAGGGACATTTACAAAGAATGGTACAAAATGTTGCTCAGACCAAGTAATGCCAATAAAATAATGCCTTGGATGGAGGTAGTTTATAGTAAGTATGAGGTAAAGACAACAACAAAGGAAGAGGCCATAAGGAGACGTTTATCCCAGAGATGGAATAGTTTGACTGATAAGTTGAAATAGGTTGAGCCTCATTCCATCCACAATTATGTTGCAGCCCTAAAAATAATTGAGAGGTATATTGATATTGGGAGAGCATAGGGGAAAGACTAGATTCCCCTAAATTTTCAACCACCCATGCTCATGTCGCCCGTGCCAAATATCAAATTTTACTAGTTTGATGTTGTTGCAGACAGGCAGAGATGGAATAGGTTTGGAAAATTGGGAGGACTCTATTGGGACCTAGTCTCATGAACTGCAACCACTGTTGTTGGAAAAATCTCTGTTGCAAATTTTAGAGCTTTGACCAAGTAGAAGAATAAGCCTTCCCCTGTTGGAGGACCAACAAAAAATTAATTTGGGGGGAGTGATGAGCCTAGTTTTTGGTCTAATTTTGGGTAAAACCTATAGTCTATTTACTAATAGATGTCATGGACTTTGATTCTTAAGTGTTGGTATTGGCATAATGTTTCCCTCAAACCATTAACATTTGACAATCTCCTATCTCTACAAGCTCTAATGACATTTGGCATAATATGTGGGTTATCTATATTGATTTTACACGTGATTAATGGGTGTTTCTTAGAGTGGTTATAGATGTGTGGTTATTATGTGTACTGACTCTATCATGGAGATTTAATGAGCTAAGTTGTGGAAGACACCACCAGCTAGACATGCACCATAACGTCCAACTAAGGAATCGGCCCAAGTCAAAGGCAATTGACAACAAAGATTTTTCATGCAACTAAGCATAACTTCCTTGTAGTGGACCTTAATGATTGAGCATACATGGGTGTTACTGTTATGTTGAATCTATGCTTCACTTGCATGTCTGGCCATATTCCTTCCATGCATAACCATCATCGCTCCACTTTCCCCTATTTTCCCTAAATGGCATCCTCCCAATCGTGGAGTTGACTGCCCTGTTTTGCTGTAGTATAAATAATAATTTGATGCTCCTTCCTTTTTTTTTTTATTCAAGGGGTAAACGCTTTTGACCGGAGCTATGAACCGGATACAACCATTCAACAATACCACCCCAACGGGGTTTGAACCTTGGTGGCAAGAACAACAATGCCACCTATAAACCATCACACCATGCCAATATCGGCAATTTGATGCTCCTTCCTCAAGAGTTTATGATTTTGTATTTTACTTACATTCTTTAGTTTCAGCAAAAAAAATACATTACTTTTTGTATGCATGATTTATAGTGAATGAAATAAAAGTTTTCAGTTCAAGCATCTGAGTTCTTGTTAGTTTAAAGGATACATATCCAAGGGGGCCCACTTGGTAAGTAATATATCTTCTTAGTTTAGCATTAGCTTAGTATTGCTTACTATTTAGTGCTTAGTTAGACATCTCGTATCGATTCCTACAGCCACTAGAACTTCATTCTATGACTATTCCTTCAGCTGAAGCAGACATAGTAGTTTCTTGTTTATTGTTTAAATTTCTATTCTTGTTCTACATTTCAACTTAGCATAATTGTCAGTTGATTCTCAACATTTGTTTCATTTCTTTCCAACAATTTACTTTTAGTATTGTGTTTCTTAGCCATAGAATACAATGGCTACTTGAGCCCCTAGGGCTCATACTATGCTAACCCATTTCAAGTTCACATCCTTGGGTTGAAAAGTTAAATGCACCTTCATGATGATTGAATAGCCATTCAAGTTAGATGTCCAGTCTTTGAATCATGGTTGTAAAGGCTTAGTTATTAAATCATTGAAGGAGGAAAACCATTTGAATGAACCCTTGATAATTTTTTCCCCTACTCTCTCCTTTTAAGTGAAAAACCCTAGAAGAGTTAGAAATTCTTAGGGTTCCAAAACTGTATGGCTCATTTTGATGACCCTAAATTTTGAACACTTTGTATCTTTGATTTAATTTGCACCTTGCATCTTAGATTACATTTGCATCAACATTCAATTAGGTTATTTCTTTGCTTTTGCACTCTAAAATTTCTCAAATTGCATTAGTGAAACATTCATTTATAGTTCATTATTGTATTACATATCATTGAAAAAATTTAAAATATGCATCTACATCCTTCATTGGCATTTGAAAAGCATTGGAATCATTTTAATTTTTTTGAAAAACTAAAAAAATATCATACTAGGACTTATTCACCATCCTAGGTGAATCAGTCCACCTACACTTTTTAGACAACATTTCCAAACATTTTCTAGCATTTTCCTGCATTACTGTTTGTTTTAGCTTCTTTCCATTTTAATCTCCAAAATCTCTATTTTTAGTCATTTATTGCATCTTAGTTTACTTGCATCATGGCAATTTCTTTTAATAAGTTTTGGAATTCATTAAAATCCTTGGTAGACATGTCCAATTATGCATTTGGATGTGACCCTAATGACCTTAAACTTCCACATGCTCCTTCAACCCCTCATGATTATCCTCCTCGTGATGTAGACATCATTGGAGAAGATGACAATAGCATGAACAAGTTCTCTAATGAATTCCTTGATAACCTAGAAGCCAATGCAACCTTTTATTCATCCATGAGGACACAAGATTTTACTATTGTTACACCACCTGATCACTTTGCATACTTGCATCCTAAATTCAATGAAGGATCTATGGTTCCTCCATCGAGTTAACCTAGTCCCTATAAACAAACACACCCTCACCCATTTTATGATCAAAATGTCACAAACACTCCCATAAACCTTGAAGAAATATATGATAAAGGATTTAATATCCTAATCAAACAAGGTTGTGACACAAAACATTAACATGGAATTCACCAACTTCTTGAACAAAAACCAACAAAAGAAAATACTGTAGGATTAGGATATCAATATCCCTCTCATCCTGATAAACCTCCTTTTGAATATTGAAGACTTAGAGATGATGGTACAATGATATTTGATTCTCCTCCTGACTTAAACATTATCCTTCCACATGAACACCTAGTACATGATTCTAATGAAAAAGATTCTAGGATCCCTATGGGTCCTCTTCCTCCCATTCATGAAAAAGGAGAATCTAGCAAATGAAAATGACCTTATAAATTAAAGAAACTCAAGTTTCCTACACATCATACACTTGAATGTGAAAGGAGACTTCAACTTATTTTAAACAAAGGTCTTATAAATTTACCACCTATGAATAGGTTGGGTATTTTTTCTAAAGATTCTAACATAGAATTTTTCAAATATTATCGTATTCTTGGACATTGAACTAAAGAATGTCAGACATTGAAAGAAATACTGAATAAGTATCATTTCACTGATATCGATTGCTTTCCTATTATCCCATAAAAACTCACTCCCTTTATTATGCCCTAGTTGTAGAATTTACTATTCTCACTATTGCATGATCCTTTTACATCACCCACATTGGCTCATTCTTTCCCTACACTTTGTGTGGTACAAGAAGTTGTTATCTTTTCCCTTGTAATGCAATTGTCTTTGTCTCTTAACTATGTTAATGGTTGAATAAAATTTCCATTACTAGCTCCTTTTCATTTTTCATTTTTGTGTGTCGTGTTCCCCCATGTCGTGCATTCAATTTTTTCTCTCTCATCGTACACCTATTCTATTTTTACCTCCTTCTATATGTCGTACATTGTCTTTTTCACTTTTGTTTTGTGTTTTCCTTTTGGGGATGACGCAAAGCATAGAGACACCCTATGTCTCTTCCATGTTTATCCAATTGGTCCCTTTTTCCTTTTTGTTTTTTTTTTGTATTTTCCTTTTAGGGATGACATAAGGCATTGAGACTGAAATGTCTCCTTCATGTTGAACCAAAATATTTTTCTTTGCATTTTCCTTTTGCTTGTGTTTTCCTTTTGGGGATGATGCAAAGCGTTGAGACTATAATGTCTCTTCCATGTTGACCCAAAATGGACTTTGTTTTTCCTTTTTTTTTCACTCTCTTTGTGTCATTCTTCTAGTTCTATGTGCTTTGGGGAATGATGATAGTTTTGAGCTCTATCATAAAAAATTACAGCAACGAACATACTGACCCCAAATCCATAGATCCCTTATGTTTTTGATGTGTTAGTTTTTTGGGGAGAAACCTCCTTTTTATTTTGTTTTCATTTTCATGTACATGACATAGCCTAACTTCGAAACATATGACTTGGCATAGGGATTTCCAAGTTTTCTCTCATGTCTTGTTTTCCTCTTGCATTTTTTTTCCTTTTCTACTTTTAAGTAATTGCTCACAAAAAGATGTACAGCAATTCCTTTAAGGTGGGGGGAATACATTACGATAATTCATTTGCATTCTTGGTTCCTAGTGTTTCTTTGTTGTTCACATGATGCATTCATCACTTTGTGGATGACATTGGGGATGATGTCCTTCATAAGTGTGATCTATCTGAGCATATTGCATTCCTCTTGGTGGCCTGATGTGACGCACTACATCCCCTAAGTTGTGAATATTTAATTCTTTTATTGGTCCTCTCTTGGAGACATTAGACACAATGTTCCCTAAGTGATAGACCTTGCATGAACTTAAAAATACTCATTTGAACATCTTTTATACTTTACACTTTTACATTTTACACTTTTTACATTTTACATTTCACATTTTTACATTTTTCATTTTTCATTTTACATTTTTTCCACCTTGCATAATGCAACTTTCATGCCTATGGTACCTTGCTCTTTGTTCATGATTTCTAAGCATACGAAGCTTTTCTTGTCTCATGAAGCATGAACCAACATTTTTCTTTGTGGCACCTTGTTAAAGCTATAAGGAGGAATAACTTTGATATGGTTGAGTGGGAAGCCCACTTAGTGGCATGAATTTCCTGATAGACACCTTTGTGTTTGTGACTACATACCAACTACTGTATGTATTTCACCTTTAGGGCCTTCTCACCCAGTGAACCACCATGAGTTCTTTCACCACATAGTGAGTATGCATTTTATTCTTCAAACAATCAACCTAGATCTAATCCACAACTAGTTGGATAGATGATCAAAGCTCAATTCATTTTCCCTTTCAACACTTTTGTGTTCCTTTGTTCTTATGCTTATTTTTCCATGGGATCTTCAGTTTAGGGGCTTGATCATCCCTCTTGATCGTTTTCATGCCATTTTTCTAATGTAAGTGCATTTGAACCCTCCTCTAGATGTTCATGGCTACTTTAGTGTGAGTTTGAAGTAGGTTCATCCTCTCACTAAAGTGGGGGCTAAATTTTCCATATAAAAATGGCCCCTTGTCATTTTTCATGGCCTTTTAGGTCTTGTTTCACAATGTTTGGTCTATTTTTCTTTGATTTTATATTGTAATGTTGCTTGAACATGTATATGTATATACTAAAATTCAAATATTAATGTCTTGTGAAGGTGTTGTAAAACATTTCTACACTCTTCTAGAATCTATTCATTACAATTCACCTAAAAATCAACTTTTCAGGACTAATCCAGTCCTATTTTGAAGTGTTGTAAACTCTTGTAAGAAGATTTCACTTCTCTAGGCTTAATTTAACTATTTACACCTTTTTTTATGCTTTATTTAATCCCTTTATACCCTTATAAGCCTTCATTAAGTGCATTTTTTAATGTAAATCCGACAAATAACATTAAATGTGACTTAATTCCTGACACCTATTTTCAGGTCCTAGGTGGGAACTATTCAACATGAGTGGTAAATAAGTCTCCCGTGGCTCCAAATTCAAAATATTTTAAATTTCCTTTTGGGTTTTTATTCAAAATGACTTGATGTTGGCCTATGATGAGGTATTAAGGGGTTTCTAGGCACAAGTGTGTATAAATAAGTCATTTTAATCTCATTTTACATCTCCTACAATCACACATCACATCCAAGCAATATTTTCATTCACTTAAGCATTCAAGCACTTTACAACATCAAATCAAGCATAAATCTAGCATTCAAGAGCATCCATTGACACAACTTTAGATTTTCTTCAATAAGGGTTTGGTAGGATGATGGAATTTTGCATGTTATTTTTTTATCATTCTCTTTCATTTCATTATTTCATCAAGGGTTTTATTACCAAAGTAGGGTTTGACCAAGGAAAACCCCTATTTGCTAACCCTCAACCATTTTTCCCTCTTGCTTATGTGTTTGCATACTTTTTGTGTGCAAATTTCATAAGTAGTTAGGTGTTGAAGAGTGGTAAACAAGTAAACTAGGTCCTTCAATTGTTTCAAGTCAAATAAATTTTATTTCAAGCTTGGAGAAGGTTTTTTTCTTATTTCCTATAGAATTGACTTCGACAACTTGACAAGCAGGTATCCTAAAATATGGTGTTGCAGAGTTGTCTCCTAATTTATCATAATTTTGGGAGAGGAATGATTCACCACTAGTGGTGAATTAGTCCCACCTTAGGGTTGGAAATCTAAGTTTTGTCAGATTCTAGGTCCCAATACTCAGAAATTGATTCCTTATAGTTTTCATTAGAAGGAGGACTAATTCGCCACCTTGGGTGAATGAGTCCCATTGGTGAATTTTTGTCATTTCAGACAACATCTAGAACATTATAGACTCTTCATCATACCTCCAGGTGCACTCTAATTCAACTCATTTTTATTTTTTCTCCATTTATTTATTCCTATCTCATTGTTTGCATATTACATTATGTTTTCCAACAAAGTATAAATCTTAGGTTTTGCATTCATAATTAGGCATTTAGAACAGTTAATTGAACTTGGTTCATTAAATTTAGCCTAAGAAACATAATACATAATCTAATTTGAATGAACCCTTTAGTATTTTTCCCCCTACTCTCTCCTTTTAGGTGAAAAACCCTAGAAGAGTTAGAAAGTATTAGGGTTGCAAATATCTATGGTTTAGATAATATATTTTTTTAGAAGAGATAGATGATGATTTAACTTTCCCCATCTACATGCATGTCATAAAATAGTTTGGATTTTTACTCTTATTCTATTGCATATTTATTCTCCGTTGTTTGTTATGAATCCATGGAACTAATGATTCTTTGGGTTCATCAACCGTTTACATAGACTCTTGTTCATCGAGAATAGAGAAGTTATAAGATACCGATTCTTTATCTTCTTTTACTAGTTTTAATTCTTTTACCATAGCTTGTAATTGATGAGTCTATTGTTCAAAATCCTTGTGTTGATAATATCTATGTTGTACACTCTTTAGTGGTGAAACAAATTTTTGATCTTTGGAGGGATTCAACTTATAATTTTCAACTTCACAAATGCTTGCTTTGAAAGCATTCAAAAAAGATTGAAGTATTTGGTCATCTTCAACAATTATTTCTTCAATTGTTGGTGCAAATCTTTTTCATAATTGGTTCCATTGCTTTATCTCGCATCAAAACATTTTTTTGAGATATCTTGATTAAACAAAGTTAGCAACCTTCATTTCTGGGAAGGCACCATTTTGTATCTAAAACAATAAAATACTGATCTTTTTTATCATTCCCCAATGAAATCACAAAAAATATGTTAGTTAATAGATTTTTCCTTCGAGAATAAATGTAGAAAATGACTCAAGATGCTTAGAAAGAAGAACAAACAATGACTAATAGTTGGAAATTTTCCATTGGATTGACAACTTTCCTTTCAAGTTTAGAGGTACAACTCCCTCTTATGATATGCAATGAATGGAAATACTAGGTATGCTTTTGACTAAGAAGCATAAAAGGAAAACTAACACCTAGCCATAACCATAAAAGTAGGTGTGAAAACTTGATTTAAAATGTAGTAACTGTGGAAAAATAACACAAAGTTAATCTATCCCACACTTACGAATGATATACAGGAAAGGAAATAACACAATACCACTTTCAAACGATGAATTATTTTGAATTCAAAGTTTCAGAAATAATCACACACACAAAATTTTCATATAGAAAAATTGAAATTGAGGAACAATTACAAAGATTCAAAGTTCTTTTGTAATCAAAGAAAACATTAATGAATTCAAGGATTAAAGCATCTTCTTTATTTCCTACAATATCAAAAATGAGTAAAAGACTTAGCATCCCTGTACAAATATTGTGTAGA
The DNA here is from genome assembly GCA_007258455.2 of Sequoia sempervirens. Taxonomy (NCBI): domain Eukaryota; kingdom Viridiplantae; phylum Streptophyta; class Pinopsida; order Cupressales; family Cupressaceae; genus Sequoia; species Sequoia sempervirens. The sequence goes on along the minus strand of VDFB02353493.1, from coordinate 172,799,099 downwards.
GAGAAGACTCATGTATTTTTCCCTCCCCTCTTTTGCTTATTTAAGTCAATATATATACAAAATGATAATAGTTAGTTTCTAAAAATAATGGTCTTTGAGAGTGACCAGTATCAAGAAAGGGCTTGGAAATGGAAATGGTTGCTTTACACAAAATTCATGGTTACCATCATCAACGGCAAAAGGATTCCATGAAAAACAAGAGAAAAACAAATTTCTTCTGGTGGAGGAGCATTTTCCACCACTAGTCAAAATTCCATAAAGAGGTTGTGTAGCTTAGCGCATTCTTCTTCCTCCTCTAGAATGAAGATTACCTTGCGATATTGGGTGTAGCTAGCCTTCTCCTTCCACACATCTATATGCAATTAGCGATAATATCAAAATGTTCTTTGGGCCAATCTAAGTTGGGTTGGATGATGGGCATAGGCTCTTTGTCCCAGGTTTCACTGATTGCAGGAAGCCCCATTTTTGAAATGCCTAAGTTGGTGGAAAAATGGAGCTTAGAAGTACCACAACCTTTCTCTATAAACGACTTATATTAATTACATTGGTAGATAATTTTGACTTTTAGCATGCCAACACCTTCGTTATGCTTGTCATTTAAGAGGCTAATTAATGTATCATGGGTTTTCCACATTGAGAAAAGAGCCTTAAGATCAAGTTTGCATTTCAAAACACCCAAAATGACGTTCTTGTGACAAATCATACAAATAATTAAATAGGCTAGCGACATTTTTGAAAAATGATAAATTTTCTATAGAGTCATGAGGTCACAAAACAATAGATACCATGAACCACATGTTAGGATTTTTGAGGTTTCAAAAACCTATGAAATGTTGATTACTTAAAATACCCTTAGGTGAGGTTGAGAAGAGAGATGGATCAATTAGTCGGGTGGTTATAAAACCTTCAAACTTCATGAAATTTGTTAGAAAAAGAAAGGGATCAGAGACAAAGGTTATGAATCTTGTGAGAGTTGCGACTTCGAACAAATATTGAAGGCATGGAATGGGAGCCATTTAATTTAAGAAAGAAAAAAAACTATCATGGTTCAAAATTAGAGGGTAAAACCAGTAAAGGTGAATGGGTCTTAGTTAGGCAATTTTAAAACTATTTTTTAATGATTTGCAAGATCTTAGTTATATCTTTTAGTTCCATGTCTTAGATAGTGAGCTTTAGCTTCAGATTTTCTAGAAATTCAATGTAAAAATGTAATGAAAATATGAAATGAAAGACCTAGGTTGAAATACAATTTTTTATTTTTTTTTCAAATGTAATTGTATGAGGTATAAATGAGATGCAAAATGAATGATATTATTTTGTAATTTTCAGATTTAGAGAGATGCAAATTAATGCAAATCTAAACCCTATACAATATGTAATATTTAAATGGAAAAGAAGTTATCCCAAATGACATATTAATTCAATAAAAATCAAAATGAAAATGAATGCAATATCTAATTTAAGATGCAATCAGAGATCAGAAAATTACAATGTTGAATGAGACGGGTTCACCAAAATGAAACACCAAAAAATGGGTTTCATCAAGATGTTTAATGAATAAGATGATGAATCACTATTTTTCTAAAAGGTGTTTCACTTGATTGTGTGTAGAATAAGATACCAATAACAATTATAAATGCTACCTAACTATTATAGCAACTATGAGGGAAGTTTTTAGAGCATTATAAGTTGTGTACTTGGCCAAAAAGTTGTTTTTGAGTTATAGAGGACTCATTCACCTTCAGTGACAAATGGGTCCTTTTAAGGTTTTGGAAAACTAATTTCAGGGTGCTATTCATTGATTTTTTTCACTCTTATATTTTATGTTAAAAGTGTTCTAAAATTCTATATATAATTTTGTAGAGCTCTTTCCGTGAACTTGCACTTTGAATGACAACTTTAGCATCTTGGGAACTTTGACATTTTTTCTCCAAATCTTGCACATCAACCTATAAATCTACAATCATGTACACTCAAGGGTAGAAAAAATTGTTTGTTAGTGAATGGGGGTTTTCCTCAGTCAAACCCCTTGTAGGTAATCAAACCAAATGATGAAATAAAGTAATGAAGCATAAAATGTGAAATATGCAAATGATGTTACCGTGGATGTTGTCTTGTGAAACAAATTTTCAAACTAACATGTAGCTTCCATGAAGAATGTAGATCTTGGATCCTTGAATATGATTTGAACAATGGTTGTAAGGAGATATTTAATGCTACATCCACCTCTTTAGCTCAACAACATGAATGCATGCATCAAACCCTTGACATGATGAAATGATATTGAATTGCTACAATAAACTCTTGAAATATGCCTTGAAATGCTTTATGAATGCCTTGAAATTATCTTATGAATTCCAATTTGCTATAGTGCTTGAACGCTTGAAAGTATAGGATGAAACTAGGTGAATTAACCCCTTATTTATACTAAATTAGGAGATTAACCCCGAAATTCAAAGAATTGAGGTCTACACCAGATCTAGAAAGAAATATTATTAAATTCTCACTAGAATGAAACTCAAAAAGGGGGGTCTCATTAAGGGAGAACCCATTCACCACCTAGGACAAATGGGTTTTGGCTCAGTTTACTAGGACCTAACCCCATGGGATTGAAAGAGGAATAAAAACCTATTCCAGATCAACTGAAAAAAGTGAGGACCTATTAAAGGAGGACCCTTTCACCATCAAGGGTGAATGGATCCTAGCTAAACTTACCAAGACCAAACTTTTCCCAATGAAATTTTTTGTTAATTAAATTATAATTGTCGAGGTAGATCTTTAAGAGGTGTCAAAATTATGGCCTAAATTTGAATTAAAGAGGGCTAATTACTCCAATTACCCAAAATTAATTAATAGCACTTAGATAAATGTGAAATTTTCTTAAAACACTTTGCAACAGCTAAACATGATACACATTATGTATATTTTATTCATAAAGGGGTCCATAAGGCTTAATTAGGCAAATACATCCTAGAAACGTAGGAAAGTGTGTTACAACACTTTACAATACCTTTGCAAAGGATCAATTAAGGAATGTTTTAGTCAAATAAACATCCTAGAATAGAGTGAATGGGTACAACACATTACAAGATCACTCCTAGACGCCATTAGTTCAATTTTAATGTCAATTATCAAATTAAGTGTGAAAAAGTATTACTTTTTTTGACACTAAAATTAGAAAATTTTATTATCGCAAGATAACAACTTTGCAATCAGTGAAAGGTACTCAAAATTGTTGATTGATAGAATTTTTATTTTTTTTATTAGAGGTAAAAGACAAGTTTTGAAGGGGCTCAAAACCCATTACAAAAAAGAACAACTGAAATAAAAAGGAATCAACATTAAACAACCATTAGCCCATCATCAACAAACCACCAACTAAAAAATAGCCAAAAATAAGGAAACTGGCTAGTACCACTACATATTGTTCAAAATTTCAACAACTTCAATCTCATTAGCAGGAAGCTTCTACCCCTTAACCATAGTATCAGAAACCTCAATACCTGAGGCCCCAGCCTAATTTTTCATTCTATTTATAATCCTAACCCCAGGACCACCATTTTGTACCTCACAACTCAAAACATAACCTTTAGTAGCACCCTTCTCAATAGCATAATCCTCCGCCATCAGCTTACCCTCAGCAGCCATAACATCAGAGGATACATTTTCCTTTATCTTTTTAACAATATTCCTAGGGGAGATAGTCATCGTAGAGTCCCACAAAGTCAAGAATTTAGGGGCTTCTGCAGTCTTGATAACAACATTCCAAATTTTATCAAATTTCTTCTCTTGGGATAACATTCTTCCCTCCATACTCTGTTTTAGATTGAGACCACCCATAGCTCTAACCTTCTCTTGCTTTGAAAACCCTATGATAGCGCTCAAAACATCCTCATCATGGAAGCCACTAGCCAAAGAGAGAGGGAAATCCTTCTCCAGGTGTTGACCATCTTTCAAAACCCTTCTCTTCTGAATCCCTTCCTCAGGTTCTAGCACAACTATAGATGCAGGGGGAGGAGAAGAAGCTTCCCCATAAAGATTTTTTTTATCTCTTCCCCCCTTAGAATAAACAATCACCTCCACATCATCACTGCAAGTCATATATCCTACCTTCTCATCCATTTTCCTTTTCCTAGATTTACCCTAAATAGGGGATATGGGGCCCTCCTCCAAAGAGGTGTACAAATCTAGGACATATCCAACATCAACATCCCTATCTGACTTAGATTCTTTATTTAAAATAAGCCTCCTCTTCTTCAATTTCTTAGAAGCCCTTTCCTCACCCGATTCAGTTTCATAGCCCTCCCTAGCTTTACCAGAAATATCCTTGGGAGAAACAAGAGTTTCATGGACATCATGAGCCTTCACATGTTCATAAATCAAAAGAATCAACCTCGAATGTAGGACAATTTTTTTGGGGTCCTTCCCATGCTCTTTAATCCCACAGTCCATTGACATCAGGGTATGTGCAGGATCATGATGGACCAAAATGTGGCAATATGATGGGTATGTGGTTGACAACTACTTTTTTACCTAAAGTTGATGAAACAAAAAGGATTTTTAAAGGAGAATCTTAGATTTCCACCACTATAAATTATGCTTTACTTTGAATTTAATAAGTAATTATTATTCATTTTCTATTCAAGTTATGACTAAATTCCTAATTGATAGGCTGGTTGAAAAACATTTATAGCTTTCAAATGGTATCATTTTTTTAAAATCCAAAACATGTGTCACATTCTATGCTTTGCATACTATATGATTAAAAAAATAAAATTTGAATTTCATGAAGTTTTGACCAAGTTAAGGTGGTCAGACATACAGGTTTTTATATTTTTGAAAAAACTGTAATAAAAAAATTATAATTAATTATTCAGTTGGAAAAAAATTACAAAATAAATATGCATCACATTGGCGCATGAGTCATTTACTTATATCTAAAATCTTATAAAAAAATATTATCATTTTATTGTGCTTAGGGTGATCAGACAAACACCTACTTCTTTTTTTTCCCTAAAATTTAAGTACCACTACATTGAAATTTCAAAATTTCACCAAATATATATATTTTTTGAAAAATACCTAGTAATTTAGAAAATACATTCAATTTTCTACAGATTCTATTCTTACATATTTTTGAAATAATATAGATAGCTTATTCAAATTTTATGTCAAGTTTCCTAACTCTAATTTTTTTGAATTTTTTGCCACTCAAGCGCCTATTTTTTCCATGATGATCTTACACATACCCATTAGCAAATAATAGGGAAATTAAACCATTTTTTGTGCTGAAAATGGTAATAGTTAATGGTCATGTACCTTCCTTCCAGGGTTACATACCTCATGATTTCTTTGACAACCTCCTGTCATAGAGCTTTCAAGGAACTCCTCAGATACCCACCACTCTTCGCAGGCTTCAAATCATCAATCTCATTCTTTTTGAAGAAAAGGGACATCACGACCTGTTATTCTTTCTTCTCACTGAACACTTTCATACCCCTAATAGACAAACCATTAATCTAGGCTATGAATTCCTTATCCACCGCAATTTTCCTATCACCCAAATTTGGGGTTCTCTCTTTCCACCCTTTCGCAACTAATTCAGTAACCTAGGGATTATTTCCATGCAGATTTTCCATGAATGGAGTAAGAGCACCCTTTTCTAAAATCTCCCACACCTCCTTTCTCAACTTAGCAGTATCATAGGATTTGGTCTTGGCATGATTTATGTCCCAACCCATGATGATAGAATACAAAGACCAAGCACTCAACAAGAAACTCAAAAGAAGGCAACAAACACCACCCAGAACCAAAGTATCCAACAAAAGACTTTGTAAGCTTAGGTGACTAACACCCACAATCCTTGCAAAGATAGCCACAAGACATACATACCATAATGAATTTGAACTTTGTGCCTTATGACAACCTTTCCTCAAAATCATAACATTTACATCCTTACGAATGACATTCAAGCACATGAGCAAGGACATGCACACCTTAATGAAGAAAAGGATCACCATATGATTAACTTTCACTACTAATAATAGTCATCACCTCAAAAGTGATAGGGTCATTTAAATCCCACACCTTACTATCTCTAACACCAAATTTAGCGAAGAAATCAGCTAACATATTTCCCTCTTTCAAAATATGGGAAATATAAACATTATAAAAGGATTTAATAATTTCAATGGAATCCTTGATCAAGGCCTCAATTTTCCAAGACAAGGGAGATATGTTATTCAAATTATTAATAATGTTCAGAGAATCAGCCTCCAACTAAATCTTCTTGTACCCTCTTCCCTGAGCCAATTCAAGTATATGATAGGCAATCACCCCCTTTGCATAGTGGTTTGTCTCGGTTCCCAAAGTACGATCTTATTTTTGTTAGCTGAAATGTTTATACTGTTATTCTTGCAATAGCTTGAGTGGTATTTATTTATTAAAATTATAAAATGATTTTATTTACAAATTAATTGTTTATTATTTATTTATTTATTTTAATGATTATTAATAAATATGATTGAAATATTAATGTAAAAGAATTATAAAATTATTTAAAAACAAATTAATCAATTTAAGGTGAAGAATAATTTTTTAGATGAAAGAGTTAAGGTTTATTTATTTAGATTGAGTTTCTGGGAGTACAAGATGCTTGACTACAATTTAAGTGATGAAAAATTATTTAAATTGGAACAATTCAAATGTCATTGGTTTTTTTTTTATGATGCCCACTCCTCAAAAGCCACATATTTATCCACAAGGTAGTGAATGATATTTTAATGCTCTATGTTCGAAACTCTACATGAAATGTTAGAAGGACCATGCAAGTCATATGCACATCTATCCACAAGGTAGCGAATGATATTTCAATGCTCTATGCTCGAACTACCACATGAAATATTAAGGGAGCCATGTGCATTCCCAAGATAATTCCATACAAATCACCAATGTGGAATTAATGATTGAATAATTAATTCAAATATCTTAAGACAAAAAAGTGATTTCAAGCATAATAAAATGAAAAAATAATATTAAACTTGTTAAATTACACTTCCAAAATTTACCTTAGAAAGAGATCCCATGTTTAACTTGTGATTCTGATGTTTTATCATTAGAGTTCATCTAGTTAATTATAGGAGTTTTTTCCATGACAAAATTTTGAAACTCAATTTAATATGTTTTAGTAGAGAGGAATGGTAGTTGAGCACTTTAATTTCACTACTAAGTGAAAATTTCAAATCACTTCCATTTTTTCACAACAACTTACTTGGCAAACCCCTTGCTTATAACCAAGGTTTGAGGATCACATCATCAAATATGATGCCAAATCAACATATTTTTTGTCAAGGTGTCCAAAAAGACCCAAAATAAAAGTGAGATCGATAGTTGTGCAATAAGTCATGTTTTATTGGTCCACTGATGTGAAATCACATGATTTGATCCTTTCTAAACCTAAAGAATACATTTCATTCAATTATGAATAGGCATCATCAACACTAACAACTTTAAAACCATAATTATTAGTGGACATTAAATCAACAAATACTATAACTATTAAAACAAATAATCTCCCCTAATGAATCACCCATTGAAATGTTTTCAGTCCCTCAATTGATTGGGGCCTTACATTGCTCACTCATTAGAGGAGAGGGCCCACTAGTTGTGCACCCTAACTTCGCGCTTCTAATTATCCTACATTGAAATTTCAAATCACTCCCAATTTTTTACAGCAGCTTACTTGGCAAGTTCTCTGCTTATAACTAAGGTTTCAGGGCCACATCATCAAATATGATACCACATCAACATGGTTTTTGTCAAGGTGTCCAAAAAGGCCTGAAAAAAATAGTGAGACCAATACTCGTGCACTACATCATGAGTAGTTGAGTGCTGATGTGGTATCACATGATTGGTTGCTTTTTAGATCAAAAGCATACATTTTGTTTAATTATAGGTAGTAAAATCACAACTATTGGACATTATATAAACAACTACTGGGTATTATAATCACAATTGAGTGCCCGACTATTGGACCCCGCATGACTATTGGGCCCTCTCCCCTATGTCATGTCTATCGTCATAAGAAATTTAAATGATACACCAAATCACCAACGACATGATAGTGATTTCTGTGGAATCGTCTTGGAGCTGTACATGTATCCATTACGTCATCTGGAGAATCACGCTTTCATCATGAAACCATCATTCACTGCATTGGCGGTAGAAGTGAAACATCGTACTTTTAGCATTAGAAGAGCATTCACTACGTTGTCTCATACAAACGGGCTCTGGATGGGAGCGACGCCCATAAACACCACACCAACGACAGCTGAATTGTTACACTTCGGCAAGTTGCGCATCCCGCAGAGGTTCAACAGTTAAATTGTAGTTTCATCTTGCACTATCAGGTACGCAATCATTTTTTTTCCGAAATTGAATTGTTAAATATCGGTTTCCAATTCTGGGATTTAAAATTATGTTTAATTGGCAAAAGGGGTTGCCCCTAGCTAATGTGAATGTGGGCATCCCGCTTGTAATATATAGGTAGGACTTCGAAGACCCTTGTAGAATTTTAAACCTTGCTGTTAAGAATCACAACTTTACACACTGTCATTACCAACCTATGTTTTACTTTTATTATTATAAAAAAATATTACAATTAATTTTTTATAATGTAATTATAATGTTTGTTAATGATTAATTTTTAAAAATATATTTTTTATGTAATAAGAGATAAAGAAGTAATAAAGAAAATTTGACAATTTAACAATTTTAATAAATTCATAAGATAAAATTGAATCTTTAGAGATTAGGGAGAAATAATATTATAAATGGCAATGTGTGATGATCACGTAGGGGTCATTTAATCTTTGTTCTATGTGGTAGTTTGAAAAACGTTACAAAGACAAACAATAATGATAGTGAATCTATGGTACTAATAGAGGGGACTACAAAATTCAATGCAAGAAGGGATTAAAAAAGTTATGGTACATGGTAGCTCTACAATAATTATCAAATGAGACAAGAAAAAACATGCCTAGTTGTATAAATAAGTGTGCTATAATTGAATGGTAAAGATATATGCTTGTAATTGAAGGAGACATTATTCTAATATTTTTATAGGGAGTGCAACAATTATGTTAATCTTCTTGCTAATGCTAATGTAGAAAAATTCCACTAATATTATCTCATGGGAGTAGGGGCCTAAATAGTTTGAAGGACCTCCATTCCCTACTGAATAATTTATGGATCCTCTTCCCCAACCTCTAACCCACATTTTACATCATTGAAGGGCGAAAAAAATCATAGATTAGTAATTGCAATGCACTTCCAAAGTTTGGTTGAAGGAATTAATAATACTGAATTGTTCAAGAAACTAGCTTAACAATCAATATAATTTTCATTCTAAAAGAAACTATAATAATAAAAAATAATCAAAAGGAATATTAGAATGATGATTAAAAGGTATAATTATATGACTTGTACTTTGGTTCCATCTCTTTATAACTTCACTAACTTTTACAACATGATACTATAATGTTAGCATAGTTTCTATGATTAAAAGGAAGAGAAATTAATGGAGTTGTTATAGAAGTAGGGGTTATCATAGATAGGTTGTCAAAATATATTTTTATAATTGATATTATAAACACTAAAAATTGATCACTTCTGTCTAGTCAATTTACCTCTAATTTTATCAATTTTGTATCCTCTATATTAATTAAATAATACTTTATTATTTAATTAATATTCAATTATCTCACCCTTTATCATAATTTATTTCTTCTATTATCTATAAATCCTATCTTAAGGTAAATAATTATTTTTAATTATTTATCACCATCCCATTCATCCATTAAATTGAATGCATACCCTCATGTATTTAACTTAATTCCTAGATACCTTCCCTACAAATAAAAATTAAATCTAAGTATTTAATTCCTAATTTTTTATCAACTAATGTCACATCCTCGAACTCTCACTTGCACTAATCCTAATCCTAATCCCCACCTAGCCTACCCACTGACCACTTGGACACACTTTCATCAAGCAATCTCAATCCTTCATCCCTCTTCATCCCAAATGTATATATCCAACCTTTAACCATCTTATAAAAATTCTCACTCATTTTCATTTTCATTAGAGTATTGTTATATTGCCAAAAGTTCTAGTGAGCACACATCCAATCAAAAAATATTGAGAAAATATATCCAAAAGGAGGCTTGTTATGTTGGTTTGAGCTTTCTATGCCTTATCTGAGTGTTTTTTTTAATTTTTTGTGTTGTTTGTATTTTATTGCAATTTCCATTCACTCGACACAAATTTTACCACACACATACACACACACAAAATTTAATGATGATAATTTTATCAAGACTGTGGGGTATATGCAGGATCATCATGGAAATAACAAGGCCTTAAGTGGCAAGAAATTCAAAAAAATCAGAGCTAGGCAATTTGACGTAAAAATTTGAATAAGTTATCTATATTATTTCAAAAATATGTAATAATAGAAGTTGCAAAAAATTGAATGTGGTTTCTAAACTACTAGGTTTATTTTAAAAAAGAAAATATCTATTTGGTGAAAATTTGAAGTTTCAATGCAGTAGTACTTCAATTTCAGGGAAAAACTAAGAGGTAGGTGTCTGTCTGACCACCCTAACCATAATAAAATGATAATATTTTTTATAAGATTTTATATATAAGTAGAGGACTCATGTACTGATGTGATGCAATTTTTTTTGTAAATTTTTTCTAGGTAAATAATTAATTATGAAATTTTTATTACAACTTTAAAAAAATATAAAAAACTTGTATGTCTAACCACCTTAACATAGTCAAAAATTCATGAAATTCAATTTTTTTTTTTAATCTTATAGTATATGAAGCATAGAATGTGACACGTATTTCAAATTCAAAAAAATGTGATAACATTTGAAAGCTATAGATTTTTTTCAATCAACCTATCAATCAAGACTTTAGTCATAATTCAAATAGAAAATGAATAATAATTATATATTAAATTAAAAGTAAAGAATAATTTATATTAGTGGAAAGTTGAGAATCTCCTTTAGAAAAAATTTTCATTTCATCAATTTGGGTTAGAAAAAAGTAGTCAGCCACATATAGTACAAATACCCATCATATCACCACTGTTTGGCCCATCATGATCCTGCACATACCTAGTGAGGAATGATTAAATGGTTATGATGATCATTGTGTAGTGAGAGTTATAATTTAAAAGATTGAAAATTACGAATGGCTAATGGAGACTAAAAAATTATTTAAGAATCATATTTTCATAAAAGAATTGATAGTTCAATAGAAAAAAATATTAGAGAAAAGAAATGAACAAGAATAGCAAAGACAAATGAAGAAATTTTAACAAAAAAAATATGAAAGAGATAAAATTCAAAGGAAAATATTAATAACTCAAATAAACATAAGGATCTATTTTTAGTAGGTGAATATATTGATGAAGACAAATAATTAAACACCATTGGTTTATAATAAATGAAACAAAATTAATAGAAAGAGTTGAGATTAAAAATAAAAGTTTTAAAAGATAATTCTTTTGTAAAATAAAAAAATTGAATAGAAAAATAAAAATTAATTAAAATAATATGCAGTGATAAATTTAAGAAAATCCCCTCATGAAAAGATATACAGTCCTGGCGAATCTTTCATTTTTTAGGAAAAAATATTAATTTCTATTGGTGAATCTTTCATTTCAATAAAAAAATATTAATTTTATTGGTGATTTTCTACACCATTAAAATTTTGTAGAAAATTTTGTCGAATCTTAAAAAATAATAGGAAAATACATTAATTATGATGGTGAATCCATACAATCTAGAAATAATTCTCTTGGAAAAGTAGCGGCCTAAGGGTGGAACTTATTGATGGGTTTAAGGAGTAGACTATAATTTTTACTTGCCACCAATATTTTAAAATATAATATAATGACCCTCATTATTTGTACAAGGTAAAATGTACCCACAATATGTAATTCTCATGGAGGCCAAGATTTATTTTGGATCATTGATCTAACAACCCTCGTTGTAGTCTACAAGGTATAATGTACCCATGATCTTTAATGCTCATGAGACCAAAAATTCTAAGCTTCATCAACATTACACATTATGGGTACATTTTATCTCATGGAATACAACAAGGTCCATTAGATTATATTCTAAATCAATGGTGAAAACTAAAGATTAGAAATATGGTCCTAGAGAAACTAATAATTATGATATACTATTGATGAATCAATATAGATTTCTACTATAACTTATAAAAAGGAGGTGAATCTAACATAATCATGCATTGAATATTGTGGTAATTTTTTGAGTTAATTTTCTTTTCTTTTTTTAAATTCTTTGGTGATTTAAATAAGACTATAATAAAATTTTGTAAAAGTGTGGTGATTCAATTCACATTATAGCTTGAACTATTAGCCAATTTTGGATTCCAAATTTTTTAAAATTAGCCAATTGACAAATATTTTCCACTAAAAAATCACTGATAATATGATAAACTAATATATATTATAAGGGGATAGAAAATATAATTAAATAATGAAGATTCTTTGATAGATTATTTTATTGTTTATTTGAAGTATAAAAATAATGTATGTCGTATTTTCTCACCTTATATGTAAATCCATGCCGCTCCCTACCATTTAATAATAATAAATCAAAATACACTATTTGAAATTGAACTAAGTTAAATCAAGTTATAATGTAATATATTAAGATAAGATTTATATTTAAAGAAGAAAAGCATAGAAGTATATATGAAAAAGTTATTTTGAATTCACACCATAAAAATAAATTACTATATAATTAAATTTTCTTATTTACATATCTAAAACTAAAGTTATATGAAATTATTTGATAAGAAGATATCCCTCCACTAAAATATTTCATAAGATGTACAATAATAAAATCTAAATATATCCATTAATTATTTTTATTTATTACTGCGTTGTAGTAATGTGTGTGTGTGTGTGTAAAATTTCTATCTCAAAAATTTTAAGCGAGGATGGTGAGGTTCTGAACAAGCCTGAAGATATTCAATTAGAAGCCATCAATTTCTTTTTGAAACTTTTGGTAGATACGAAAGCTTCACAAGGCCATAGGCAGTCTGGATTAATCGATCACATTCCCCCTCTAGTCTCCACAGAAAAAAATGACTTGCTCCTGGCCTCCATCTCAAAGGAAGAATTGAAGAAAAATATTTTTGAGCTAGCTCCTAACAAAGCCTTAGGGTCAGATGGATTTTCAACCTGATTTTACCAAAAAAAATTGTGTTCTTCTTGAGGAAAAAACTTGGTATGGAGTGGTGATCTGTAATTAGAGGTTTACAAAATAACTTGCAAATCAATCCTAATTACAATTTTTCCCTGATCGCAACAAAATTGTGTAACTATGTTGTTTAAACATTGAAATTACATAATAAGTTCACATTTATATAACTAATTATTGAAATGTTGTTATTAGAATTGGAAGATAAAAGATCAGACAGAAGTTGATAATGGAGTTTTTCCTTGAAAGGACTATGTCTTTGGGTCTATTTCTCAATCTTGGGTCACTTTCAAATATTTCCAAGCACCTAAAAATTCCTTCTTACAATATTCAAGCTTCAAAACCTACACAAAATTCCTCACAATCTCCCTCACTTTTACAATTTTAGTTTTTAATAACACCTTGTAATTCTTCTCCTTTAAAAATTCTCAGATTGGAATTATTTCTCCAAGTAAACTTGATAAATTATTCCCAAGAAAAGACTCATAATTCCAATAATTTCCCATCCCAACTCACCATCTACCTCCTTTTTATACAAAACAATTTACTCAATATGGCTAAAACCATATGATTTGAAAATCTCTCAAAAATCCCCAATTACAACATGAAATCTCCTAAAAATAATACACCCATTTAAATAAATGGACCTTATAATTTTGGGAAAGTACAACATAATATTAAAAGACCCTTTTAAAATCCCTTAAAAAATTTATGACAATATTTTTAATATTTTATTCAGCTCTTAATTTATCATGTTTCTAGGCTAAAAAGATGTCAAGCTATTAATTAAGGATTATAGGAGATTTGATTTATTATTATTGTGTTTAATTTTTTTAAAGGATAATAAATCCCTTAAAATCCTCTAAAGGTTCTTAAAAATATTTAAAATCTTCTACAAGCCTTTTAAATAGCCCCTTTAAATCTTCATTTTATTGGGCTTATAAAATTTGAAAAGATATAATAATGTTTACCATCATTTATATCAAAATGGTTGTTATCCAGAAATTTGTGCACAGGAGGCATTTAGTGTAATGGTGGGGCACACTTGAATGCATATGGGAGGTTTGGGGTTCAAACCAATTGACACCCATTTTTAGCTTTTCCATTTATTAAAGAAATTTTGTGATTGATTAAATATCATTGTTGCCTTTTTCATAGTTGTGTAAGGTGGACATGATCTAATGGTGGAGAGGGTATATAGGTATATAGGGAGGGGGTGGTTGAGGGTTCAACCCCTTGTGCCTCATGTAATTTTTGACTTAGCCACCAATGCCACATGGTGCCTAGCCATTGGACCATGTGATATAATATTTTCAAAACTTGGATGACACATGTCATAGTATAGTTGGTCCAAATCAGTTTCTAGTCCACCTATACATGCCACGTCAACCTTACAAGTTATTCCACCAAATCATCTATACGAATACCATGTGTCTAGCCTAGGTAATGCCACATCAGCATGTTGATGTCATCATTTAACTTGGTCAATCCCTTCTTTTTGGCATCTTTGATCGACCATAACTCACTCATAGAGACTTTGTTTTGCATGATTCAAGCAACATCAAAATCATCTCGATGAGCACTTTAATTTGAGGCTAAACTTGAACAAATTAGAGATGACTAATTTTTGACCTTTGATTGGCCTTTAGTACCTGATTTGACTAAACCTTTGACCAAGAATAACTCGCACTTACAATCTCCTTTTGATGTGATTGAAGTTGCATCAGGATCGTGTTCGTGAGCTCTTTCCAATGATGCTAGTTTTGTTGGATTATAAGACTGTGATTTTTTTAGGTTTTTTGGATCCACCTAGATCATTCCTCTACATTGAGAAGCTTTTGGACCCCCAAAAGTATTCTTTTACATATAAATGAAGTGAGGGAATCATCACCTCACTTGCCCAGTATCATATTTCCACCCTATTGGAATTTTGAACAACTGACCCATCACAAACAAGATGAAAAATGAGATAACATTGATGATACAATCAACTATATATCCACCAATATTCATTGTAACATCGACCATCCAAATAGAACTAACTAGTATAATAGAAAAAAATTATACTAAATAAAATGATGCAAAGGAAAACATATCATCATTATGAATCTCCTGACTAGGAACATTATTAGAAAATGAAACATTCAAACCCTCTTTTACCACCTCTAGCTGAAGGCCTAACTCTGCTTGCAACTGATCCTTAGACTATGTTGTTTGGGATACCTTATCATGATTCAAATCTTTATGCTTAGTATCACTAGTTTTTACAAAAATGAGGGTTAAAGTATTGATTGCATTTACAATCATCTTAAAATGCCCTGTGTTTACAATAGATTTGTCATTCTTCATGTGATGAGCTCTAACACTAAATTCAATTCCATCTTTAAACAAATGATACCTATTATGTTCCCTATAGAAAATGGATTTTATATCATACAAATAAGGACTGCCTAGAAGCATCCCACAAATGTCAAGCAGAATGACATCTAACTCTACCCCATCAAAAAACATGATGTGATTGGAAATCAGAGTTTACACTACTTTGACACATGTAGCCTAGCATTATAATGCACCAAATCCAATGGATAGGGTCTAGTATGAGGTATAGTTTTTAATCCCAATTGCTTAACATCTTTTTCTAAGATAAGATTAACCTGTGACAGGCTATCTATTAGTGTATCAACCTTAGTTTATTTAGCGATAGCCCTTATATAAAACAAATAATTCATTTTACTTTCTATAATTACTTCATGACAACTTAGAGAAGAAGCATGAGAACTAGTAATGACAATAGGAGTATTACCTTTGATACCCACAATTGAAATCTTGGTTTCATCATCAAAACTTGACTTGAGATCTTGCACAATAGTTGCGGTCTTTTGCTTACCCTTTCAATACTTGAACCACTTTGGCTTTTGATTGGGACACAGTTTCCAACATCTTGCATCTTCGTGCCCTTTCTTCTTACAATGTGAGCAATAAGGCTTCTCTTCCTCTTTCTTTATAGGAGATGTTCATTGTATTCTCTACTTCCCTTTCTTGCTCCCTTTGTGTTTATTGGAGTCCATTAAGAGACCATCATGGCTATTTTTCAAGCTCATTTCCAAATGAATGGCTTGAACACTAACTTCATCAAGGTTAGTTGGATTAAACATAAGTATGGTATGCCTCAACTTTTCATGTAATCCACCTATATACTTTAACAAAGTTTCTTCTATATATAATGGAATTCCCAAAATCAAAGTTCTTTTCCTAAACAATTGTGTATAATCCTGTAGACTTTTTCCTTTCTCTTTTCTTAATGATTGTCAATTCATTACTACTTTTTGCATTTGTCCTAGTAGATAGAATTGTTTTTGTAATGCATATATAAACTCAAACCAAGAAAAAATAAGTTTTCGATAATGACTTAGATCCTCCTGTGTTCTACTCTCCTGCCAAATTAAATATGTGCCTCTTATGGAAAGAGTATCTAATTGGTTTTTTTGAGAATCCTCAATAAACTTCTAGTTTCTACAATAAACTTCAATTTTTTTTATACAATTATCAAGTTTTTCTGCATCTAGTTTCCCATTATAGATTGGCTTGAATCAAATTTAACATCAAGCTTTAACAAAGGTTTACTAGTTTGCAAAGATTGTTTCTTTTTAGAAGAGTTAGACCAAGAAGAAGAGGATGAAGAAGATGAAGAGGAGGGAGATGGAGGTTCAAGAGTGTAACTACCACCTCCTACTCCTTTACTTTTGTCTTCTTTCAATGAGGATTCAACTTCCTCCTACTTTCTAGCCTTGCCTTCCTTTCTCTTCTTTCTTTCTTGCCTCTCTTGAAAAAAAACTTCCACCATTGACTTCATCTCGAGAAAAGCTTGTTGAAAATTTTTCTCATTGAACTTTGCATAACTTTGCTCAACTGTCATTTTTATTGTGGAAATGTCCTTCGTTTTCTGATCTTTGGATTGAATTCTTCTACTACACCTTCTCCTTATTTTAGTTTCAACCTGGTAAACATTCACTTCTACAATTTCCTATAAAATGGGCTATGATACCAAATTGATATGTAATTAGAGGTTTACAAAATAACTTACAAATTTTCCATGATCACAATAGAATTGCATGACTATGTTGTTTAATAGTTGAAATTATGAAATAAGTTCACTTTTACATAGCTAATTATTGAAATGTTGTAATTATAATTCAAATAATGAATTGAAAAACTAAAAAATAAAATAGAGATAATGTAAGACAAGAGATAGAAGAAGAATGAGACAAAAGATAAAAAGATTAGATGCAGTTTTGTAATGGAGTTTGTCCTTCAAAGGACTACATCTTTGGGCCCACTTATCAATGTTGGACCACTTTCATTAATATTTTGAAGCACCTAAAAATTCCTTCTTACAATATTCAAGCTTCAAAACCTACAAAAATTCCTCACAATCTCCCTCACATTTACAATTTTGTTGTATAATAACACCTTGTAATTCTTCTCCTCCAAAAATTCTCACATTGGAATTATTTCTCCAAGTAAACTTGATTAATTATTCTCAAGCCAAAACTCTCATAACTCCAATAATTCCCCATTCCCAACTCACCATCTGCCTCATTTTTATACAAAACAATCTATTCAATATGGCTAAAACCATATAATTTTAAAATCTCTCAAAAATCCCCAATTACAACAAGAAATCCCCTAAAAATAATACACCTATTTAAATAAATGACCCTTATAATTTCGGGCTTACAAAATAATATTAAAAGGCCCTTTTAAATTCCCTTAAAAAATTTATGACAATATTTTTAATATTTTATTCAGCCCTTAATTTATCATGTTTCTAGGCTAAAAATATGCCAAACTATTAATTAATGATTATAGGAGATTTGATTTGTTATTATTGCATTTTAATTTTTTAAAGGATAATAAATCCCTTAAAATCCTCTAAGGATCCTTAATTTTTTTTTTAAGTATTCTAAAAGCCTTTTAAATAGGCCCTTAAAATCTTCATTTTATCAGGCTTATAAAATTTGAAAAGATTTAATAATGCTTATCATCATTTGTATCAAAATGGTTGTTATCCAGAAATTTGTGCAAAGGAGGCATTTAGTGTAATGGTGGGGCACACTTGAATGCGTATGGGAGGTTGGGTGTCAAACCACTTGACACCAATTTTTAGCTTTACTATTTATTAAAGCAATTTTGTGATTTATTAAATATCACTGTTGCCTTTTTCATAGCTAAGTAAAGTGGATGGTCTAACTATGGAGGGTGTATATAAGGAGGAGGTGGTCGAGGGTTCAATCTCCATTTCCTCCTTATGGAATTTTTGACTTAACCACCAATGCCACATGGCACCCAGCCATTGGGCCATGTGACATAATATTGTCAACACTTGGATGACACATGTCATATTATAATTGGTCCACACCAGTTTCTAAGCCAGCTATACATGCCACATCACCCTAACAAGTTATGCCACCACATGATCTATATGCATGCCACATGTGAAGCCTAGGTGATGTCATGTCAACATGTTATGCCATTATTTGACCTGTTCAACCCATTCTTTTTGTCAAGTTTGGCCATCCATATCTCACTCATATAGACTTTGTTTTATGTGATTCAAGTAGCATTAGAATCGTCTTGATGAGCACTTTGATTTGAGGCTGAATTTGATAAACTTGGAGATGACCAATTTTTGACCTTGACTAGCCTTTGATACCTAGTTTGACTGAACCTTTTCCTGAGCATAACTCGCATGTTTCATCTCCTTTTGATGTGATTCAAGTTGTGCTGGAATCATGTCGGTGAGCTTTTTCCAATGATGTTATTGTTGTTGGCTTATAAGACTGAATTTTTTTAGGTTTTCTAGATCTACTTGAATCAGGTAGAAGACCTAAGAAAGTCTATGAAAATGGTTAAGGATATCAATAATAGATTTATCACCCTCATTTTGAGAAAAATAGTGGTCACCTCCTTATATGATTTCTACCCCATCTCCTGATGCAATGCAATTTATAAGATAACATCAAAAGTTATCATGAATAGATTGAAAGGCATTCTTCCATGCCTCATCTCTCAAGAGAAAAATGGCTTTACACCCATGAGGAACATTGTGAAGAACATTACCTTAGCCCATGAAACACTACATTCAATCTCCTCTAGCAACCAAAGTTGTATGGTGTTGAAATTGGATGTAAGAAAGGATTACAATAGGGTCAACTAACATTTCCTTAAAATAATGGATAATTTTAGTTTTCACAAGTGGCTTGAGTGGACCTTCCAATTTATCTCCACCATTCGCTACTCAGTGTTAGTCAATGGGAGTCCATGTGGCTTCCTCAAGCCTACTAGGAGCATCAAGCAAGGAGACTCAATGTTTCCCTTTCTTTTCATCATCATGGTGGATGCGCTCAGTAGGGGGATTTAGAGATCTACAAATTTAGGGCACTGGCATGGAGTGAAGATTGTAGATAACTTTCCTTGCACCACTCATCAGTAGTTCATTGATGACACTCTATTATTTGTAGCCTCTCAAGTGACAGAAGATTCTAAAATCTCCTTATTGTTGAATCATTATGTTGTAGCATCTAGAAAAATGATAAACTATGAGAAGTTCAAAATCTTCTTTTTAAATACTTGCAAGTGTGTATAGCAGTGGATCCTTGCCATCCTTTCAAAAGGGCTAAAACTCCAAGAAAATACTTAGGGGTACCTTTGTTTAAAGGGGAAATGCATTATTCCCATTGGGAGGAGACTATCCAAAATTTTCATTCAAAACCGTCATCTTGGCAAGGTCATTGGCTCACACTTTCAAATAAAATTAAAATGATCAAGCTTCTCTTTGTAATTCCTATATACCAGTTAAGCTGCAATCAAGCTTCAAAAAAGGTCTATAGTTAAATAGAGGGGATTATGAAGAAATTTCTATGGGAAGATTCCAATGAGGCTAAACGCACACCCCTCATTAGTTGGAAGATAAAATGTAAAAAGAAATCAAATAGTGGGGTTGGATTTTGTAGAGTGGAAAAACAAAATACAATTATTGGAGCTAAGCTCATTTAGATGTTGTACCAATATCCCAATGCAAGATGGCACTAGATTTTGGAAAAGAAATATCTTGATTTTGATGATCCCACTTGAATCTTAATTACACCTAATCCCCCTAGAGGTTCCCACATTTGGAACTTCATACAAAGTTGCAAATGTCTAATCATTGACCATGTTTTGTGGGTTATTCACAATGGAAAAAATGAAAATTTTTGGGAGGACTCAATCAAAAGTTTTCCCTCACTTGAAAAAATTCCAAGTCTCAAGGAACACTAGGAAGGATTATTTCTAAACATTGATCATAAAGCAGAAAATTATATCAAAGATTCTAATTGGGACTAGAACTGCTTTTCTCTTCTCCCACTTGGGGAAGAGGTTGCTCAAGATCTGTGAAATTTAGCTATGCCATGCAGAATCTATTGTCAAGCTTAGATTTCCCAACTTCTTTGTGCTAGGTCAAGTGGACCATACCCAAGGTTGGTGCTTTCTTCTAGAATTCTCTACATAAATGCATCCTGATGACAAAAAGAATCAAATCTATGGGTGTTGCTAGCCCAACCCAGTGTGTTTTGTGTGAAAAGGTAGAAGAAATAATTGACCATCTACTCTTAAATTGCTTATTTGCAATAAAATGTCAGGACTGACTATGCAAGAAGCTAGGTTAGATTAGCACCCTTCCTAATTTCATTTTCTACCTCCGGGTATGTGTAGGATCATGATGGGTATGTGGCTGATGACTATATTTTTACCCAACATTGATGAAACAAAAAGGGTTTTTAAAGGAGATTCTCAAATTTCCATCGATATAAATTATGCTTTACTTTGAATTTAGCATGAAGTAGGATGCACTAGGATATGCCAAATTTATGATTATTGATTACATAAGTAATTATTATTCATTTTCTTTTCAAATTATGACTAAAGTCTTGATTGATAGGCTAATTGAAAAACATCTATAGCTTTCAAACGGTAACACATTTTTTGAATCCAAAACATGCGTCACATTCTATGATTCACATACTATATGATTAATAAAAGAAAAAATAAATTTCATGAATTTTGGACCAAGTTAAGGTGGTTAGACATACAATTTTTTATATTTTTTAAAAATTTGTAATAAAAAATTCATAATTAATTATTTACTTGGAAAAAAATTACAAAAAAATATGCATTACATCAAGGCATGAGTCCTCTACTTATATCTGAAATATTATAAAAAAATATTATGATTTTATTGTGGTTAGGGTGGTCAGACAGACACTTCTTATTTTTTCCCTGAAATTTAAGTACCACTGCATTGAAATTTCAAATTTTCACCAAATAGATTTTTTTTTAAACAAACCTAGCAGTTTAAAAACTACACTCAATTTGCTATAGATTCTATTCTTACATATTTTCAAAATAATATACATAACTTATTCAAATTTTTACATCAATTTCTCTAACTTTGATTTTTCTGAATTTTTTGCCACTTAAGGGCATGTTTTTTCCATGATCATACCCCTCTTGAAGGGTTCTTCAAGAGGAGAGCCTGCATTGTGGAAAGGCCTTTGGAACGATTTCCCTTCTTTGTTGATTTGGCACATTTAGCACGAGAGGAATTATAGGATATTTGAGGGAAAAGTGATGAAGATTGAGGAGTTGAGAGAGTTGGAAACAAGCATTTGCATAGTAGTCAATACAAGGCTCAAAGACTCTACCTTGACACCATTCACTAGTTGGAATGGGGATATCATTAAAAGATGGTCAAACCTTTGGTTCCTAGCTTGATTGCTTTGCAGAAAGCAAGCTAGCGAAAGGAAGTTGATGAGAGCTCAAAGCAAGTGGATCATCCCAACCTTAGGAAGATTAAAAATTAACTTTGATGGTGCATTGAAGGGTAATCCAGGGGTGTCTAGTGTTGAGATCATAATGGAAAACAAATTTGGTGATGTTGTATGGGCCATATCAAAGAAACTACCTTCAAAAACTAAAAATGAAGCAAAGTTTCCTACCCTTCTCTTTGGCCTCGAATTTTCCAAAGACCACCATCTTTTTGTCCTCGACATTGAAGGGGATTCACTAATTTTCATTAATGCAATAATATCCACAATAATATGTAATTGGAATCTCATATATAAATTTGAAGCAATATGGGAACTCTTGGACAATTTAAGCAATTCATCTATCACTCACATCTACCATGAAGGGAATAAGGTAGTTGACTTCCTTGTCAACTGGGCATGTGAGTAGGTTGAGGATATTATTTCTTTAGACTCTTGTGATCCATGGTTAGGCTTACCAATGTGATGATCATCACAACTAAGAGCAGTCATCCCCCTCTAGAACTATTGATATCTAGATAGTCTATTGAATGGTTGTGATGAATATCTTGATGGCCTTCCTAGCATGGCCTAAAGACTGTCTTGTAGGTTGAGTTGTAAGTTAGGCTCAGATTGTCTAGGGACTTGAATGAACTAGATGTTTGCTAAGAATTCTAATACTGCTACAAAATAGTAGGTCTCTGTACCAATATTTTGACACAATATAGAGGGAGCTACCCCAATGTAACACTTATTTGGCCAAAAAATATATAAAATTTCTCAAAGGACTATAACATGATTGATTTAAGCAAGCAAATAAGTGAACTAATTAGAAACCTACTATTTTTTATAAAAAGGATTATGATTTAAGTAGAGCAACTTGGAATAGACAATGAGTAAAATATAATATGTTTATCTATTTATGATTCGAATAATATGTGTGGTTTATTTGCAAGGGAAGAGATGAAAGTAAGGCAATATTTAAAATATTAAATATTCATAATAGATATGTGTTAAAAAAATTACAAGTAATATATAAGCTATCACATAGTGGTGAGTATTTGTCTATTTAGTATTGTTGCAATTATATTTGTTGATTAGTCCATAAATTATTTGTGAAATATAAATTTAGGGACAAGTTAGATAAGAGTTTTAAATAATGAATTCTTGTAAGCCATACAAGTATTTGTTGTATATTTGATGGATGAGGCATGTGAATATTTTAAAGGTTGGCTACATAATAGATTGATATCAACAAATTATTGGAAGTTGAATGTATCATGATTTTACTATGTTTAAAAATATTATAATTGTTAGGATTGACTTGGACTTTGAGCTTGATTCATACTGATGCAATTATCATTGACATAGTTGAAGTTGAGTTTGTTATTAGAATAAACATTTATAAAATATTGATGAGTACATGGGTTTTTTTTCAAAAATATTTGTAATTTGATGGATTAATTAAAAAATTAAAACGTTAACATTCAATATGTTGGCTCATAATTATGAAAAGATATAAATATGCATTTTAAATTTTGAAGTTTTGAAATTCAAGTTTTAATAATAAATATTATATTTCTGTTTCATTTTTTAATTTTTATATTAATAAGATAATTATAAATATAAATTATATTAATATTATAATTATATATTTTAGATATATAAAATAATGTTATATAATTAAATTATGTAATATTTATTAAAGAATTTAAAAAAAATTATAACTATCCTTAAAATAGTTTTAATATAATTTTAAAATTTTCATCTAAAAATATAAATTTAGCTTAAATAAATAAATATAGATTAAATAAATAAATAATCTTTTTTTGAATCTTTTACTTTTATATTACTAATATTAATAAAAATATAAATAGTTCTAAATAATAATATTAGTAATATATTAAAAATCATAATACAAATTGAATATTGAATACTTAATGATAATAAAAACTTTACATGATAATATTAAGTATTAAAATTATGTAAATATTTATATAGTGATCTTGTAATTGTACATTTGAAATTTTATAAAATAATACTACACAAATATATTGTTAGACATTTCAGTAAGAATATTTTAAAATTAATTTTATTTTAATAAAAAAATATTAATTTTTAATTAGGGTATGTGCAGGATCATCATGGAAAAAATAAGCCCTTAAGTGGCAAAAAATTCAAAAAAATTAGAGTTAGGCAACTTGACATAAAAATTTGAATAAGTTATCTATATTATTTCAAAAATATGTAAGAATAGAATCCGTAGAAAATTGAATGTAGTTTCTAAACTATGAGGTTTATTTTAAAAAAAAAAATCTATCTGGTGGAAATTTGAAATAAGAAGTAGGTGTCTTCTGACCACCCTAACCACAATAAAATGATAATATTTTTTTATAATATTTTAGATATAAATAGAGGACTCATGTCAAGATATGATGCATATTTTTTTGTAATTTTTTTCCAAGTAAATAATTAATTATTAATTTTTTATTACAACTTTTAAAAAATATAAAAACTCATATGTCTTACCACCTTAACTTGGTTAAAACTTCATGAAATTCAATTTTTCTTTTTTTAATAGTATAGTATGCGAAGCATAGAATGTGATGCATTTTTTTTATTCAAAAAATGTGATAACGTTTGAAAGCTATAGATATTTTTCAATTAGCCTATCAATCAACACTTTGGTCGTAATTCAAATAGAAAATGAATAAAAAATATTTATTAAATTCAAAGCAAAGTATAATTTATATTGGTGGAAAGCTAAGAATATCCTTTAAAAACCCTTTTCATTTCATCAATTTTGGGTAAAAAAAAAATCATCAGCTACATACCCTACACATACCCATCATATTGCAACTTTTTGGCCCATCATCATCTTGCACATGCCCATTAAGAATATAAATGTTATCATGTGCTTTAGGCACTAAATTTAATTTAAATAAATAAATCAATCAATTATTGCATACATGACTTATTTTTAGTAAATAAAAATAATAGAAAATTCAATAGTTATAACCAATGTCTATATTGTAGGATAGTTGCATGGCTATATTCTAAGATACTTGCATGCCTATATTCTAGAATATTGCATACCTATATTGGAGGATACTACATGCCTATATTCTATGATATTGCTTGTCTATATTGCAGGATCACTAAATTCCCATATTCTAACTTATTGAAAAGAAATGAAAGCTACATATTACATACAATTTAGATATATTTTATAAATATTGATATATTAATAAAAATTAGATAATCATTTAAAATAAATTAGTAATTAATTATTTGAATTATGTAAATAATATATTAATCATTATAATAATATAAATTTTAGAATACTACATTACCATATTCTAGCTTACTGGGACACAACAATTGTTATATGCATTTATTAATGCTTACAAAGAATACAACTGCATTATATTTATAATTATTTAATATATTTTAAAAATTTAAATATAAACAATGAATATGTTAGCTCATAATAATAACAAGATACCAATTTAATTTAATTTTTTAAAAATTTAGCATTAAATAAATATAGTAATATATTTTTATTACAAAGTAATAATATGAGTAATATATTAAAAACTAAAACAAAAAAAAAATTATTAGTAATATATTAAAAAATTAAAAGAAAAATTAACATATTAAATTTTTTGCATAATCATTATAATATAATATGCATTAATTAAGAGAAAATATTAGTAATATATTTAAAATTATTTAAAACACAAATTAAACATATTAAACTTTTCACATAATATGGTGCATTAATATTAATTATTAATATTATTATTAATAATTAAGGAAAGTAGAATTTGCAATCTTGCCAAATAAGGAACTAGGGCATATTTGTCTTTTTTTAGAAATGCTTGAATGTCTTGGGATTTGATATGTTATTAGCTCTAGAAGAGTCTTGGAAAATGGTACAATGTTGAAGGGCTTTAATGTTACAAATATATTAGTTTTACCAAAGACAATGAAGCCAAATTTTTTTACATATTTCAGACCCATTTATTTATGAAACAGTATTTAAAATATTTTCACAAACATAATTTATCTTAGACTTCATCATCTTAGAAGAACAAGGGGGGTTTGTGCCAGGTAGAGAAACTGTAGAAGGAGCCTTGGTTGCACATGAAATGCTTCATACTATTAATTCAAATAATCAATCATCCTTCATTGTAAAGTTGTATATGATAAAAGCATATGATAGAGTTGATTGGAATTTCATAATGAAATTCTTGGACAAGTTTGGTGTCTACAAAAAGTGGTGTAAGTGGATTTTTTCTTGTTTATCAGAAGCAAAGTTTTCAATTATAATAAATGGATCACCATTAGGATTTTTTAGTGCAACACAAGGGGTGGGATAGGGGAATCTTCTATTTCCTTTTCTCTTTATAATTATGGTTGAGGCATTAAGATAAAAAATAAAGAATATGCATAATCAGAGCTTCTAGCAAGGTATATATATTCCAAAATCAAATATTTTAGTAACACATACACTTTTTACTGATGATACATTATTTTTTGGAAAAGAAACCCTTGTAGAAGGAAAATAGGTAAAATGGGTTCTAGAAATCTATTCTTCAGTATTAGGATAGAAAATAAATAATCACAAGTCCAAGATTTATGTATTTAGTACTAAATTAGCTATTAAAAGAAATATTTTAAGGTCTTTAGGCTTTATATTGGTAGATTTTCCATACACATCTTTATGGATTCCATTCTATATGGGGAAGAATAAAATTTCATACTAGGCTAAAGTTATAGAGAGGACAAAATATAGAATTTCATCTTGGAAAGCTAGATGCTTGTCATTATTTGGCTAGATATTGTTAATAAAACCTATACTAGCAGTGACTTGAAACTATTTCATAGTAGTTCTAAAGGATTTGAAATTATTTGTTGACCAGATTGAGAAGTTAATCAAGAATTTTGTATCAAAGGGTAATATGAATGGGGTGAAAAAACTTGCTCCAATTTCTCTACATAGCATGACTTATAAGAAACCCAAAGCTGGGGTAGGTTTGCATAATATATCAAAAAAAACATGGCCTTTGGGAGAAATTTATTATGGAAGATGTTTACAAAATCAGATTCTAAATGGTGTAAAATCATGTGGGTTAAGTATCTAGATAGCCCAAATCTGACAAGAATTTTCTCTATTTCCAATCCCCTTGATGGCTTAGCCATGTGGAACTTTATGGTTTAATTTTAGAAATTTGTTACTTTATACATTTCTTGGGAAGTGCAGAAAGAAAATGAAGTTCATATTTTTAACAATTCTTTGAATAGATACTCCCCTAAAGGACATCCAAGAACTGCAATCAACTATACCATTTTTAGTTTAGTTATTGGGTAGTAGGTTAGTTGATTATGTTTTCTCAACATATCAAGTAACTAGTAGATTAAGTTGGAGGGATCTTTCCCAAACACAACTAATATTGGATCAATAGAACTTGATTCAGAGTATTTTAGTAGAGAGGTTAGTGTTTCTAACAAGAAAGCCTAATCGAGTCATATGGGAACCCTCCAAAGATGGTTTCTATTCAGTTAAGAAGGGGTATAAAGCTCTCCTTAACAAAAAAATTACAAGTGAAATATCATAGAGCTTTTTCTTTTTTCTAGAACAAGATGGTATTACAAAAATCAAGTATCTTCACATGGTTAGTGCTAAGAAAAAGGGTACTGACAATTGATAGACTAATAAAATTAGGCTTTGTAGAGCCTTTCAAATGTGTTATATACATGAGGAAGTTCTTGAACATTCTTGATCATAAAGGTTGCACCTCTCTGATAGTCTTATGAGAAATTTAGTGAGTGGGGGACTAATTTGCACCTCATTGAATACCTTTAGGATTTTTATAGAAAGT
Organism: Sequoia sempervirens; assembly: GCA_007258455.2. Lineage (NCBI taxonomy): Eukaryota > Viridiplantae > Streptophyta > Pinopsida > Cupressales > Cupressaceae > Sequoia > Sequoia sempervirens. The sequence goes on along the minus strand of VDFB02353493.1, from coordinate 172,771,064 downwards.
CCACTCTTCTTTGGGTTTTTGGAGAAAAGGGTACAAGGAAATGTAAAAATAAAACATAAATTTTACAATGCGCCAAAGGTTTTACAACATTTCAAACCTAATATTTCCTATTGGTGATATATTTAGACATAGAACACCACAACCCTTCATTGTTGGGAAGAGAATGAACTATAAATGCTACCAACAAGAATAGTGCAAACTTTTAGATCTTCCCGTAGAAACATTCATTAAGGTTTGATCAAACATAAAGATTTCTAAGGTTAACAGAAAAACGTTTAGAAATTTCATAAACTCTCTCTCCTAATACAACATAATATAATAAAACAACCCTTTAGAAAAATAGAGAAGTCCACTAACATAATCCAGTTTTCACAATTTATTATCCTACAATACAAGCATACAACATGGAAATCAACCACTTAAACTATTTGAATTCAACTTGACACAGTGTTTTATTTAGAATGAAAGCATAAAGAAAGAAATCTTGATAAAGGCCACACATGCATAGTCCCAAATATTTCTTATCAATAATTTGTACATTAAATATCAAATGAACTTTAAAATAGAGGTCAAATGTCAATCTGAAAATAGATTGATCCTTAAAAGATATAGCATGCCAGAGAAAAGTAGTTCTACAACTTTTGCTTTTAAAATTATTTCTATAACCTAAAAAAACTTCAAAAAAATTTCCCCATCAAAGGAAATTAAAACTTGGAATCCAACCCTTTCCTTTATCACCGCCTCTTATTTATAACTGCATAAAGAATAAACCACCAGCATAACACAAAAGTATTTTTTGTTAGATGTTGGCATTTGATAGAAAATGATCTAGTTTAAGATCTTTCATTAGGTCACAACAATCCTTGCTCATTAATTCTCAACTATTACATTAATACTCTTTAGATATTTAGCAAAGATAGTTGTCTGTAAATGATCAAATCCTAGAAAATAACATAGAAAAAGGTCATGTTGACCAATCATGTCATCCAATGGCACCAAGTCAAAGCTTCTATCACAAAAAACAAGAAAAAAAAGGCCAGCTAGCTTCAATAAACTCACAAAAGATATCACTTCATAAGAAGTGCAATCTACCTGCAACGAAGAGATGATGTGTCGAATAGGTGGAAAATCTCAAGCTCATGAATATAGCTCCTTAAGAAAATATCTGAAGAATCAAAAAATTTCATGACTCTCTCCTAAAAGGAAGGATAAGAATGAAATCCATGCCCCTACCACATGGCATGTTGCACACCTTTCTAATAACTTTACTCAAGTGCAAGCACATCCAAAGCCGAAAATATATACAAGCCAAAAATCAAAATGAACAAGGAGAAAATGTTTCATAGTTCTGGTGACTCGCGGGGGGACTTTTCTTGTGGAGGCATGAACCTTAGCCTCTAGTAATTCTTGGAGTTTGAGGAAATCCAAATTCTATGCCTCCCAATCTACTTCAGTCAGTTGGACAAGAGTATGGATGTACTTGTATGATTTCTCTAGCTCAAAAGCTTCTTTGAAAGAAAGAAATCCCCACCAAGAAGAAACTATCCCAAGGTGATAGTTGAGTTGAGAAAGAGGAAAATTATGGTTCTTAATATCATCAACCATGGGCGTCATGCTTGAACTCAAGAGTTTTGTAGAAGTTTGGACCTTGTATTGGATCACATCCGTCATCTTCTCAATTTTCAACACATCTCCATCCAATGAAAGAAGAGGAGGTAGCCTGAAGTCAACTAGGATGCTAAATTCCTTCTTGATTTCATTGACCCACTTGTTTAGAACTGTCTGACACTCCTTGCACTTTTCTACAACCTTGTCGCAGTTGATGATCTCATTTTCTTTGATGGAGGTAGCTTTCTGATTGGGAATCACTACATTTCTTAGGGCCTTACTAGTTGCCACACACATCTTAGAAATAAAGATTTGCAATTCTACCAGTTGGGCTAAGAATGTTTGCATAAATTGATCAGCCATCACCCCAACCATGATATTCAATTCCTGAACAACAATTAATAAATGTAAAGTGGGCCCCAGAATGACAATAGAAAATGTGATATGCTCCCAGTGTGTAGACATTAGCTCCTTCAATATCGGGAGGGTCCCAAATCCTCATGCAATAGGTAGCTACTAATTAAAGTAGCCTCTCTTGCTCTTGTGGTTTCCTCCATTTTGATACTCCTCATGCGGTACATATAAACTCAGCCATTTTGGTCGCTTGAGTGGAATGCAAGCCAAGTGAATATATACCTCTAACCTTTCTTGTGTCAGATTCCTACTCCTTTCAAAATATTCCTTACTCTCATGTTTCAAACTAAAGTGTTTTTTCGGGTTATAGTCCCACTTCTCACAAATGAGAACTAGGTCGTCGAACACTAGTAGATTTGTGAGCTCACCCTCAGCCTTCCACTTCTTCAGTGTTACTTGAATATTGGTAATCATGAGGGGAAGAAAATATATCTTTTTTTGTGTCTCTTCGTTGCCATAAACATTGTCATCAAGGGTTTCCTATTGGGATGCCTCCAACATTATAACTCTATCCATTACAAATTTGGGGAGTCAGAAAGGATATGTGGAAAAACCATGAAATTTGATAAATGTGAAATTCTCTCCCAAGAAATAATCTATCGGGATCGATGAATTTTCCATCTATTGTAAGAATTTAGGAGAGAAATGAATCATAGGGTGTGGCAACAAATCTTGAAGCACTGGCCCTATAAAATGATCTACAAATGAGTAATAATCCCCTATTTTTTAAAGTACATGGGTTTGTATAGAAACAAGTCGACGAAAACCCCTTACATCTAGTCTACACACATATTTTTCTCCAACTGCTCATAATTCTAATGCAAAACTAAATGAGCCAAGAAAGAATAATAATTGAACTTAGACTTAGAGTTATAAATTTTCAATTGTTTTAGCATGTTTCTAGCTATTACCTCAGTAAAGTCATAATATCTCTGGCTCTTTTCCATCTTAAGTACAAAATCTAGACCCACCTAAAAAATTATGGACCTCCTCATCATTATCAAGGCCAAAAACCTAGGCCAACATTGAGAATACAGACTGTATGTCCTTCTTGAATTTCATGCGTGAAAGAGGAAAGATATGACCTTGCTTTGGTCATTCCTTTGCTTCATCCTCATAAAAATTTGCTTCCCTTCCCATTTCTTTCTCAAAGATGCCCATCATTTTCTCATCAAAATTTTTAGCACCCTAGGCCATAGAGATAGACAACATATCCTATATGGCTTCGATAGAAATGGTAACCTTAATCCTAATACCTTCAATGACTCCTATCCTTTTGTTGAATATCTTGGCACATGTGTCGACCAACTCAGGGCATGGGTGTACAATAGGTAGTATGAACTATGGTAGGCCACAATTCTAGGGCCAAAACACAAAACCCTCAAATGGCTCATGTTATATCATTCTTTGGAGTGTGCCCTTCCTAAATCTCTTAGGGTTGCCTCACAATATGCGGTCAAAAAAAATATGAGTGACATCTTGCACTACCTATCTTGGGATGCGTTTATCCTGTTGCGCCCTTTTATAGAATTCAAATAGTCATTCCTCTAGCTTTGGAGCATTGGTGAATGAGTTCCACCCAAAAATATCATCGTAACCAATCCTTTTGCTTGGGGTTACAAATTTTGTACTAGAAGTTGATGGTTTTTCCATGGCTGTATAAGGAAGTTGCAGAGAGTTTCTTTAATGAAAAATGACCGCTTTCCTTTTTATTCTTGGAAAAATATACTTTTTGGTACAATTAATTCCACACATGTACATGTAGTTAAGGCTAAAACATTATTACTGGTCCATTAAATACTGCCGCTAAGGCGATACATGTGGATTTTAGATCCTTATCACTTGGGAATGTTGAAAACATCATGAGAATGGAATTAGTAGATTCTCCCTCCCACCTCTTTCATAAATAACTCATTTAATTAGAACACGTGATTTTAGTCATGAAAGATGTGGTGAAGTGATGCAAGGCACCGTTGAAAAGATGTGCCCATTAATTTTTTAGAACTTAGCACACTAATCCCTATCTTTTCACATAAGTAAGTTTGTTGATGTTGATGATGGAAAAGGACACACATCAACAATCAACATATGAGAGCATTTACTCCCAATGCCCAAATTTATTTCTCAAGATCTTATGAAAAATCCTTTATATGATTTATCTACCTTCCTCCATTTTTCCTTAATAATTTTCCATTGCCATCTAGAAAAAATGGACCTTCCATTTGTTAAATTTTTTGGCTCATCTTTTTATATATAGCTATACCACCTTATTGCAACATTCATTTGAAAATATAGCCTTTTAAGTTTAGCAATATTTTTGTTGTCTCCCATTCCACCACAATTCACTACTTTCTCAGGATGTTAGCTAGCCTAGGAACTCCTATTCGACTTCTCCCATGAAGTCCATAGTAGTGCTTTGTGGGAGAAGTCACTAGTGATAGAATTAAGCACTTAGTGAAGAAGTGCAACCACCTTGAATTTGTTGCATTCAGGTGGGTAGATGGTTAGGACTTCATTGATGATAAGAACTAGCTCAAAAGAAACTACAACATTATTTCCCACATTGTCACCTCCTTACTCAACCTAAACATGGTCATGAAACCCATGATAATTTAATTGTGCCACCAAATGTTCGACATTGTGTTGATGGAAGGGCTTGAGGAGATAGTGCAAGTGGCTATCCTTGGCATTGGTATCCCAACTTCCATGGATCTCTACAGGAACATGGAATTTGGGATAGATGTACCTTGGTTGCCCTTCCATTCTAACTTCTACACCATGGACCTTGAGATTCACCACTCATCCTCTCAACTAGTGGCCATCTACCTGCTATGGGAGTATGACATGGAGAGCATTATGGGGATCACCTAGAGGAATCACTTCAAATTTCTAGTGCAAAGCCATGACAACTAGTCCTTTGGCTGACACAGTGTGGATCTTGTGTGTGTTGTGTGTTCAATGCCTTTTTTCCCTAACAGAGGAGAAGAAGAAGAAAAAAGCCCAATGATGACCCCCTTTTCTTCTTGGACAATGGCTGGAGGCTTTTCTTTACTATATTTTACATGTTGCCTCCCTTTTTCATCTTTTTTCTCTATAACTCTTTTGGGTTTGCTTGAGAGAGCCTCATGTTTAAATCCAAGCCTTGAGCTTGTATTACATTGTAATTTTTTTGATGAATGTAATATAATACAATTTTTTTTCTTCTTTTGTGCTATTCAATGACTTATTCTAAAAATTTAAAATGTATTTACACAATTTTCTTACATATGGTACATAACTGTTAAATTTTTCAAAGAATTGTGTATTTTAATGCAATAGTTTTATATAAATATTGTTCATTGGTATATCTAAAGTGTTACCATCCATATCTTCAAGTTCATATGAATTATTTTCTTTGCACACTTTAATTCAAAAGGGTCCCTTAAATATCACTTCAAATTTTGTTTGTTGCCCTAGTTTTGTAGTATGTTCATCATACTTTAGTACTAGGCTCCCTTCTCTCAATTCTAGGTTAGAGGAATTTTTGTTGAACTATGACTTTATTGTTTGTTCATGGATGATCATGGATTCATAATATTTTTCCCTGTCTTCTTCTAGTTTGAGGAGTTTCACCAACTATACATCCATTCCACCACTTTCTTTAATTTACATGGCTTTGAATAGTTATAAGGAAGGAATTTCTATAGAAACATGAAACACTAACTCTTTTTCATACACTATTTCATAAGGGGAGATCTTTAGGATTTGTTTGGGAGTGGTCTGGTCTACCCACAAAGTATTTCATAGGTACTTATGTGAATCCATTTGTCATTCTAACCCAATATGTTTGATTAACCTAATTAGATTTTTGTTGGTCGACTCTACTAACCCATTTCATTGTGGGTAGTAGTTCAATGAAGTTTAAGGAAAATCCAATGTCTGATAGAAAAATTGGACATCCTTGAACCTACAAAGGCTCATGAACTGTCGTATATGATGGTTTTGGGAGAGCCAAATTTGGCTACCAACCTTCAAGGAAGTTGACAATCTCACCCTCTGTGGCATTTTTTAGGGCTACAACCACTATTCACCTTTTGTAGTCAATTTCTATAAGGATCACTTTTGGCCAACATTGGAAATAGGATTTATCATTCTAAAAAAATCTAAACCCCATTGCACAAAGGGTTCCTTAGTTACACTTGGACTCAAAGGCAAAGTGACATTCTTTCTTTTCCCAAAAAAGAATTGCCACTGGATACACTTTTGCATCAAATGATGTTCTTCAGAAAAAATAGAGGACCAATAATATCTTACATGCATTATCTTCAAGGTGGTAGTCTTGGAAAAGAAATATCCACCCTAAGGACTACGATGGAACTCGTTGAGAACTCTTTCTTCCTACAACTTGTCTAAACATCAGAGCAGGACACGATCATAATTTCTCTTAAATAATACACCTTCAATTAACACATACCTATTTCCTTGCAATCAATAATATCACCTTTTATGGGATAGAAGGTTGGTTGGGTAGTACCCTTTTTGCATATACTATGTCTAATCCACCACCCAAGATTCATTGAACTCGAATTGGTTCAAGTAGACCTATTTAGTCTCTCTTTCAACTATGGAACTTGATTCTTGTGAAATGTATTCACACATACCTCTTTCCTGAACTAGCTTGGTTGGTCTAATGTTCACATCATACTCTAGGATCTTGGTAATCCAATTTTCCCTCATTTCAATTATCTCATATTTTGTGATATACTCCCACACACTGGGATGTGCAATGAGAATAGTGATCTTATTGGCTGAAACCAAGTGTCAGAACTTCTTTAAGCTTTTAATAATGGAAAAAGCTTGCTTTTCTACAAAATTATACCTAGTCTCATAACCTTTTAGGGTTCTTGAGTGAAACGAGATGGGCTACTCTCCATTATTCCCATCATCCTTTTGAGTGAGCATTGAAGCTATAATATGTTGGCCACTATACACATAGAGTATAAAATCCTTGGAAAAGTCAAGATTAGGCAGAACTAGAGCAACGAAGATGGCTATTTCTATCTTCTCAAAATATTTTTTTCCCTTGGGGGTCCATTTGAAATTTAGGTTCTTCTTAAGCATCAATATACTTGGTCTCACAATGCTTGTGAAATATGATATGAATTTTTGACAATGTTGATCTTTCATAGAAAATATTGAAGTCCCTTCTTGAACCATCAATTTTGGAGGGTGTGTGTTCTATGGACTTCTCTTGCACTCTTAAGATCTTTCACCTAAAAGGAGAGAGATAGAACCCCAAAATTGAGGTGGTTCACTCAAATAAAGGAAATAAAGATGGAATTATGACTAAGTATAATGATCTAAATGCAACTAAGCTATGAAATTGATTCATTATGAATGAAAAACTAACGAAATATGAAATGTTTGAAAACATACTGAGGTATGCGAGAATGAACTAAAACATGAACAAACACAAAAAAAATTGAAAGAGGTTGAAAAAAGTGCACCTAAGAAATGTATGTTGAATATAGAAGGCTTTGAAAATTGGCATAAAATGAAATAAATCACCAATGGGACTCATTCACCACTAATAGAGAATCAATCCTGATACTAAAAAAAACCTGAAACTACTTTTTGATAGTCAGGAACTAGATTTTAAAAAAATCATTTTTTTGGGTCCTCAAGTGTGACTCATTTTCCACTGATAGTGAATTAGTCCTCCTCTAGAAATCTATGAAATGGAAGGTCAATTTTGTAGCTCCAGATCTACACTTGTCTTCTTGTCGGGTTGACAGAGTCAAATCTATAAAAAATTGACTGTAGGTTGTCTCCAAGCTTTAAATGGGGTTTAGTTGACTTGAAACACTTTGTTGACTTCTTTTCCACTTTTCAACACCTATTTCCCTAATAATTTTGCATATTAAATTTTGCAAACACACATGCACAAGGGGAAAAATGGTTAAGGGTTAGAGTATAGGGATTTTCCTTAGTCAAATCGCACTTTGGTAATAAAACCCTTAATAAAGAAATGAAATAAAATGAACAAGGAGTGATGAATAAACTACACTAAAGTGTGCTAAATTCACCAACCTTGTTGAAGAAATCTTAAGATATATCAATGGCTGGAACACGATACTTGATGTTTGCTTGATTCAATGATGCTTGAATGTAATTAGTGAATGAGTGAACTTGATGAATGCTCAAATGAATGGGGGTTGAAATGAGAAGAAAAAAACTTATTTATACAAACTTCTACCCTAATAACCAAATAATTTAGACTTTAGAACACTTTAGAATAGGACTTAACAAGTGATGAAAAGGTGATTTTTAGGTAAATTATAATAAGAAGAGTCTAGAAAAGTGTAGAAATGTGTTACAACACTTCACAACATCTTCACAAGATGTCATAATTTGAATGTTTAGGACCCAATGTGAATGTTTAAGTTACATTGCAACATTAAATCAAAGCAAGATAAATCAAACATCATAGGAGAAAGATGTAAAAGACCATAAAAATGTCAATGATCCATTTTTCTATGGTACATTTAGCCCCCACTATAGTGAGAGGATGATCTTGCTTCAAAATCACAGTAAAGTATCCATGCATATCGAGAATGATCCTGAAACATAGATTTTTGGGAACCTAAATATTGGCTCTTGCACTTCTACAATTTGTCACCTAAAAGGAGAGAGATTTAGGTCCAAAAATGTGCGTGTAACACTCAAATTAGGATGTGTATAATCTAATATGATGTAAATGAACTTAACTAAATGTGATTGATTTATTAGAATGAACTAAAATGAATGTAAAAGTGCAATTTAAGCTATGTTTGAAAACACATTGTGATATGCAAGTAACTATGAAAATGAAGAAAATATGTAGAATAGAAGGTACAAGGATAAATATGAGTGCACTTAGATGATGCATGAGATTTATGGAATGTATGGAATTTTGATGAAATTTACTATTTTCCCATAGTGGGACTCATTCACTCAAGGTGGCGAATCAGTCCTCCTACTTATGAAAAACTATCGAGAGCTAATTTCTGTCTTTCGAGATCTTAAATTTGACAAAATAAAAGTTTCTATTCCCAAGGTGGGAATAATTCTCCATAGGTGGAAAATAATTCCTCTCCCAAATTTCTAAAAATTTAGGAGACAACTGTGCAACACCAGATCTAGGAATTTCTACTTGTCAGGTTACCAAAGTCAAATCTGTAGAAAACAAGCAAATAAGTCTCTCTAAGCTTGAATTTTACTTATGTTGACTTGAATCACCTAGTTGAAATGAAAACAAATCTTCAACATCTAATAACCTATCAAATATGTAAACAAAAGGTTGCAAATACACAAGCAAAAGGGGGAAAATGATTAGGGGTTATTGAATAGGGGTTTTCCTTGGTTAAACCCCAGTTTTGGTAATTAAACCCTTGAAAAGAGAATCACATGAAAGAGAAAGATAAATTAATAACATGAAAATTATATCAACTCACCTAAATCTTGATAATGCATGTATGAAGTAATGTCAATCGTAGCTTCAAAGTGATTTTTAATATCTCATCACAGGACAACATCAAGTGATTTTTAATAAAATCCTGAAAGGAAATTTGAAATATTTTGAAATTGGGGCCAAGGGGGTCTCATTTGCCACCCATGGTAAGTGGGTCCCACCTAGAACCTAAAAAAAAGTTTTGGGAATAATGTTGTATATAATGTTGTTTGTTAGGATAATATGCAATAATAGACTTAATTAAGTCATATGATGGCATAAAAAGATAAAATAAATCATGAGAAAGGTGTATATAGTGAAGATGTGCCTAGAAAAGTGTGAAGGATTGTTACAAGACATTACAACACTTTAATATAGGAATTTTTGATGATTGAAAGGTGATTTTTACATAAATTATACTAAATAGAGTCTAGAAGAATGTAGAAATGTATTACAACACCTTCACAAGACATCTTTGTTTAAGTTTTAGTACCTAAATAAGCATGTTTCAGCCATGATACAACATAAAATAAATGCAACATAGTTCCAACACCATGAAACAAGACCTAAAAAGCCATGAAAATGACAAGGGGCCATTTTTATATGACACATTTAACCCCCACTTTATTGAGAAGATGAACCTACTTAAAACTCACACTAAAGTAGCCATGAACATTGAGGGGAGTGATAAAATATACTTACATTAGCACAATGTAATACAATGATCAAAAGGGATGATCAAGCCCCATGATGAAGATCTTATGGAAAAATATTCAAAGGACAAAGGAACACACAAGTGTTGAAATGAATTTAATGAAGCCTCGATCATCAATCCAACTAGTTGTGAAAAGAGATCTAGGCTAATTGTTTGAAAAAAATAAATTGTGTACTCACTATGGGGCCATAGAACTAGTTGTCTATGGGGTGAGAAGGCCCAATTGTATACTCACTCTGGGGCCACTGAACTAGTTGTCCGTGGGGTGAGAAATCCCAAAATTTAAGATACATACGCTTGTTGGTATGCACTCACAAACACAAAAGTGGCTATGGGGAAAAGTCATTCCACTAGTTGGGCTTCCCACTCAAGCATGCTAAAGCTATACCTATTTGATAACTTTAAAAAGGAACCACAAAACAAAAGGAAATGTAAATTTTAAGCTTTAAACCATATGACACCACAGGCATGCAAGTTGTGTTATATAAGGTGGACAAGAAATGCAACAATGTAAAAAAAAATGTAATGTGGAAGATTGTTCAAAGGAGTCTTTTTTAGTTTATACAAGATCAGTCACTTAGGGAAAATTGTTTCTAATGTCTCCAAAAGAGGACCAATGAAAGAGTAGTATATTCACAACTTAGGGGATGCATTGTGTCACATCAAACCACCAAGAGGAATGCAATATGCTTAGAAAGATCACACTTATCAAGGGCATCACACCCAATATCATCCACAACGTGACAAGCACATCATGTAAATGAAAAGGCTACACTAAGAAGCATGAATGCACAATGAAATAATGGTAATGTATTCCCCCAACTTTAAAGGAATTTCTAGACATCATTTTGTGAGTAATTACTTGAAAGTAGAGAAGAGAATAAAATGAAAAAATAAAACAAGACATGAGAGCCAACTCGGAAAGCTCTACACCAAGTCATATGTTTCAAAGTTGGGTTGTGTCATGTCAAAGGAGAAATGAAAAAAAGAAAGAAAGGGAGTTGCCCCCTAGAAGAGAAATTGCACCAAACACATAAGGGATCTATGGATTTGGAGTCATATGTTGATTGTTGTAATGTTTTTATGAAAGAGAAAAAAACTATCAGCATTCCCAAAATACACATAGAACTAGAAGAATGACACAAAGAGAGCAAAAAAACAAGAAAAAAAAATTCCATTTTGAGTGAACATGGAAGAGACATTGCAGTCTCGATTCCTTGCATCATCCCCAAAAGGAAAATACAAGTGAAACAAAAACAAAAAGGAAAAGGAAAATGGAAAGGCTTTTGGGTCAACATGAAGGAGACATTTCAGTCTCAATTCCTTGTGTCATCCCCGAAAGGAAAAATACAAGAAAATACAAATAAAACAAAGGAAAAAGGATCATTTGGGTCAACATGGAAGAGACATAGGGTGTCTCTCTAGGCTTTGCATCATTCCTAAAAGTTAAACACAAAAAAATTGAAAAATACAAGAACCATTTGGGTCAACATGGAAGAGACATAGGCTGTCTCTACACTTTATGTCATCCCCAAAAGGAAAACACAAAACAAAGCACGAAAAATAGAAGAATAAAGGTATGAATAGAAGAAGTGGAAAAAGAGGTAAAAAATCAAATGCATAATATGGGGGAACATGATACGCACATAAAAACCAAAAAGGAAAAGGAAAAGTAATGCAAACGTAAGTCAAACCATTAAAAAAGTTATTGGTTTCTCAATCTTGGATAGACAATCAGAAAAAGTCATGGTTAAGAGAAAAAACAACTCCATTTCAACGACAAGTCTAACAATGTCTTGCCCCCCACAAAGTGTAAAGGTAAGAATGAGCCAAGATGGGTGATGGGAAAGGTTCATGCAATAGTGATAATAAGAAACTCTACAACTTTAGCATGACAAAGGGGTTTATATTGGTTTAAGGTATGATGGGGAAATAGTCGGTGTCAGTGAAGTGATACTTATCCAGTATGTCCTTCAATGTTTGACATTCTTCTATTCATTGTCCAAGAATATGATGATATTTACAATATGGTATATGAGAATTGTCAGGATGAATAACCAATCTATTGGAAGGTTGTAAGAGTATAAGACCTTTGTTGAAAATTAGTTGAAGTCTTCATTCACATTCAAGTGGATGATGTGTAGAAAAATTTATCTTCTTCAATTTGTACAATAATTTGCATTTAGTAAGTTCTCCTTTTTCATGAATAGGAGGAAGGAGACCCATAGGTATCCCAACATCCTTGTCATTAGAAGGAGAGAATGTTCAAGTTAGGAGTAGGATTCAAGACCACTATACTAGCATCCCAAATTCTCTTAGGTTGAAGAGGATGTCTGTCAGGATGAGAAGGATCTTGATATCCAAGCCCTGTTGTATGTCCTTTAGTTGATTGTAGTTCAAGAATTTTATGGATGTCATGTTCATTTTTTGTGTGAACACCTTGTTTGATTAAGATAGTGAATCCTTTACCATATGTTTCTTCAAGGTTTATAGGAATTTTTTTGACTTTGTGTTCATAAAATAGTTGGGTTTGTGATGGTTGAGAGGAAATAGGTCCATTCGAGGGATAAATTCTAGGTCCTATGTTGACTTTAGGATGTAAATAAGAAAAGTGATTAGGAGGAGCAATAAGAGGAAGCTCTTGTGATCTCATAGATGAGTAAAAGGTTGCATTTCCTTCTAGATTGTCAAGGAAATTATTGTAGAACTTGTTCATGCTAACACCATCTTCTCTAATGATGTCTACATCATGAGGAGGACAATCATGAGGAGTTAAACAAGAATGAGATTTTTCAAGATCATTAAGGTCACAACAAAAGGTACAATTGGACATGTTTACCAATGATTTGAAGTAATTCCAAAACTTATTGAAGGAGAGTGCCATGATGCCAATAAACAAAGATAGAATAAATGAGGAAACAACAAAGAATTTGTAATTGAAAAAGGAACCGGAATGCGGAAAATGGTAAAAATAAATATAGAAATACTATCTAAAAAGTGTAGAGGGATTGATATTCCTTGGGTGGTGAATGAGTCCTAGGATGCAATTTTTTGTGTTTTTTCAAAATTTTAAGAATGATTTAAAAGTTCTACAGAAGGAAATAACAAATGAAAAATGCAAATTTTTACCTTTTTCAATGAATTTGATTGCAAAAAGGAAAACTAAATGAATGTTTCACTAATGCAAAATGAAAGGTCCTAGAATGCAATAACAAATCAATTCCCTAATTGAATGATAATGCAAATGAGAACTAGGATACAAGATATGAATGCAATAAAAATTTTAAAGTGTTCAAGAGTTAGGTCCAACAAAATAAAACATAGATTTTTGGAAACCGAAATGTTGGCTCTTGCACTTCTAGTGATTTTCACCTAAAAGGAGAGAAATTTAGGTTAAAAAATGCTTCTGTAACACTCAAATTAGGATGTGTGCAATGAGATATGGTGTAAATGAACTTAACTAAATGTGACTGACTGACTTGAATGAAATCAACAGAATGAAAAGTACAATTTAAGCTATGTTTGAAAATACATTATGATATGCAAGCAACTATGAAAATGAAGAAATTATGCAGAACAAAAGATACAGGGATAAATATGAGTGCACCTAGATGATGTGTGATATTTTTGGAATTTCTAGAATTTTGATGAAATTTACTAATTTTCCATAGTGGGACTCATTCACCCAAGGTGGCGGATCAGTCCTCCTATTGATGAAAAACTTTCAAGAGCTGATTTTGTCTTTCAAGATCTGAAATTTGACAAAACTCAAGTTTCTAGTCTAAGGTGGGACTCATTCACCACAGGTGTCAAATCGGTCCTCTCCCAATTTTTTGAGAAACTAGGAGACATATCTACAACACTAGATCTAGGAATGTCTGCTTGTTAGGTTACTGAATTCAAATCTACTGAAAATAGACAAATAAGTTTCTCCAAGCTTGAATTTGATTTATGTTGACTTGAAGCACCTAGTTGACATGAAAATCAATCTTCAGCACCTAATAACCTATCAAATCTGCAAGCAAAAGGGGAAAATTGATTAGGGGTTAGTGAATAGGGGTTTTCCTTGCTCAATCCCCACTTTTGGTAATTAAACCCTTGTAAAGATAATGAAATGCAAGAGAGAGATAAAGTAATAACATGTGAATGATATCAACTCACCTATCTCTTGATAATGCAAGTTTGAAGTAATGTCAATGGCAACTTCAAAGTGCTCTAATTGATGACGTAAAAGTTCTTGAATGCTTGAATGTATAGGTGGATAAGTGAACTTGATGAATGGGGGTTAAAATGAGATGAAAATCACTTATTTATAAAATTCTTGTGCCTTAATATCCATTTATACCTCATCAAATTCCAACATAAAGTGATTTTTAATAAAATCCTGAAAGGAAATTTGAAATATTTTGAATTTGGTACCAAGGAGGACTCATTCATGATCCATGGTGAATGGGTCCCACCTAAGACCTAAAAACAAGTGTCTGGAATAATGTTATATTTAATGTTGTTTTTTGAGATAATATTTCAAAATAGACTTAATTAAGTCATATGAGGGCATAAAAAGATAAAAGAATGCATGAGAAAGCTATAAATAGTGAAGATGTGCCTAGAAAAGCATGAACACTAGTTACAAGACTTTACAACACTTTAATATAGGACTTTTTGATGAGTGAAAAGATGCTTTTTAGGTAAATTGTATTAAATAGAGTCTAGAAGAATGTAGAAATGTCTTACAACACCTTCACAACACATCGTTGTTTGAGTTTTAGTACCTACATAATAATGTTCAAGCCATGATACAACATAAAATCGAAGAAAAATAGTTCCAACACCATGAAACAAGACCAAAAAGGCCATGAAAATGACAAGGGGCCATTTTCTACAGTACGGTTCCAAATGCAGTTATGATAGCAAGATGGAATGACAACAAGTAAGAGGGATGATCAAGACCCTCAAGATGAAGATACCATGGAAAACTAAACATAAGAACAAAGTAACACATGGAAAAGAAAAAGAAAAGTGAAAGAAGGTGAAAAGGGAAAGTTAGATTAAGTTTTGATCATTTGTTTAGCTAGTTGTGAATTAGGTCTAGGCTATTTGTCCAACAAAGAAAACACATACTCACTCTGGGGCAATAGAAATCATGGTCAACCAAGTTAGAAGACCAAGGAGGTGAAATACATATGCTAGTTAGAATGCATTCACAAACACATAGGTTGCTATGGGGAAAGTCATGCCACGAAATGGGCTTTCCACTCAACCATATTAAAGTTATGCCTCTTGATAACTTTAATAAGGTGCCATAAAGGAAAATGTTAGTTCGTATTTCATGAGAAAAGTAAAGCTTCATATGCATAGAAATCATGATCAAATAGGATGGTACCATAAGCATGAAAGTTACATTATGCAAGGTGGAAAATATGTCAAATGTAAAATGCAAAAAATGAAAAAGATGTTCAAAGGAGTCTTGTTAAGTTCATGCAAGGCCCATCACTTAGTGAACATTGTGTATAATGTCTCCAAGAGAGGACCAATCAAATAATTGTGTATTTACAAGATAGGGGATGCAATATGGTGCATCAGGCCACTAAGAGGAATGTAATATGCAAAGATAGATCACACTTATTAAGGACATCATACCCAATGTCATCCATAAAGTGAAAAATGTATCATATGAAGTGGCATGGATGCACTAAGAACCAAGAATGTGAATGAAATGATGCTAATGTATGCCCCCCACTTTAAAGGAATTGCTACACACTGTTCTATGAGTAATTAAAGTAGCAAAGGAAGAATGCAAAAAGAAAACAAGATAGGAGAGCCACCTTATAAAGCCTCTATGAAAAGTCATATTTTTCCAAGTAAGGTTGCATCATGTAAATGAAAAGGAAAAGAAAATAAAGGATATTTTCTTGCCAAAAAGAAACACACCAAACACAAGTGATATATGAATTTGGGGTCAGTATGTTTCTTGCTGCAATGTTTTTGATGAAATGGCTCAGAATTGACTTCATTCCCCAAAGCACATAGAACTAGAAGAATGACACAAAGAGAGAAAAAACAAGAGAAAACTGTGTCTGCTTTGGGTCAACATGGAAGAGACATTTTGGTCTCAATTCTCTACATCGTTCCCACAAGGAAAACACAAGAAAAAAGAAAATAAAAAGACAAAAGAAAAGGAGAAGCTTTTGGGTCAACATGAAGGAGACATTTCGGTCTCACTGTCTTGTGCCATCCCCAAAAGGAAAAAAACAAGAAAACATAAAAAAGGAAAAGGAAAAGGGACCTTTTGGGTCAACATGAAGGATAACGTTTAGTGTCAATGCCTTGCGTCATCCCCAAAAGGATAACGTTTAGTGTCAATTCCTTGCATCATCCCCAAAAGGAAAACACAAGAAAAATACAATGTAAAAATGGAAAAGGAAGAGGGACCTTTTGGGTCAACATGAAAGAGACATGGGGCATCTCAACCCTTTGCATCATCCCCAAAAGGAAAAACACAAGAAAAGATAAAAAAGAAAAAGGAAAAGGGATGTTTTCGGTCAACATCAAGGAGACATTTTGGTCTTAATGCCTTGCATCATTCCCAAAAGGAAAATCAAAAAAAGTGAAAGGCAATGTATGACATATAGAAAAATTGGGTTACAAATAGAAGTGTACAAAGAGAGTGAACATCAAATGCATATTATGGGGGATTATTATACACACTTGCAAGCACACCAAAGAAGAGAAAAAGGAAAAGGAAAATGAATGTAAAAGGCTAGCAAGGTGAATACAAGTCAACCATCTAACAAATCATCTACCTCCCAATCATGTTTAGTATATTCTAAGGGTCATTGACTATCCAAAGGAAGAATTGCAAGGGTCAAACTAGGGGAAGTGTCAGGTTCTTCACTTGGTGTAGAAAGTTTATCATTTAAGTTCATGGATGATGAAAATAATAATTTAATTCGTTATGCACTTCTTCATTGATTTTAGTGATCTCCTCCTCCTCCTCATGAACTAGATTAATCACGACAGGAGGACGAAGAGTAATTTATAATGAAGGATGTATTAAGAGTTGTGGTTGATGTATGTAATTGTTTTGTTGAAATTTTTGTATCGTACTATCTTGTGGTAGGTCAAGAGGAGCAGGGTGATCAATTATTGCTTATGTAAAATGTGGAGGTTGATTTTCTTTATTGTTTTCAGTTTGCATTTGATGAGCAAGGAGACGGTAGTGATGTCTATGCTCCATAACACCATGATTTCTTTTAATTTTATTTTGAAGTTGTTGAGGTGTAAGAGTAGGTTGATTCACCATAGGTTCCTTTTCTTCTAGGGGGGAAGAAGGTAAGAAACCAAAGAATATAGGTTAATCGCTTTCTCTTTGGCTTTATAAACTTGTTTAATGTCAGGAGGCGTGATAATATTGGTTTCATTTTCTCTTATAAGTTTATACAGTGAAGGGGAAGTGTTTATCATTGGTTTTTCATGAGGTTGCATTGTTGGCTCAATTTCAGACTTAGGCTAAAGCATGGTCTCATCTAGAATAGGAGTAGTGGAAGTGGATGGGTACATGTTATGAAGAGACAATTCAGCTACTTGTTTGGCTTTGAACTTTTGATAGGCTATGAAAAAGAAGTCTCTTCGAGAGGTGATGGGTTCAATAGGTTCAGGCCAAAAGGTTTCTAAGGAAAAATTACCTTTAGAGGAAAATGGAATAAAGCCACCATGGTGTATGGTAAATATCTCATTTCCATGCCGAAAATTCAAAAAATTATGAACAACTAAAGGAATAGCTTTCATCGAGCAAAGCCAAGGATGACCTACCCATAGAAAAAACTAATCCAAATATGGAATAATAGAAAATGTTGCATCCAATGTTTTGGGTCATATCTATAATGGTAGTACGTTCGATCTGATCATAGGGCACATAAAACTAGTATGTTTTTTAATCCATGCGGTTGGTGTATTATAATCATCTTAATAGGGATCATGCAATACTAAAAAAATCTTATATGATAGCATTCTCACTACATAAGGGATCTATTAATTTCACATTGGTGGGATTATCATAGATTCTACGGGCTATGTAAAGAGGGCTATCGGGAAGCTTTTTTAGTATGTCATGAGAAGAAAAGGTAATATCAATATATTTTTTGGTTGGACCCTTATGAGGGACAATGTCTATTGTACCCACAAGTTCTCAACATTAATAGGTTCCTTAAGGGGTGTTCAGTCAAGCTCCTTTAATACATAACCACTAGACACATACCTAGTATCAACTATGTAAGGTTCTAGTTAATTAGGGCTAAATTTATCTTTATCTTCATTGTCAACATTGGTATTACGTTGATTTGCATAAAGAACAAAATTACCTTTACGAAATGTTCTAGTATTGCCATGTGTGTTATGTTTTCGTTGTTATTATTTGATGTAAGCTTGGAGATGCTCAAGAGTATTAATTCACTTTTCATCTAGTATCTCAAGTTGGTGCAATTGTTTTTCTTTATAAGTGTCATTTTCAATAAGGTCTTGGAGAGAAATTCGCAACATAGGAATTTCAAAATCCAAGGGCATGATCGCATCAGTTCCATAAACAAGGTTATAAGGCATAGTTCCTATTGATAATCTAACAATTGTTATATCAGCCCAAAGCACATAATGTAATTGTCTATGCCGATCCTTATGATGTTTTATAATAGTTTTCTTTATAATTTGTTCCGAAATATTATTAGCCCTTTTAGAATGGTACTGGGTCTAATAATTGATCTGGTAACTCTTGGTAAACTCATACCCAATCTTCGGACCTGGGGTTAAAGGAATAATCAATTCGAACCACATAGTATTGAGAGTATGCTTGGTCTAATTCAACTCTTCTAGCAAGGAGTGTTGGTTTAAGTTTTATGAACATGTTTTCAATTTTTACTTTTTCTCTCCATCTGGCTTGAAGAGGATATAGTTTCATTCTTGGGAATTGGTATCTTGTTTGAAGATAATGCACCATATATTGGATCATACAGTCATACATTATTCTTTTGAACTGGGGATACAATAAGTTTAAGAATTCTTCCATGTCAGGATCAAATCTAGCTCCTACAATATCAACATATTCTTCAAATGTATCTTGATCAAAACTTATTCTGGTGATGAAACCAAATTTTAAACCTTTTAATAGGTTCATCTTACTTTATTTCAACCAATTCATGCCAAACAAACCTTTGATGTGGATGTGAATAGAATTATTTCCACACCAATATTTGATTGGAGCTCTGGCTAATCCAATAGATTCTTTGAATTCTTCTTCTTCATCATAATCAATTAATCCTTGTCCATGGAAATAATGAATCTGATTTTTCATATCCAAAAGCTATTTGTTCAAGAAGTAAGTTTCTAGAAAAATAATAACTATCTCCTTGGGGAGAGTAGGAAGAGTGATCATATTTCCATTACAAAAATTTACTATATACATGGTGATACCATCTGGTATGTACCAATCTAGAGAATTAAACTCAAGATTACTATATATGGAACTTGCAAGTTTTCTAGTCAGAGTATCTGCTAGTGGATTATTTTCACCTTTAATCCATTCAATCAAAAAGTCATAACTGAGAAATTCAAAATACCATATAGCAATTCAACCCTGAGAAATATCCTTATTTGTATTTTTCTTGAGTAGGCTTCTCATGGCTTGACTGTCAATTCTTATAGTGATTTTTACTGGCTTGAGGAAAATTTTAAACTTCTCTATCCCTTTTTTGACTACCAGTATTTATTTCTCATAAATATGATATCTATTTTCAATGTTTGTGAAAGTACCTGAGTGATAGCCGTAGATATTTTTCTTTCCATTTCCTTCCTCTTGGATCAACACAATAGGCCAGGTGTTTTCAGATGCATGAGTATACAAAAACAAAGGTAAATCACTAGCAGGGATTTGTAGGGAAGGAAAACTTTGACATTTTGATTTAATTCTTTGTACTGCTTCTGTAGCTTCCAACAACCATCCTTCTTTTCCTTCTTTCAAACTGGATTTGATGACTCGACAATCTTCAGCCAATCCTTTATAGAAAGGAGAGACATAATTTAGGCATCCAAAAAATCTCTAAATTTGTTTTTTATCTTGAAGGATATAAGGAAATTCTTGAATGCGTTGGAGGATGTGAGGCTAAAGTTGAACCTTGCCATTATTAAGTTGCAAGCCAAGGAAATCAATTTTACTTTGTCTAATTACTATTTTCCATGTCTAACTTGTATTTAACATTCTTCATGATTTTGTGTATGCTACTATAGGTGGTAGGTGTGTGTATAGGTTGTTAAATACTGTTTTCCCTGCTTCAAAATTTTCTATTGGGGTAAGTTATACATAAGAAAATACAAACATTGATAACTTTGGGTAGCACATTGATCCAACTGGTTTTGATATAGGGTTCCCTATTGTAGAAAAACTTAAAGACTTGTTGCAACCCAAGTTCCAAGAACTTCCAACTCCTAGGAATTTTTTCTCTAAAAAACCCCATACACAAAGTCGGGTATGTGCAGGATTATGATGGGCCAAAAAGTGGCAATATGATGGCTATTTTTAGGGTATGTGGCTGACGACTTTTTTTTACCCAAAATTGATGAAATGAAAAGGGTTTTTAATGGAATTTCTTGACTTTCCACCAATTATAAATTATGCTTTAATTTGAATTTAATAAATAATTATTATTCATTTTCTATTTGAATTATGACTAAAGTCCTGATTGTTAGGCTGATTGAAAAAAATCTATAGCTTTCAAACAGTATCACATTTTTGGAATCCAAAACATGCATCGCATACTATAGGATTAGAAAAAGAAAAAATAAATTTCATGAATTTTTGACCAAGTTAAGGTGGTCAGAAATATGAGTTTTTATATTTTTTAAAAGTTGTAATAAAAAATCATAATTAATTATTTACTTGGAAAAAAATTACAAAAAAATATGCATCACATCTAGACATGAGTCCTTTAGTTATGTCTAAAATCTTATAAAAAATTATTTTCATTTTATTTTGCTTAGGGTGGTCAAGCAGACACTTACTTCTTATTTTTTCCCTGAAATTTAAGTACTATTACATTGAAACTTAAAAATTTCACCAAATAGATTTTTCTTTTTTTAAAACAAACCTAGTAGTTTAGAAACTACATTCAATTTTCTATAGATTCTATTCTTACATATTTTTGAAATAGTATAGATAACTATTTCAAATTTTTATGTCAAGTTTCCCAACTTTGATTTTTCTAAAATTTTTGCCACTTAAGGGTCTTTTTTTCCATGATGATCCTACACATACCTAGTCGCAAGCTTCCTAGTATAGATCTCCAAGCTTTACCTGATGAAACTTTATTTGAATAGCTTAAATCCTCGACTAGTGGACAACCAAGCATGTCCACTCAATCTTATTCCATGTCATGCAACTTCCTGAGCACATCCAATAAACCATTTATTGACTATAATCCTAAAGAATCTTTAGGACCAAGTCAATTCCTTTTGTACAAAAAACCATCTATAAATCCATATCCTTCCCGAGATTCTTTAGCAACCCTCTCCGATCTCAACAATAATCCAAAACTCATGGATACGCTAGCCCGATAGGTCAGTCAAAAAATTGCCCTGACTCCAAAAGAAGAATAAAAACAAGATCATAAAGGAAAAGGCATTAAAATCACCGAGATGGGTGAAAGAAACTATATGATGAAAAAAAATATTCCTAAAACAAAGCTCCCAAGGGCTGGATCTAAGAAAAAGAGTATATATAAAATGGAGTTGAATAATCAAGAAAATGAGATTATTGGATATGAACATGGCTGATGGTCTACTCCTGAAACATTCATAGTGATCAACTTTGACAAAATACTATGGGGAAGATATGAAGCACGACTTCATGCAGATTTGGGAAAAAAGAAAAAGAATTATGAAGCCCAGAGAAATTGGATGGCACAATGGATGATTTATGAGCAAGATAATTTGGATGACATGGCAATAGATATTAGATTTAGTGGTGACTTAGCATTAGAAGTTTTAAATAAAATAGAAATTGTTTCTGAAGACCAACTAAAGGTTTTTGCTTTGGTAGAGAATCCAAAGTATTACTATTCTACTTTGTTTAATGACATATCAAATGTCAGTTACGATGTAAAGCAAGTCTATAGTAGTGTGAAGACTATCATCTCTACACAACAACATCAAGATAACTATCTTACCCATATTTATGCTGATCAACAAACTAATGAGACTTCAAGAAAAGTCATTGATTTGGAAAAAAACAATCTCTTAGACTTTGTTGCTAAGAAACTTGAAAAGGTAAGGATGTTCACAAAAAAGATAAGAGTATCACAAACTGGTAAGGATAGTTCAGAGGAAGAAGACAAAGAGAAAAAAGAAAAATCTGTAGAACCTTCCAAAATAAAGAAGGTTTTGATCCAAAGAAGAACGCCTCTGCACAGTGAGGAATACAAAGCTTCAACTTCTAGAAAACCTTCACATAAGCCAACTCTACATGTTCCCATGCCAAAAGTTAAAGAACATACTTTGGCTAATAAAGAAGAACCATTAGAACATTGGCTTGCAGAAGTGGGAATCAATGAGGAACAAGAAGAACCGGTTTACATGGATGAACCTGGTTGTTCCAATAAGGAATCTGATGTTGAATCTTCTGATGTAAATAGTTTAGTTGTTTCTGAGAGTTCTAGTGATTTTGATTCCTCTGAAGATAATGGTTTTGAGGAAATAGATTTAGATTTCTCTGGATATAAGCATATAGAAGAAAAAGAACCATGATAATCTTTGGAAAAGCTATCCATGGATATTGAAATGCAAGAACCAGTCACTGAAAATCTCAAGCCTGAGCAAATGAGTCCATATGCTTCTATTCAAATAAAGTTTCATCGGGTAAATCTTGCATATCTATATTAGCAAGCCTGCAACTTTGTGTACTGGGTTTTTAAGAGAAAACATTCCTAGAAGGAGTTGGAAGTTCTTGGAACTTGGGTTATGAGTAGTTTATAAGGTTTTCTATAATAGGGAACCCTATATCAAAACTAGTTAAATCAATGTGCTGCCCAAAGTCATCAACATTTGTTTTTTCTTTTGTATAACTTACCCGGTAGAAAATTTTGAAATAGGAAAACAATATTTAACAACCTATACACACACCTACCACTTGTAGTAGCATACACAGAATCGGGTTGGAGGATAACACCTTTGACTTCTAGCAATAAACAAAATGCAGATTGTACATATTTGTCATCAAGATTTATGGCAAATTTTGGTCTACCAGACATACGAGAATCTCCACCTTTTTATTCATCAGATGATTTCACAAGGTGACCTCTAAACTGGCCCATGATTACTTGATCCCAAATTCTACATCGGGTATCTATTAGACTTTGAGATTGAATGGATTAAAGGTGAAAATAATCCACTAGCCGATACTCTGACCAGAGATCTTACAGGTCCCATATATACTAATCTTGAGTTTAATTCTCCAGATTGGTATAGACCAGATGGTATCTCCATGTATATAGTAAATTTTGGTAATGGAAATATGATCACTCTTCCTACTCTCCCTAAGGAGATAGTTATTATTTTGTTGGAATCTTACTTCTTGAGCAAATGACTTTTGGATATGAAAAATTAGATTCATTATTTCCATGGACAAGGATTAAGTGATTCAAATGAAGAAGAAGAATTCAAAGAATCTATTGGAATAGCCAGAGCTCTAGTCAGATATTGGTGTGGAAATAATTTCATTCACATCCACATCAAAGGTTTGTTTGGCATGAATTGGTCGAAACAAAGTAAGATGAACCTGTTAAAAGGTTTAAAATTTGGTTTCATCAACAAAATAAGTTTTGATCAAGATACATTTGAAGAATATGTTGATATTGTAGGAGCCATATTTAATCCTGACATGTAAATATTTTGAACTTATTGTATCCCTAGTTCAAAAGAATAATGTATGACTGTATGATCCAATATCTAGTGCATTATCCTCGAACAGGATACCACTTCCCAAGAATCAAACTATATCCTCTTGAAGCCAGATGGAGAGTAGAAGTAAAAATTGAAAACATGGACATAAACCAACACTCCTTGCTAGAAGAGTTGAATTAGACCAAGCATACTCTCAAGACTATGTGGTTCAAATTGACTATGCCTTTAACCCCGGGTCTGAAGATATGAAAATAATCCACTAAACATCCTTGCACAGCCAAAAAATCCAATTTTAGTGGATCCTAAAAATTTAGGCAAAGATGATATATTTCAAGCTGGATTTGATCAATTTAAATGGATATTAACTAATCTTTTCTGTGATGATATTTCAAATTGAGCCCTAGAAGCAAATAAGATTTTGCAATCCATGAAGCTAAA
Source organism: Sequoia sempervirens (assembly GCA_007258455.2). Classification (NCBI taxonomy): domain Eukaryota; kingdom Viridiplantae; phylum Streptophyta; class Pinopsida; order Cupressales; family Cupressaceae; genus Sequoia; species Sequoia sempervirens. The sequence continues at coordinate 172,746,480 of VDFB02353493.1, read as the reverse complement.
GAATTTAGCTAAGTTTGATGAATACAACTATATGTTTGAATCTTATATGGTTGCAACTAATAAAATGCATGATCTGACCACAAAGTAGTATTATCTGAATTCTCTTCCATGTGGTCTGGGCGCTTGGGCTCAAGATTATATAATAAAAAAAGAATATAAGTAGCTTGATGATGTAAGCTTTCCAACCATTAAAATATTAATAAGATGTAAGTTTGAAAAGTAGTGCTTATTAGGAGCTCTCTAACTCAATAAGGAGGAATACAACTACACCTACAATCTGAAAGAATTTTGTGACCTTCCTCCCATAAATCAACTAAAAGATTTCCAACAGCTGAAATAGTTCAAAAGGAGTGGCTATGGTAGAAAATGCAAATGTAAAAGGTGTTCACGAAATAAGTACCATGAAGGAGAATACACCTTTAGATGCAGTAAACATGGTAAGTATGGATACAAAAAGAAATATAGTGCACTCCCCTATAAAAGGAGAAAGTTTCATAAGACACCACCATACTTGCTGAGGAAAAGAAATAATAAGTTTCCCAAAAGAATTAAATGTTTTATTTGTAAAGGAGCACACTATGCTACTAATTTTCCTAAGAAATTAAATCTTGGTACAAAGATTTATGCAATGTTTGAATATGATAATCCAGGATGGGAAGTTATTGAAAGTAACAATATTTCAAATTTAGAACATTTTCTATGAATTAGTTGAATTTTCCATTTTCATCTACTAGTTCTTCCTTATCTTGGAAATGATTGTGGATAATAGAGGAAAGAGAATTGCTTGCATTCATTGAGTGCTGACTATCCATTATGGAGAGATTAGAACTTACTTGATTTAGCTCGACCTTTTTCTACTACATTTTTTGTCTTACTACTCACCCTTCACATGCCTATCCTTCGGCTTCAACACGGGTTTTGTGGTCTTACTGCAGGTCCACAACTACTTGTGATAGCTACTTTTGTTCATAAACAAATTCTTCAATGGATGACTAACATACCCTAATGAGGCTATAGCTTTTCTAATGTCCAAATCAGAACCAAGACAATGACAATAACTACACATACTACTTTGACCAAAGTGCCAAACCTAGATGAATAGTAAACCCTAGAATATGTATCCTAAACTTGTTGCTCAATATCAGGCATTATATTCATAAATAACTGATGTAATGAAAGCAAAGAAACAAAGGCAACAGAAGATAAACAAAGCAATTTTACACTGATAACTTAGTCCAGATTCAAATGCCATCAACACATAACAAGGTTCTGATACCAATTGCATATCATCGGTATCCATGACTTTGAGATTGAATGGATTAAAGGTGAAAATAATCAACTAGCCGATACTCTAGCAAGAGAACTTGCAGGTTCCACATATAGTGATCTTGAGTTTAATTCTCTAGATTGGTACAGACCATATGGTATCGCAATGTATATAGTAAATTTTGGTAATGGAAATATGATCATTCTTCCTACTCTCCCCAAGGAGATAGTTATTATTTTTCTCGAATCTTACTTCTTGAAAAGATGGCTTTTGGATATGAAAAATTAGATTCATTATTTCCATGGAAAAGGATTAATTGATTTTGAAGAAGAAGAAGAATTCAAAGAATCTATTGGATTAACCAGAGCTCTAGTCAGATATTGGTGTGGAAATAATTCCATTCACATTTGCATCAAAGGTTTGTTTGGAATGAATTGGTCAAAACAAAGTAAGATGAACCTATTAAAACATTTAAAATTTGGTTTCATCACCAGAATAAGTTCTGATCAAGATACATTTGAAGAATATGTTTATATTGTAGGAGCCAAATTTAATCTTGACATGGAAGAATTCTTGAACTTATTGTATCCCTAGTTAAAAAGAACAATGTATGACTGTATGATCCAATGTCTATTGCATTATCCTCGAACATGATACCACTTCCCAAGAATCAAACTATATGATCCTCTTGAAGCCAGATGGAGAGCAAAAGTAAAAATTGAAAACATGGAAATAAAACTTAAACCAACACTCCTTGCTAGAAGAGTTGAATTAGACCAAGCATACTCTTAGGATTATGTGGTTCAAATTGACTATGGTCCACATTCTTTACCGAAGCAAAAACCTTTAGTTGTTGTTCAAAAACAATTTCTATTTTATTTATAGCTTCTAATGCTAAGTCACCACTAAATCTAATATCTACTGTTATGTCATCCAAATTATCTTGTGTAAAAATCATCCATTGCGCCATCTAATTTCTCTAGGCTTTAGAATTCTTTTGCTTTTTTCCTAGATCTGCATGAAATCATGATTCATATCTTCCCCATAGTCTTTTTTCAGAGTTGATCACTGTGAATGTTTTAGGAGTAGGCCATTGGCTAGGTTCATATCCTATAATCTCTTGTTCTTGATTATTCAACTCCATTTTATATATACTCTTATTCTCATATCAAACCCTTGGGAGCTTTGTTTTAGGCATCTTTTCTTTCATCATACAATTTCTTTCACCCATCTTCAAATTTTTCTACTAGGTTAAGTTATACAGAAGCAAATAAAAATGTTGATGACTTTGGGTGGCACATTGATTCAACTAGTTTTGATATAGGGTTTCTTGTTATAGAAAAACTTGTAAACTAGTCGCAATCCAAGTTCCAAGAACTTCCAACTCCTTTTAGGAATCTTTTCTCTGAAAAACCCCGTACACAAAGTCGTAGGCTTGCCAGTATAGATCTCCAAGCTTTACCTGATGAAACATTATTCAAATAGCCTGAAGCCTCAACTAGTGGATGATCAAGCATGTCCACTCGATCTTATTCCATGTCATGCAACTTCCTAACCACATCCAATAAACCATTTCTTAACTATAATCTTGAAGAATCTTTAGGACCAAGTCAATTCCCCTTGTACAAACAACCATATATAAATCCATATCCTTCCTAAGCCTCTTTAGCAACCTTCTCTGATCTCAGTAGTAATCTAAAAGTCATGGATATGCTAGCCTGACAGGTCAATTAGAAACTTGTCCTGACTCCAAAAGAAGAACAAAAATAAGATCAGAAAGGGAAAGGCATAAAAATCACCAAGATGGGTGAAAGAAATTGTATGATGAAAGAAAAGATGCCTAAAACAAAGCTCCCAAGGGTTGGATCCGAGAAAGAGTATATATAAAATGGAGTTGAATAATCAAGAACAGGAGATTATAGGATATGAACCTGGCTGACGGCCTACTCCTGAACATTCATAGTGATCAACTTTGACAAAAGACTGTGAGGAAGATATGATGCATGACTTCATGCAAATTTGGGAAAAAAACAAAATAATTTTAAAGCCCAAAGAAATTGGATGGTGCAATGGATGATTTATGTGCAAGATAATTTTGATGACATTGCAGTAGATATTAGATTTAGTGGTGACTTAGCATTAGAAGCTGTAAATAAAATAGAATTTTTTTCGGAAGACCAACTAAAGGTTTTTGCTTCGGTAAAGAATGTAGATCATTACTGTTCTACTCTATCTAATGACATCTCAAATGTTAGTTATGATGTAAAGCAAGTCCATAGCAATGTGAAGACTGTCATCTCTACATAACATCGTCAAGATAACTACCCTACCCATATTTACATTGATCAGCAGACTAATGAGACTTTAAGAAAAGTCATTGATTTTGAAAACAAGAATCTCTTAGACGTTGTTGCTAAGAAACTTAAAAAGGTAAGGATGCTCACAAAAAAACTAAGAGGATCACAAACTGGTAAGGATAGTTCAAAGGAAGAATACAAAGAGAAAAAAGGAAAATTTGTAGAACCTTCTAAACCAAAGAAGGTTTTGATCCAAAGAAGAAATCCTCTACATAGGGAGGAAGACAAAGCTTCAACTTCTAGAAACCCTTCACATAAGCCAACTCTACATGTTCCCATGCCAAAAGTTAAATAACATACTTTGGATAATAAAGAAGAACCATTAAAATATTAGCATGCAGAAGTGGGAATCAATGAACAAGAAGAACCGGTTTACAAGGATAAACCTGGTTGTGCCAATAAGGAATATGATGTTGAATCTTCTGATGTAAATACTTTAGTTGTTTCTGAGAGTTCTAGTGATTTTGGTTCCTCTGAAGATAATTGTTTTGAGGAAATAGATTTAGATTTCCTTGGATATAAGCATATAGAAGAAAAAGAACCATGGGAATCTTTGAAAAAGCTATCCATGGATATTGAAATGTGAGAATCAGTCACTAAAAATCTCAAGTCTGAGCAAATGAGACTATATGCTTCTAGTGGTTACGTTTTGAATATTGACAAGCTAGTTAATCCTTATGAAGCAATTTCTACATGGACTAACACATTAGAAAATATGTTTGAAAGGAGCGGTTCCTGGAAAGAACTAGCTAAGGTTCTTTATGCAGTAAGGCTTATGTCTGGAAAATTGAGAACTGGTGGAATAATCTACTAGATCAAGGCCCAATTCCGAAAAGGATCCTTGCACAACCAACAAATCCAATTTTAGTGGATCCTCAAAATTTGGGCAAAGATGATATATTTCAAGCTAGATTTGATAAATTTAAATGGTTATTAACTAATATTTTATGTGATGATATTTCAAATCAAGCCCTAGAAGCAAATAAGATTCTGCAATCCATGAAGCTAAAGAATTTAGCTAAGTTTGATGAATACAACTGTATATTTGAATCTATATGGTTGTAGCTCTTAAAATACATGACCTAACCATAAAGCAGTATTATCTGAATTCTCTTCCCTATGGTCTCGGTGCCTGGGCTCAAGATTATATCATCAGAAAAGAACATAAGCAGCTTGATGATGTAAGATTTCCAACCATTAAAAGATTAATAAGATATAAGTTGGAAAAATAGTGCTTATAATGAGGTCTCCATCTCAATAAGGAGGAATACAACTACACCTACAATCTGAAATAATTTTATGACCTTCCTCCCATAAACCAAGTAAATGATTTCCAACAGCTAAAATAGTTCAAAAGGGGTGGTTGTAGCAGAAAATGCTAATGTAGAAGGTGTTCACGAAATAAGTACCATGAAGGAGAATACACCTTTAGACGCGGCAAACATGGTAAGTATGGATAGAAAAATAAATATAGGGCAGTCCCCTATAAAAGGAGAAAGTTTCATAAGATACAACCATACTTGTTGTGGAAAAGAAATAATAAGGTCCCCAAAAGAATAAAATATTTTATTTGTAAAGGACCACACTATGCTACTAACTGCCCCAAGAAATTAAATCATGGTAAAAAGATTTATGCAATGTTTGAATACGATAATCCAAGATGGGAAGTTATTGAAAGTGGCAATATTTTAGATTTACAAGATTTGTATGAATTAGTTGAAGTTGTTCATGATTCCAGTTTTATGCTAAAATTCAAAGATGTAAAGGATTGACACAGACATATGCAGAACCTGTCTAATCGTGAACCAAAAAGTTCAAATCCTGATGAAGATTTTCTAACTTCACTTCTCAAAGACACTCTGCAAGATCTCAAGGTAAAGATACAGATTGAAAAATCCAAAAAGCCTTACAAAATGGCAGGAACAAAAGAAGAAAGAAAGAAAGTTGTCCACCAGTATTTGGAAAAACTAAAAAGCTTAGAATCAAATAAGGCTAAGGTGGAAAAAAAACTCAAGTTGCAGAAAAAAACCTTCTAAGGAGTCTGCAAAAGATGTTGACCATGGATATAAAATCCCTTTGTGGCAAAGGAAAGAAAAAGGATCCTCCTCCAAATCTTCTTCTAAAAGAACTAGTAGTTGAGCACTTTAATTTCACTTCTACATGAAAATTTCAAATCACTTTCATTTTTCACAACTTACTTGGCAAGCCCCTTGCTTATAACTAAGGTTTCAGGGTCACATCATCAAATATGATGCCACATCAACATACTTTTGTCACGGTGTCGAAAAAGACCCAAAATAAAAGTGAGATCGATAGTTGTACAACAAGTCATGTTTTATTGGTCCAGTGATGTGAAATCACATGATTTGTTGTTTTTTTAACCTAAAGAATACATTTCATTCAATTATAGGTAAACATCATCAACACTAACAACTTTAAAACAACAATTATTGATGAACATTAAATCAACAAATGATAGAACAACTATTAAAACAAAACTTTCAGTCACTCAATTGATTGGGGCCTTACATTGCTCACTCATTATGTCATGTCTGTCGTCATTGGAAATTTAAATGAATCACCAAATCACCTACGGCATGATTGCGATTTCTGTGGAATCGTCTTGGAGCTGTACATGTATCCATTACGTCATCTGGGGAATCACGCTTTCATCATGCAACTCGCATTCACTGCGTTGGCGGTAGAAGTGAAACACCTACTTTTAGCATTAAAAGAGCATTCACTACGTTGTCTTATACAAACGAGCTTTGGATGGGAGCGACGACCGATAAACACCACACTAACGGCGGCTGAATTGTTGCACTTCGGCGAGTTGCGCATCCCTCAGAGGTTCAACAGTTAAAGTGTAGTTTCATCTCGCACTGTCAGGTACGCAATCATTTATTTGTAACGGATTTTTATGTTTAGAAGAAAGTGGCAAAATAAATTTTGGTCATATTTTATCTTTATCATTTGAAAGTAAATTTAAAAAGGAAGCATATTGTTAATTATTATTGCATAAAAATTATTGTAGAAGTTCTAGTACCTTCTAGTGATCTTGTTCTTGTTCCATTGCAGTTTTATGTAATTGTGTTTCGTTCCAGGTTGGTGTCTTGTTTGCATTTTCACAGTGACTATTTCTATTTATATATAAGATTATTTTATAAATGACAATAGAAGCATATTTATTAAAAGAAAGGAAATACTGCTCAACTTGCCCGCTATTCTTTATTTTAGGAAATTACGAACATAAAATTTAATTTTTAAACAAGAGAATCTCGCGATTTAATTTTTATTGTTGTTGACGCACAAACTGTGTACTATGAGTGGGACTGTGTAATAGATATAGTCTTGTCTCTAGCCAGAAAAACTCTAATATTTTCCAAGGTTCGTACTCAAACGCCTGGCGAATACCTCTAAAACCAGAGATAGTTGGTTCTGCTAAAATATCGGCCTTCAATCCATAAGCTTATTGACCTGTTTGTTACCCAAACGAATTCCACTTTTTGTTGCTGCACATGTATTTTAAAAGACAACTACCGACTATCCATTAATCTAGGCATAAAACGCTAAGATTGTGGCAGTTAAGTTGAAGAAAGATTGGAAATGTAAAGCCTATGTCACCGAAGTGTCGGGAATTGCATCGTCCACGTGGGCAGTGAAGGATGGTCCAACTTCAAAACAAACTGCCATGTCACACAATTAAACAACACATAGCCTAGGCGTGATAAGAGGGAGATCATAGAATAAGTAAAGAAGGCATCTATCAATTCATGGTGGGGAATCATCATATTGTAATTTAATTCATTATAGAACATGATACAGAGGGTGCCTATGACGTTTCTGGTAACATAAGTGTACTACCATAGTAATCATAGCCAAGGTGGATGTCATCCCACCGAGTTTAAGTTAATCTGCAACCGTATCTAGGATCAAGGGTTTTGCATCTATACGAAAAGCCTTTTTCGACCATCTCTGCATTCTTCGAAAAAGGAAGACTTCCGTAAGCTAATCTCTAATGGGATTTGGAGATATTTTCAAACATAATAAAAAATAGATGATCTTACATGTCTAAAAATAAATTCTTTGATCACTTATGCTTAATTGGCAAAAGGGTTTGCCCCTAGGTAATGTATATGTGGGCATCTCACTTCTAATATATAGGTAGGACTTCAAAGACCCAGTTTTTTAAATATTAAAATTAAATTTATTGATTAAGAAAACATTTAAATGGATTACAAATAGTGAAGGATATTTGTTATTATTATATCTTATTTTTATTTTATTTTCAGATCAGATGTATATTGTTTTTGATCAAGTTGTGAATCATTGAGGTCACAGCCGAGGGACATTATCTCCATCATGAATACTTTGCAATAACACCCTTGTAGAAATTTAAACCTTGTTATTAACAATCACAACTTCACTACTTAACCATCACACTATAACATTACCAACTTATATTTTACTTTTATTATTTATAAGAAAAAAATAATTGCAATTAATTTATTTATAATGTAAATGTAATGTTTGTTAATGTTTAGTGATTAAAAGTATATTTTTTATATAATAAGAGATAAAAAAGTAACAAAGTAAATTTGACAATTTCACATTTTTTATAAATTTATGAGACAAAATTGGATCTTTAGAGATTAGGAAGAAATAATATTACAAATGGCAATGCATGATGATCACATAGATGCCATTTAAGCTCTTTTTTATGTAGTAGTTAAAAAAAACATCACAAAGACAACTAATATTGATGTTGAAGCTATGGTATTGCTAGAGGGGACTATAAATTTTAATTCATGAACGGATTCAAAAAAATATGGCAGATGGCAGCTCTATGATAATTATCAAATGACAAAAGAAAAAACATGCGTAATTGCATGAATGATGTGTTATAATTGAATGAAAAAGATATATGTTTGTAATTGAAGGAGACATTATTCTAATAGTATTATAGGGATTACAACAATCATGTTAATATTCTAGATAATGTTTTTGAAAAGGAAAAAAGAAGGTTTTATAGGGACCTGAAACCACGAAGTTCAAACAAACAAAAGATAGCATATAAAGTACCAACAACCGACCCGCTGTCCCAAAAAGGAAACGACAGCAACAAAAGACAGCAGGGTCCAAAAAAATGACCACCCAAAAAAACCAGAAAACCAAACACCAGGTTACTCCAAATTATTCAGTAACTCCTCAGCTTCTTTTTCAACATTCTGCATATCCTGTAACCCCTGCCTAAGGATTTGAACCGTGTGTGAAGAAGTTGGGGTTTTCCTTTTTATGTTTGCTCTAGTACAAGTCGAAATACCTTCACCAGCCAATTTGCTGCCGCCTCTGTTCACATCCAAATCCACCACCAGCGAACCCTTTTGACTTTTTTCAAGCTTTTCCACCATCGCATTTATGATGATTGTATTATGCCTTGCAATTTTGTGGTTGTTTGCAACAGTGGCCCTTATGTTTTGTCCAATCTTGAACATATTACATTCAATACTTGTCAATCTATCCTCCTGTAGTTGCTGTCTTTTCCTCGGTAAAGGAATTTTCTGTTCCTCACTAACTCTTCTGTCCCAACTGATCTTTTGCTCCAGTTCCATAACCTTATTATTGAGAACAGTAATACGGCCTTTCAAATCACAAACTTCTTTCTGGGTCCAATTGAGAATAGTAAAAAGACCCTCTGTACTTTTTTCCGCAACACTAACCATTTCCTTAGGCTTGAGCATTTTCAGGGCAGAATTAATTTCATCCTGAATAGGGGGTTCAAAATGGTAATTCCCAACTTGTCCAGAAGCAGGGGCACTAGGGGCCGACTCCTTACTAACCAAGGGCTTCTCAGAGATGATCTCCATAGAATTTCCAGAATACGAAACAAGTTTCATAACAGGGTTACCTTTAAAACCAGGGGACAAACCCGGAGTGGGGCACCTAGGAGACGGCTGGGGGTTAAGACAATGCAGAGGAGCCAGATCCGGACTAGGGTCCTCAGGCAGCGGATGTCGTTTAGGATAAGACAATGGGGCAGGAACTTTTAGATTTTTCTGATCGGACAAAGACAGGGGAGCAAAGGTATCAAGGCCAACAAGAGCACAAGCAGGGGGGCCCGGGGCTCAATTTCCTTACTACTTTTAGTTTCCTCATCATCCAACTCTTCAATATCTCTAGTTTTAGGCAGTGCAGGAAGATTTTGAAAATGCTAAAAAATGAGCCTAACAAGACCAGGGTGGATAATAGCATTTCTCCTAGGGTTTCTTTCCACATCATCGAGACAATTCTTCAAAGAGGAAAATAAGTAGAAAGGCAGAGATATACGAACCTTATGATAGAAATGATTCAAAATGGCAAAGTGGTAACTATAAGCTCTGGTAAAGCATCCATCAACAGTAATATATTCCATGATGACTCTTAAAAGTTTCCTCCAGATAGATTTTATGGACTCCACATCAAAGTAACTGTTAGCAACCTTGACCATCTTCACTTTCTCCTTGTCTTTTTTGGGAAACTTGATAACTGCTTCATCAGAGAAACATCGATCATGGTAGAATTTAACACCCTCAGTCGAGAGACCTGTTATTTCACCAATTAAGTCCTCACTCAGCGTAACATTCCTTCCAAACAACATGATCTCTCCATTTTTCCATTTTTTTACAAAATAGTCCAGCATTTCTTCATCCGTACCATGGAGCTTTTCCATATAAGGGACTAAACCTCCCTTTTCAATTCTAGATAATGTTAATGTACAAACATTTCAATAATATTATCTCATGGGAGTAGGGGGCTAAAGGGTTTGAGGGACCTCCATTTCCTACTAAATTTATGGATCCTCTTCCTCAACTTCTAACCCACACATAACAACATTGAATGGTTAAAACAATAATAAATTAGTAATTGTAGTGCACTTCCAAAGCTTGGTTGAAGGAATTAATAATACTAAAAAAAACTCATATTACACATAAAAAATCGTTGTTCAGGAAAGTAGCATAACAATCACTATAATTTACATTCTAAGAGAAAATATCTTGAAGAAAAAATCATCAAAAGGCATATTAGAATGATGATTAAAAGGTATAATTATACCACTTGTACTTTGGTTCCATCTCCTTTATAACTTTGCTAATGTTGACAACATGATATAGTAATACTAGCATGGTTTCTATGATTAAAAGGAAGAGAAATCGACATAGTTATTATATAAGTAGTGGTTATCTTAGATACTAAGCTAAAATACTTTTTTATAATTGATATTGTTGACACTAAAAATTTACCACTTTCGTTTGGTCAATTTTCCTCTAATTTGACCAATTTTGTATCCTTTACATTAATTAGATAAGATTTTATTATTTAATTAATATTCAATTAGCTCAACCTTTAACGTAATATGTTTCTTCTATTATCCATAGTCTTAGCCTAAGGTAAATAATTATTATTAAATATTTATCCCCATCCCATTCATCAATTAAATTAAATAAATATCCTTATTTATGTAATTTAATTCCTAGATACATTTCCTCCAAATATTAATTAAATATAATTACTTAATTCATATTATTTTCTCACCTCACGTTCCATCCCCCAACTCTTTCATTTGTACTAATCCTAATCCTAATCCCTAGCTAACCTACCCACTAAGCACTTGGACACACTGAATCCATGATTAGGTGGTTTAACCCTTGCCATCACATCAAACACATGGCCCTTGTAACTTCAAGGGTACAATCTTTCTATCAAGTCCACTCCTTGTGTCAGTTGCCACAATCTTGTGGCTTGAAAGATCTCAATCCTTCACAAAACTTGATCTAAATCAAGCAATCTCAACCCTTCATCCCTTTTCATCCCAAATGTATGTATCCAACCCTTAACCATAATATAAAAAATTTCAATCATTTTCATTGGAGCATTGTTATACTATTGAAATTTCTAGTGAGCAAAAATCCAATCAACAATTATTTGGAAAATTTGTTGAAAGAGAGGCTCGTTAAGTTGGTTTGAGATCTTTATGCATTATCTAAGTGTTTTTCTATTTTTTGTGTTATTTGATTTTTTTCTATTTTTTGTGTTATTTGAATTTTATTGCAATTTCCATTCACTTGACACAAATTTGACGTGCGCGCACACACACACACATGCTTTTAGATGATGAGAATTATATTAGGAAAGTGAGGAATGAGTAAATGGTTACAATAATTATTGTATAGTAAGAGATATAATTTAAAAGATTGAGAATTATGAATGGGTAATGGTAGACTAAAACTTCAATTAAGAATCATAATTTCATAATAGAATTGATAGTTCAATAGAAAAAAAAAATATTAAAAAAAAGAAATGAACAATTAAGAATAGAATAGACAAATAATATTAATAGGAGTTGAGATTAAAACAAAAGTTTTAAAAGATAATTCCTATGTAAAATCAATATTTGAATAGAAAAATAAAAGTGGAGTGAAATAATATGATAATCTAATATATATAATGACGGGATAGGAAATATAATTAAATAATGAATATTTTTTGATAGATTATTTTCTCACCTTATATGTATATCCATACCACTCCTTACTTTTTAACGATAATAAATCAAAATACACTTATTGAAATTGAACTAAGTTAAATCAAGTTATAATGCAATATATTAAAATAAGATTTACATTTCAGAAATTAAAAATATATATATATATATATGAAAAAAATTATTTTGAATTCACATTATAAAAAAAAATTAATATATTTGCCGGCTCGGGTAGCAGGATTGGCTTGAGGCTGTGTGATGGCTCCTCATGGTCTCGGGTTCGATTCCGCTCTCGGTACTTACCTGGTGGTTGTGGTGGCCGGCACTGCAAACACTCACAGGGACTAGTCTCGCCCCCCCGGGCGAGGGGCCACGGGAACACCTTGTTGTAACAAAAAAAATAAAATAATATATTTATATTTAAATTTTATTTTTTATATATTTATAATTAATGTTATATATTCCCTCTTTTAAAAGAGGGAATATGTGAACTAATTAAGAACCTAATTATTTTTAATAAAAATGATTAGGATTATGGTTTAATTAGAGGAACTTGGAAGAGACAATGTGTAAAATATGATGTGTAATCTATTTATGATTCGAGTAATATATGTGGTCTATTTTGCAAGGGAAGCGACGATAGTAAGGCAGCGTTAAAATATTAAATATTCATATAAATGCTCCTCCTCTATCGATATCATTTATGTGGCATTTTAAACAGAGATGAAGGATAAGTTCTCCCCTCGAACTATCTTTTTAGATTAATAAGTAAAAGACTTTTGATCTAAAGGTTGGGTCGAATAAGTTTGGATTACTTATATTTAGAATAACGACTAATCAAGAACATGTCTAATGACATTGAATCATAAAACCAATGTTAAAATATGGTTTTTTAAGGTGATTTAAAAAATCAAACTCTACGTCTATAGTTAATAATGGTGAACTTTTACGTTGGTACAAATGAAAAACTCATTCAAAAATATAGTGGAAGAAATAAGGGAGAGGGGTCTATAGTGGGCCACCCTAATTTTGGGCTTCTCAAAGTCTAATGTGAAAACTTCAAATCACTCTCAAATATAGACAACAATTTATTTGGCAAGTCTCCTCTTATAAAAATTGGTTTCAAGGCCACATCATCAAATATGATGCCACATCAGCATTCTTTTTGTCAAGGTATCCAAAAAGGCCCAAAATAAAGGTGTGACAGATAGTGGGCCACTAAGTCATGTATTCTTGGTGCCCTGATGTGGCATCACAACATTTGTTAGTTTGTGTAATTTATGGATAAAAGTGTTTTGCAATTGAATATTAAGTGCAAGCTTTTTGGATATCAAGTCTATCTACTATGTGGTCCACTCAAGCCTACTTTTATACCCACCATTGCACCCCTACCCACTGTGTGCCCCTTTCCCTTAGATATGTGATAAAAAAATTATAAATAATATATAACCTATCATATAGTGGTGTGTATTTGTTTATTTAGTATTATAATAATTTAATTTGTTGATTAGATGATAAATTATTTGTGAAATATCAATTTAGGGATAAGTCAGATGATTGAAATAATTGATGCTTGTAATTCATACAAGTATTTGTTGTATAGTTGATGAATGAGTCATATCAACAATCTAAAGGTTGACTACATAATACTTAGTTTGAGATCAATAAATTATTGCAAGTTGAATGTATCATGGTTTAATTATGTTTAAAAATATTATAATTGTTAGGATTGACTTTGACTTTGAACTTGAGTCATACTAAATGAAATTATAATTGACATAGGTGAAGTTGAGTTTCTTTATTAGAATAAATTATCGTAAAATATTGACAAATAAATGATTTTTTTCCAAAAACTTTGTAATTTAATTAATTGGTTATAAAAAATTAAATTGTAAACATTCAATTTGTTGACTCATAATAATGAGAAGATATAAATATACAATTTAAAATTTAAATTTTTAAGATTCAAGAATAAATAATGAATATAATATGTTTGTCTCATTTTTTAATTTGTATATTAAAAATATAATTTATATGAATATTAAAATCATATATTTTAAATATATAAAATAATATCTAAATATATTATAAAATATTGTTTAATGATTTAAAAAAAAAAAAACTATCCTTCAGATAATTTGAATATAATTTCTTTTAATTTTTTAGAAAAAAATAAAAAAATAACTTAAATAAATAAATAGCATGCTTATTTGAATTTTTAACTTTTGTATTACTAATATTGATAAAAATATAAATAGTTCCTAAAGATTTACTTTTATAAAGTAAAAACCAATATTAGTAATATATTAAAATCAAAATACAAATTAATAATTTATGATATTAAAAACGTTACATGATCATATATTACACTTTAATATTAATTATTAAAATTATGTATAAGTTAATATATTGATTCTATAATTGATTCTAAGATGTGTTAAGTCCTAAAGGTAGGTTCCATGCCTAGTGTACTAGTTTCAACACTAGGAGTGGAAGCTTTAGACAATCCAAGATCCACAATGTGTGTATTATCATGGGATAACATGAGTCTTGAGCTTCTTCTCACTAAGGTATTAGGAATAGGAGACCAAACACTCATGCAAGGGTTTCAAAATGTTGTTGAATTGAAATGTAATGTAAACTAAGAGAAAGAAAAAGATGATAACTACAATTCTAGAAACTAAAACAACAACGCAATATCAGAAAACAAAAATGCTTTGAAAATGCTAGAAATTACAATGCAAAATGTGTAGGAGGACTAAGTCACCCAGTGTGGCAAATTAGTCCCAGTAGTGATTTTTTTGTGATTTTTTAGAAATTTTATGTTTTTTAGATTTTTAGATGCAACTACAGTGTGAAAATGATTTTTTTTTGGAAATTTTAATGAAATTTAATGCAAAAATGCAAGTTGTATGATCATTTCACTAATGCAAGATTTAAAACCCTAGGATGCAAATTAAACAATGCAAAACCTAATGTGATGTTGATGCAAGTTATTCGTAGGATTTAAATGCACTTAAAATCAAAAGTAAGATGTTCTAAATTTGGGTTCACCAAAATGAACCATAAATTTATGTAAGGGTTTCTCTCTTACACTTCTAGGGTTTTTCACCTAAAAGTAGAAAGGTATCCCACAAAAATTTATAGGTTCACTAAAGAATAATGCTTAATATGATTGAAATATATCTAAATGCAATGTCCTAAATATAAAGAATTGATAAAATATAATGAATATTAATGTAAAACCTAAGATATCCAAGTTGTTTGAAAATACAGTAATGTATGCAAAATGACCTAAAAATACAAGTAAACAATAACAGAAATGAATAAGACTAGAGAGGTGCACCTTGAAACTAAAATGTGATGTAGAGAGGTTGTAGAATCTTACAAATTTTGTTGTTGAATCCAACTAGGATGCTTATGCCAAGCTGGGCGACTTAGTCTTGTTTTGAGGAGACTTTTCTAGAATAGGTTTCAGCCAAATCAGGACTCACAAATGTAAAAATTAATTTTCAACCCTAGTGTGGGACTAATTCACCATTGATGGCGACTTAGTCCACCTAGGAATCTCAAGAAATTTGGGGCTGGAATCTATAGCTTTATATTTGCACTTCCCTTGCTGTTAGGTGTCCTATTTAGAATTTTCAAAAACTAGACTGAAAGAGGTCTCCAAGCTTCAATTGGGGCTTTGTTGACTTGAATGACTTTCATGAGTTAACAACACCTTTTTAGGACCTTCCTCTTTGACAAATCTTCATACAATGCCTCCAAACACACATGCAAATAGGGGAAAGTGGCTTAAGGGTTAGAGAATAGGGGCTTGCCTTGGTCAAACCCCAATGTGGTAATCAAACCCTATAAAATGAAATGAAGTAAAGAGAGAATGATGAATGAACAACATGCAATGTCACAACTCACAAAACCCTTGATGTAAAAATATGAATATATGCAAATGGATGCTCTAATGGATGTTTGGTAATGCCTTGAATGCTTGAGAATTATGAATGAAATTAAGCTAATGTGTGAATGAATGCACTAAACTAATTGGGGGTGAAAATTAGAGGAAAACCCTTTATTTACATTTTATTTTACAAAATTTCCTGAAAATAACACATCACAGGCCAACCTCAAGGTTAAGAGAATAAAATCCCACTAGAAAATTAAAATTATTTTGATTTATGTGCCCTATGGGACTAATTCGACCCAGGTGGTGACTTAGTCCCACTAGGGAAATTTTATTGGGTGTCAAGAATTAAAGTTTATTTAATGTTGTTTAATGGGAATATTCTCAAAAATATAGTTACGTGGGGCCGAAAAGTGCATTAAGGGGTCATTTAAACATAAGAAAGGGTTGAATTAGTGATGACAAGTCTATGAAAGCATCAGAGTTGGTTATAACTCTTTACAACACTTTAAAATAAGACTTGGTAAGTGGTAAAAAGGGGTTATTTAAGTGAATTATAAAAAATGGTCCTAGAAAAGTGTGAAGGTGGGTTACAACTCTTCACAACAGTGATATATGGCATCCCCACTTATCTTTACCAATGCTAATATATTTTTAGATTTTCAACTTCCTTTCCATTGGATTTTGTTTTCATTATTTTACCTTGTAAATTTTGTTCTTACTTTTTTTTTTAAAACTATTCTCCTCCATCTACATAGCCTATTATCTCTTCTTTACTTATTGCCTCCACATTTGCCTCATGCCCATCCATGAAAATTCATAGATCTCTTTGTCTCCCATTTTAATATTAATTCTATTTTTATTTTCTTTGCCTCCATGAAAATTCACACTTAACAGTGGGAGAAACTAATCTTTCCCATTAAAAAAGATTTCACACTATTTCAATCCAATGAATTTTTAATTTTATATAAAATTAAAAATAACAAACAAATTGATAGTCTATTATTTTTGGTAACTTTTGTGATGGGAGAATCACTTTAAGGAACTATAAATATTATCTTTGTGTGTCAGTTAAATCCAATTGCATATACCTATATTCTCTTTCCTTTTGTACATAGGTCTTATTTGTCTAGGTGTAACATACAATAGATTAATGAAATTGTTTAGGAACACCTTTGAGGAGCTTGCTAGGCTATTGATTATCCCATGATTTAAATTCCATGGATATTGATTGTATTTTTCAAAAGGACCAAAGCTAAGAATTAGTCATGTAAAATCCAATGTTACATGTCCCCAAAAATAGCTCTAAAGGTCAAAAATTAAATATTTTTGGATTCATGTAAGCACATAATGGTTGATTCGATGGATTGGTTGCACCTCAATTGTTTTTTTTTTTTTAATTTTTACAAATTGTGTAGTTGACTTTAATTAGTCCCACAAATCAGAATGTTAATCACATGTATAGAATAAATAATGTGAAATACAAAATAATAATTAAAACTAAGTCTAAATGAAATAAACCAAGTGCCATGTAGTGGCTAGTACTTGCCTTTATATTATTGTAATTATTATTTTTAGATTTGATGAAAAATAAATTTAGCATTTATTAATGTGAATAAAAAATAAATGTATTTTTGTTAATTATGGTGTTTTAGTATTGTTATTTAGTTATTTAAATGACCTATCCCTAACCCTAAATAACACCGTAATTCTAATTCTATACCTAACCCTAACCCTAACCCTCACTTTAAATCTAATAGTAAATTCTAAACCATTATCCTAATCCTAGACCTAACTCTAATCCTAACTATGATCATAACACTATGCATAACTATAAACCCAATTTTAATCGCTAACTTTTAAATGAATAATATATTTAATAAATGTTATATTATGAATTATTATATACTAAATAAATTTTATAAATAAAATAAATATAATATATACTAAAAATAATTAAAAGCTCTAGTGATTACAAATCATTTTCCAATTGAAAATGGAGAATGATTTAAATTTTTAGCTCTACTCACGAATACCCTACATACGAATGTGAAAAATATCATATTGCAAAAACAAGAATATTACCTTTTTTAGCATTTTTTTCAAAAGGTGAACATCTCAAAGCAATGAAAAGACCAAAAAAAGAAATAATTATATTTTGAAGGAATAAAAAAAGATAAGGGAAGAATAATAAAAAGCATCAACTATCATGTACCCAAGAAGAATGGGGAAACTAAGGGATGGAAGACCAAGAACATACTTTAGGGTCCCACATTATATAACATGGCCCAATAACCTATAAATTAGACCAAGAAGCAATCAACACTAGAATAAGGAGAAGGTTATCAATAAAAATGTGGCCAAACCAAAGACACAAAAATAAGACTTAGTTGATACAATCAAAATGAGTTCTTACTAGCATCAACTATTTAAAAGGCCTGGGAAAAAGCCATTTCGCCAAGAATAATTGATTAATGTAAATAACAAAAAAGAAAAAAAATAAGGCCACAGTAAGGAAAAGGAAAATGGTAATGCCAAAAAAGTAACAAGGGAAGAAAAAAAGAAGAATGTTAGGAACCCTAAACCAATTCCAAAACAAAAATAAGAAAGCTTGGATAATCAATAGTTGGAGCCACTAGAAATAGATGTTGTCAAAGAAACTGAAGAAAATTTAGAAGTGCTTAAAAAAGTGGTTATCCTTTGCAAGATCATAGGAACCATAAGGGGAAGGAAGCATATATAAGAATGGGCACAAAAGAACATTGAAATAAATCATTGCATAAAATTCTTATCGAATAGTTTCTTCATAATAGTTTTTCTAAAAGAAGAAGAGAGAAATGTTGTTTTAGAAAAAGGTTTGAAGGATTTAGATGAGTACCCAGTCTATATAAAAAAATGGGAAGATAATTTCATCCCAAGGATGCAAGGCATTTATTGTGAGGCCAAATTGATAAGAATGTACAATCTCCTAGTTGAATACTGGTCAGAAGAGTGTCTAGAGAAAATAGGGAGGATGTTTGGCACATTGTTGGAAATTGAAAATAAAGAACTCAAAGGAAACTCTTACATATATACTAGGCTAAAGATAAAAGAAACAAAATAGATCCCTAAAGAAATAAAGCTAAAATCAAAACTAGGGATGTGGCAAAAAGAAATCAAAATAAAAAAACTAATTATCTTATTGTATAAATTGCAATAGGAGGAACCACAAAATAGAAGAATGTAAAGTAGAGCCAAAGGTCATAAAATTATGGAAAAGGAAAGTTAGGGAGATAGGGGAAACAAAGAAAGGAGAACCTAGTAGATAAAAATAAAAATACCAAGAGAAGAGGATATGTGTAGGATCATAATGGAAAAAATAGGCCCTTAAGTGGCAAAAAATTTAGAAAAATCAGAGTTAGGCAACTTGACGTAAAAAATTGAATAAGTTATCTATATTATTTTAAAAATATGTAAGAATGGAATCTGTATCAAACTGAATGTACTTTCTAAACTACTAAGTTTATTTAAAAAATAAATCTATTTGGTGAAAATTTAAAATTTCAATGTAGTAGTACTTAAATTTTGAGGGAAAAAAAAAAGTACGTGTCTGTTTGACCACCCTAACCACAATAAAATGATAATATTTAGTTATAAGATTTTAGATATAAGTAGAGGACTCGTTTTTGGATGTGATACATATTTTTTTGTAATTTTCTTCCAAGTAAATAATTAATTATGATTTTTTTATTACAAATTTTAAAAAATATAAAAAGTCATATGTTTGACCACCTTAACTTAGTCAAAACTTCATGAAATTAATTTTTTTCTTAATACTATAGTATGCAAACTATAGAATGTGACACATGTTTTGAATTCAAAAAATTTGATACCATTTGAAAGTTATAGATGTTTTTCAATCAGCCTATCAATTCAGAAATTAGTCATAATTCAAATAGAAAATGAATAATAACTATTTATTAAATTCAAAGTAAAGCATAATTTGTATTGGTGGAAAGATGAGAATCTCTTCTAAAAACCCTTTTTGTTTCATCAATTTTGGGTAAAAAAAAGTTGTCAGCCACATACCCTACACATACCCATCATATCGCCACTTTTTGGCACATCATGATCCTACAGATAGCCAATAAGGAAGTGTTAGAAAAAGAAGGATCAAATAAATTAGAGAAAAGGATTGAAAATGAGAATGAGGAAGGGAAGATGACACACGTGGCCATATCAGAGGGCGAACTAAACATCGACTTGTAGGAAGATGAAGAAGATCTCATGTCAGAAAGTGAGAATGAAGATTAGGAAGATCTAGATATAATAAAAAATAAAAAAATTATCCAAAATAGTGGCTCAGCTTTTCGAGCCAACTAAGCAAGAGAAGAACAAGAAAGGAAGAAAAATAAACAGACTAAAAGAGAAGAAATGGCTTTGGAAAATGGTCTAAAAAGTATAAATAACTTCCTAAAAGAAAATAAGGGAGGATATCACTCTCAACAATAAGAGCCATGATTGTTATGACTTGGAATGTGAGAGGCTTAAACGCCCTAGAAAAAAGATGGCTAATAAAGTTTCAATTGGAAAAAACTGAGGTAGACATCATCCTCTTGTAGGAAATAAAAATTGAAGATGTGAACAAAAGACTAATGCATATAGGAGGTTGGAAGGACGCCCCATCAAAATCCTTTGGGATAGCAAGCGACCTAGGGATTCTATGGAGATATAATTTAGTAATACTGAACATAATGGTTAGAGAAACAAACTAGATGTTATGTGAGGCCAAGAGCCTTAAGAGTAATACACAATGTTACATCCTCAACCTTTATGGACTTACTAGAAATCAGGACAAAGCAACTCTATGGAATACCCTAAGTCAAAAATTAGTAGTGATAGGGGAAAAGAATAATACTAGGAGGAGACTTCAATGCAATAATTAGGAAAGAAGAAAACTACAGTGGAAAGAATGTTGTGTCAATTTCAATGGAACAACTTGGAAAAATTTAACCAACAACAACCTCCTAGATGTTCAAACTAGAAATGGAGCATACACCTAGTCTAATGAGACAAATGAAGAAGCTTTCATAAAATAAAAATTGGATAGATTCATATATTCAAAAGATTGGCTTGAAGATAGCATAAATTTAGAAGCAACAATCCTACCATTAGCATGATCAAATCACTTATCGGTAAAAATAGAAATAAAGGAGATAGAAACTATACCAAAATAATATATTTTTAAAATGTAAAACATATGTTTTGGGAAAAAGGAATTGGTGGATTAGCTAGAGCAATGGTGGAACACAACCCCAAAATATACAAGCACAAGAAGTTTCATTTTTATGAACAAGTTAAAATATATGAAAAAAGACTCCAAGAATGGAACAAAGAAGTCTTTAAAAAAAAAATTGTAGAAAAAGGATTAGAAAAACTAAAAAATAAGGTAATGATAGTAGGAATGTACCAAGAGGACTTACCTAAAAGAAAAATCCTTAATGGAAGAATACAATGAAATACTAGGTAGAGAGGAAGAATACTGGAGAGCTAAATCTAGGGAGACATGGTTAAAGGAAGGAGATGCAAATACTAGATTCTTTCATAGTATAGATAAAATAAAAAACTCCTACAAAAAATATCCAAGATTTACCCAATGGATTAAAATAGAAAACCTAAAGGAAATAAGGAAGAAAGAAATAAGGTTGTACAAGGAGGTACTAGCACCAGAGGGGGATAAAGATATCCTCAACATTTGATAATAAAATACTACAGAATATGCCAAAGATAATCATTGATGAAGACAATACCAAACTGGTAGGTCTCTTTACAAGGGAAGAAATCAAGAAGGCAATATTCCAATTACACCAAGACAAATCCTCAGGCTCAGATTGTTTTCCAACACTTTTCTATCAAAAATGTTGGAACTTTCTAGAAGAAGAGGTATGGGTTATATGTGAATACTTTAGGAAGAAGAAGAAATTTGTAAAAGATATGAATAATACAATGATAGTCCTCATTCCAAGAAAGAATCATGCTATAGCTTTGGGGACTGTAGGCCTATATCACCATGTAATACAATCTACAAAATTCTATCAAAGGCATTAGCTAGTAGATTGAAAGGTGTACTAGAAAAGATAATCTCGCCAAATCAAGGTAGGTTCATTCATGGAAGGGACATAGTGGATGGCATAATGCTTGCAAATAAGGTAGTTCACACGATCAACACAGACCAATTACTGAGTATGTTGATTAAGCTCTAGATGTAAGCAAGGCATATGATAAGGTTAAATGGAGGTTCTTACTGAGAGTAATGGAGAACTTTGTTTTCATAACGATTGGTTACATATGGTGCACCAATGTTTATCATTAGTGAGATATTTAGTCATATTTAATAATACTCCCTGCGGCTTCGTCGAAAGCACAAATGGCATAAGACAAGGGGATCCAATTTATCCCTTCCTATTCATCATCAATCTGTTGATGATACAATCCTTCATGGGGAAACCTCAATAAGGGAAGCAATTCAACAATTAAAAAATGTGTGGAGGATTACATAGAGATATTAGGACAACACATAAAAAATGATAAATCAAAGATTTAATTTTTCTACACAAATAAATGTGTGTAAAATAAATTAGTTGAGACTCTAAGGTATACAATAGGGGAGATCCCATGTAAATATTTGGGGGTACCCCTATTCAAAGGTATATCAAATAAAGCTTATGGGAACATAGAATAGATAAATGGAAAGAAAAATCTAGAAGCTGGAGAGGTAAATGGTTGACTCTTGCTGGTAGGATAACAATGATAAAGGATTTTCTATTAGTCATTCCAATTTTTCCAATGTCATGTATGCAATTAACCAATAAAGTAACATCAAAATTGGAAATTATATTAAAAATATTCTTGTGGAAAGGCTCAAATGAGAATCACAAAATCCCACTATTATATTGGGACAAAGTTTGCAAAACACAATCAAAAGGAGGAGCTAGAATAAGGAATATGAAGGCCCAACATTTGGCCTTAGGGTAAAAACTTGTATGGAAATTATACCATAAGCCAACAACTTTATGGTGTAGAGTGTTGCAACACAAATACTTAGAGAAACAAAACCTCGAGAGGATTCTAACAATAAAAAATGCCAAAAATGGATCTCATGTTTGGAATTTCATGTTAAATTAAAAAAATATTATAGTAAACCATCTAACATGGTAGATCAATGATGGAATAAAAGAATTTTTTTAGAAAGATTCCTAGGGGGCACAAGCCCCTAGTAGAATACCTTGAGTTGGTCCCTTATGAAACTAACATTAGTAGCAGATTTGGAAGAAGAGTAAGAAACTATGTAAGATTAGATGAAAATGGGAAAAGCAAGTGGATAAAATTTGATGAAGTAGACATGGAGGAATAGGCTAAAGAAAACCTAAGCAGAATACTAAAGGAAAGACAAATTTTCTTAAATAGTTAACTAAATAAAATAATTTGGTGTCAAGCTAAATCAAGCAATTATACAGCCAAGTTGGGATATCTAATTTAGATAAAAAAAAGAGGAAATTGAATCATCGAGTAAACTATGTTGACGCAAAAATATATGGCCGAAGGTAGGTTCCCTTTCATGGAAAACTCTGCTAAGGGATAGGCTAAAAACAATTGTCATCAAGGGTCCTAATTGCTATGTACTATGTCAAAAAGATGAAGAAAATGCAGACCATTTGTTGTTAAATTACCCTTATCCAACTCATGGTTGGGATTGGATTCAAGAAAAACTAGGATGGGCATCACCTAGAAGAAATGGACTAAGGGATAACTTTATAACTTGGCTAGCATTAAAGAAGGAATCTTTTTGAGGTCATATTTGATAGGTAGCACCATCAATTCTAATATGGAATTTGTGGAAGGAGCGAAAGAAAAGAATATTCCAGAATAAAGAAAAAGATATAAAATAAGATTTGTAAGTGGTAGAAAACAACATAGAAAAATGGCTAAATACCCACATCAAGTCACAAAAAAAATCAAAATTTTCAAGCTGGGATGATGAACTAATGAAAAAATGGAAAGCATTAAAAATGCCACCAAACTTCCATTTTGTAACAGATATAAATGCTAAGAGGCTCAAAGTAATGTAGATTCCTCCCCCAAGGGGGAGGCTGTAACTAAATACCGATGGGGCATTGCTAGGTAAGCTAAGAAGATTAGGGGTACGATGCATAGTGCAAAATGAGAAAGGTGAACTACTGATAGCAACATTGTTAAAAGTACCCAGTCGCACCAATAATGCAACAAATATATAAGGGGTCCTATAAGGGCTTTAATTATGAAAATAAAATGGTTTTAATAACATAGAAGTGGAGTGTGACTCCACATTTTGTATTAATGCACTACTTAATGGAAGATTGGGAAATTGGAGCTTGGAAGTGAAGTTGTCTCGCATCAAGGAACTAAGACAAGAAGTGGAGGTTTTAGGTGTCAAGCACATATACATAGAGGCCAACAAGAGCGTTGATCTCCTTGCTAATTATGGGATAGATCAAGATGAGATAGTCATCATTAGTAGCTGAAAATGGCAAGGAGTGGAAAAGGTGGTGGAAGTAGACTTGAATGGTGAAGAAGGCATCCATACCTCTTTTAGATAGAATTGGAAAGAGGTAGTGCAACATCAAGGCCAAGGTAAGCGTAAAAGGTTAAGGTATGTGCTAAAAACTTTGACTTCATTATTTAAGTTTATTTGAATGTGGGTAACTTTTCCCAAGAGTAAGAGGAAAGGAAGAAAACTAGAACAAGCAATAAAATCTAGGACAGATCATAAGAAAAAAAAAATGACCTATTCTAAAACAAAGAATAAGAGATAAATTAATAGGTACCTGAATAAAAACAAAACTATTAGTCTTAACTAAGGAAGGAAAATCCTAAAATGATTTAACACACTAATGCAAGTATTAATGAGGGAACCTTTACACTAAGGGTAGCAAGATAGCAAAGCACACTGGGCCTAAAGTAAACTAAAATACATAGATAAACTAGAAAATCAGAGCTAAAATAATGAAATAATATCTATTGTAATTGTCCCACCAAAATAAAAGACTGTGATCACCACAAAAAGTGAATATAGAGAGCCATTGCATGTACAAAGGGACAAGCAGTGAAGGAAGTGGCCTTGAATTAAAAGAAATAAAAGTATGTTTAAGGAAATGTACACAACATAAAGTAAATTCTTGTGAAAGAAATAGCATTAAACTTTAATGTGAATTGGTTAACCATAGAATGGATCTTAGTTACCAATAATAAAATTATAGTGAAATACTTCCATTAATCTAGGGAATGCATCAAATTTAGGACAAAGGAAATTATCTTTGAACGATGGAATAAGTGGAAAAGCAAAAATTCCATTAAATTTTTTGAATGAGACCTTATCTGAGGATTAATTAGAATGTAGGGTGTGTAGAATAAGAATTGTAATTAGGAGGTGAAAGAACTAATTCAAAGTAATTACTAAAGGGCTTAGAATTTAACACTGGAAAGCCTCGCGGAAAGATACTTCTTAACTCAAGGGCAATAAATATTGATACAATTTTTC
Organism: Sequoia sempervirens; assembly: GCA_007258455.2. Lineage (NCBI taxonomy): Eukaryota > Viridiplantae > Streptophyta > Pinopsida > Cupressales > Cupressaceae > Sequoia > Sequoia sempervirens. The sequence continues at coordinate 172,720,875 of VDFB02353493.1, read as the reverse complement.
ATATCCAGAAAGCCCTCATACAAAGTGAAATGGGAAGCCTAATATTTAAGTTCTTACCACATCAAGTTACCCCTTAAAAACTAAAGAATAATAAGCAAAACATCCTTAATGGATATACATAAAAAACTTATTAGTAAATAAAGTGGAAAACTAGTGGAATTTCCTTTATCTTTAAAGAAATGAAGATTCTCGACAAGATAGAATAAATTAAGTCTATGCACAAAATTAATCCTAAATCTAGACAAAAAGCTCTTCGCATAAGTGAACCTTCATTAAGAAAACATGAATAACATTTAATTAGAAAAAAACAACCTTGCCTACGAAATAGAAAGTTCTACTAGTAATAAGGATTACAAACCATAGATTGGTAGAATTTAACACTTACATTAGCTAACAATTCCCAAGAATGTCCATCTACAATTACTTAAGATAACAAAAGTGTAAAACAAAATTTGTAACCAACAACATACTATTAAAAGATTTATCATATATTTAGACAATAAAAGTCTCCATAGAGGTTCTTAGTAATTCATTTCCAAAAATAGAAATTAGTGTACTAGATAAATCATTTACAGAAAAGGGCTAAAAACCCTAGGCCTCTACAAATTTATTTAGGCGATTATGAAGGCGAGTAAAATTTCAAAAAAGGGATTTATACCCAAAAATCCTACTTTTACCTACATAATACTTGGATCCAGGCCTAGAAATTGACGTCCACCCTACCTGTCATATAGATTTTTTTTGATGGTTTGTTCATTTAAATGTCCTACTTTATGTTTTATTAAAAAAATTAACTGTAAAAAAATATATATCAATTTCAAACCTATTAATAAATAATTATATAAAATTAAAAATAGTTTAAACTTTATTCAACTCATTATCTAAAATTTCAACATGCTCACCAATAAAATACAAATGTTGTATTATCTTGAAAAATAAAGGTTTGCAAATCCCTTGTAAAAATAAATGGTGTTGAATTTTTTTTATAATTTAATTCTTAAATTCATCTATCTAAAAACATAAATTAATTATGTAAAATTTCAACATGCTCGCCAATAAAACACAAATTTTGTATTATCTTGTAAAAATAAATGCTCTTAATTTTTTTTTTTTATAATTTAATTCTTAAATTCATCTATCTAAAAACATAAATTAACATGTTCACGAATAAAACACAAATACTGTATTATCTTGAAAAAAACCAAAGCTCAAATATTGTTAAATATAGAAGGTCAACTAATAGGTCATTTAGAAAATGTTTTTGTTTATATATTATAATATTATTATTTTTATTATTAATAGAATTATTACTATTATGATTATCCCTATTATTTTTTTATTATATAATGATATTATTATCTTAATAGTTTACTTTTAATGTATTTATTATTAATTTTTTTTATTAATATATCAATTTGAATTATGTTACATTATTATTATATTATATTATTATATTTTTATTAATATATTATTATTAATATTAGTAATCTATTATTAATATTAAAAAATATCATATTCTTATTTTGATATTATTATTATACTATTCTAATTATTATAATATTAGATTATTCTTATTATTCAATTATTCCCACTAATATATTAATAGTTGCTGCCGCACTTTGAAAAATCAAGATTTTTCTTTTATTGCAGCATGGTTAATTCATTGGACTGTTTTGTCCTTTCTTTTTTTATGTTGTAAACTTTGTGGCATTGGGTCCCTGTAAAACCCATTTTTTCCTTTATCAAAAATAGTAAATTATTATATTATAGTATTATTACTATGTTATATTATATTAATATTATTATATTATATTTATTATTATAATATTCTTATTATATTATAAATATTGTATTATATTTGTATTATATTATTATTATTTTTATATCATGATATGTTATTTGTATATTAATAACTATTTTATTATAATTTTTAATATATTAATTATATTACGATTATTAATGATAAAATTATAATATAATATAATCAATTTTAACATATTAAATACATAATAATTTATAATAAATATATTAATAATATATAATTTTGATTCTAACCTTCACCTTAATTATTAAATAACTACCCAATGCTACTATTCCTCACAATTAACCCCTGATGAGTGGATTGCTTATCAAAACATAGATCATTAATATGGATATAAGGCATGACCAATACAATAATTAAATTTAATTCTCCATCATCCGTATTTTGATGCTGAGGAATGTGAAATAAAAAGGAGATAATTAAGACTCTTCTTATGAAAAATGGTAAGCCAGAAAATTGACAAAAAATGTTCAACGGCTATGGATGGTTCAACTGTATTGCATCCCCTCTCAAGCAGCTTGAACATGAAATATAAAGAGATAATTAAGACTTCCTATGAAAAATGGTAAGTGAGAAAATTGAAAAAAATGATGGCTATGGACGGTTCAACTGTATTGCATCCCCTCTCAAGTGGCATGCATCGTGGACAAACTTAGCCACCCCTCTAAAGTGGCATGCACCATGGACAAAATCAGCCAGTTATTCTCAAATAGGATATGCCTTCAACGAATTTACTATTACAATTAACAAGAAGTTTCTAAATTCATATAGAAAATAAATCTTGTTGAAATATTCAAAAAGTTAAAAAATAATTATATTCTATTTTGAAAAGATTTTGTATTAATATATATTTTTATAATAAATATTATAAATCATATATATTAATATAAAGCAATGGATAACTATTAGTAAAAATCTTAAAATCTTAAATTTATTATTAAAAATATTTAAAAAATTAGATAGAACTATATTTAACCTTGAAAATATTATATTTTGAACAAAGTTTGAATTAATAAATATTATAAATCATATATATATTAATATAAAATGAAATTAGAAAGAATTATTCCAATTCTAAATTAATTTATATTTTTATTATAAACATATTATATATATAATAATAATATTTTTTTACATTTTAATAATAATTTTAAATGTCATAGTTAAAGTTATATAAAAATATAACAATTCAAATAATATGGTCTAATAAAATTTTAAGTTGTAATAAACGGTCCAAAATGTAAAAAACGGTTAGATAGACCATCAAATTCTAGGCCTACTTGGACCTCTATCTTAAAACTCAAAGCAACTTTCAAATTTGAGAATCTTTGGGACCCACTGCTTAACTATCAAAGGAACCATCTAGAGGCGACATTTGAGGAGGTCGTGACTAGCCTTATCAAGAAAGTGGTGAGACCAATATGCAGATTCCAACTCATCTGAAATAAAAGGGATAATATGAATAATGATTCCATTTTTTTGATCTAACATTCCTTCAACTAAATGAGCTCTCACAAAAATAGTTTTGAGCCCTTGTATCAGAAAAGCCTTAAATTTTTTTTGGAAAATTTAAAAACCATCTCCTTTGATACATGGAGATCTAGTAGGGAACCAAAAAATCAAAAGTTGATAGTGATATTCAAATTATACTTCTCTCAAGACATGAGGAAGCGCTTCCCCAAAACTAGCTTGATGGGCTTCAAAGACAACTAATCCCTTCTCGCAAGTAGCCCTCACAAACAGTGGTCAGTGATAGGCCCTAGAAATGCAACCTAGGGATGGGAACTACTAAGGTAAATAGGAGTAAAATCCATGGTGTGAAATGTAGCAAACATCAACAAAAACCCTTCATAATAGATAAAGAAAAACTGGCATAAAGTGTAACGAGTTCCATGGCCAAACTTACGAGTTGGATGGAAGTAGTAAATCAATAAGAAACATTGGTAATCCTCACAAGAATATTATATGGCCATATATGGTGATAATGCAAACAAGAATTGAAACAATGATGTAGGAAACTACCTCAAAAACAAGTTGGGTAAAAAACTCATTATGTCAGAATTAGTAACATGAAATAATAGCTTGGAAGTGCCACATAGAAGAAGTTCCCATCTTAAGAATATTGTCAATTCATAATAATAATTAAGATTAAAAAATGAGGGCAGAGCAAGGTGACAAGACTGAAGTGACGTCTTGGGATGTCACGTCAAACAAGCTAGAAAAGTGTAGCCGAGAAGGAAATCCTATGAGGCATGACACGTAGCTAAAACAAGCACCAAATTTACACGTAGGCACTAGATAAGTAAATGTGGCAAGGAAAAAAATTGGGAAGGGCTATTAGTCTCAAAAGAAAATAATAATAAGACCATTAAAAACAATAATGAAAGTATAATTATGGGTCCTAGCCCACCAAATGGTAGAGCTTAACAATAAAAAAAGAATAAAAAATTAAAAGTTAATATATACATTTTTATATATTAAAATGATTATTTATTAATAGTTTTTTATTTTTAATTTAATATATATAAATACTAAAAATTAAAATATATTATATTAAATTACTAGGTTTGATTCATAGTAAAGCACGTGCAACTAAATCTCTTAATTCAAATCAATAATTGTTTTGATTATACTAAAATTAGAAGGGCTAATACCCATTACAAACCAGCCATAGAGGCAAACTAGTTAATCAAAAGCAATGAGAAGACCAAAAAAGAAAATGAGAACTAAAACTTAAAAGGTTCAAAATAGTATAAATAAAAACAAAAAGAATCCATAAGACTGGGACAAACACAAAAAACTAGGCACCTACAGGCTTCCAAAAGCTTGAGACTAGTGATCGCATTCCACTCATGGGATAGGAACTCGAGCTTCTTCTCAAAAGTCATAGACCCCTGAAGAATTACCTGAGTATCCTTGGTAACATAATAAGCCAAGGTGTCCACCTTGTTACCCTTCTTCTGCACATGACCATCAACCTCCCCATCTGCCATCCACTTCCCCTGGCTCTTTCTTATCTCATCCTGAAAGACCAAAAGAGTGAGCATCATATTTTTCATAGTTTCTTTGTTGTAGCCAGTGATAACCCTCAAACATTGCATGGTCATCTCCTGGGTCTAGTGAATAACATCAATTTTAGCCATTAAGATCTTTTTATCTTCTTTCAACCCAACAATGGCCCAAAGATTGTCCAGCTCTTTCCTGCACCTTTCCCATCTCTGAAATGACCTGGCCAATTAGGTATTCATGTTCCAATGCATTTTTTTCTCCACCTCCCCAAGTCATATAATCTATTTTTCCAACACCTTGACTTTTAGTATTTGAATCCTCTCCTTAGTAGTAACTAGCTACCCTAAGAGCCATTTCGTAATATCCTTTTGAACATTAATAGTATAAGATGTTTCATTCAATTTTTTTCTTATGGGGTTGATAGGAAAATGACTAGACCTAGGAACATTCCAAGGTTCATCCAAGTTGATGCATAGGTTGGGGAAATTCTAAGTGCTAGGGTTAGGACTAGGTAGGGTGTAGAGGACCTTTGAGTCATGGCCCTAAGCTGAGGAGTGGATAGGGAATTAATCGAGTTGGGGTTCTAGGAATCATCATCATCATCAGTGTTGTTAGACTCTCCCAACCCAAAAGAAATGGCCATGGGTGTAGGCTCCTATAGGGGTTTGTAATTGATAGGGATGGGAGAGGTATTATCATTAGCAAGGACTTTACCTCAGGCCTAGGTACTATGATAAATATTAGGAGGTGTTTCATTGATATTGATAGAAGGTTTGAGGTCCCCCTAAGGAATAGTGGAGTCCATAATAGTTAAAGTATTCTTGCACACAATAGTAGGGGAGGGAATCAAAGCCTCATGATACTTACATAAATGTAGGATTAGGCCTTGATGAAAGGGAAGTTTCTTACTTTTGGCTTAGAAATTCCTGACATAATGCTCAAGTGAAGACACAGTTGAGAAGGAGAAATTCATCTTAATATTGTACCTAAGATTATTGAGCATGAGGAAAATGTGGGAATGGAAGTGGCAATAATGCCCTTAAAGAGTGATGTACCTCATGAGAATCTTAACAATGACACTCCAAACACCAAGAAGGTCTGCATGATTGAAACCATTCTACAATCTATTAACCTACTCACCTTCTTCCAAGAACCATTTCATGTCCTCTTGGTAATGTCTTTTGGACTTGCATAAAAGGAAAATCCCCTCAAAAGAAAGCCTTGTAACATGCACTATAAGTTTAAGGGACACCACAAAATAAAAATTTCTTGCACTCACTGTCTCATCTGCCCATGAATTGTTGAATTCCATGGATAATTTGGGGGTAACACCTTATGTCCCATCCACATACGAGGCCAAATTTCCCCTTTCAAGAATCACCCAAACCTCTTTGTCTTGCTTTGAAATATCACAAGTAGGTTGTTCCTCTTGGACTAAATCACCACCCATCATGCTGCCAACAAAAAATAGAGCACAAAAAAATTAGAAATGGAGATGGTTTTCTGAAAATAGAACCAAAGTAAATAACAATGACCCATCAAAGAGTGATTAAGAATCATAAGTTACCATAAATGATAAGAATGGCAACTATCAAAATGAGTTGACAACAAATCCATCCCCATCTCAAAAGGGTAGTCCATTGACATCATTACAATTTAAATCTAGCCCCTAATTGGGAATATGGTTGATATTATTAAATTTTACCAAATTAAAAGTAAAAACTCCTAAATTTTCTAAGGCATCAGTGACTTTATTACCACTCCTAAACATGTGATACACTCTGTAATTCCCAAGGGCAATTAGTATACTGCAAGTTGAGGACATAGGGTTATGAAGAGTCCAGTAGGGGGAAGCAAGCCCAGTCAACATTAGAACTATATTCCCAAAATTCCCGTCAATGATTAAGTTAGAGAAGCCAACTTGCATGGAAATTTTGATGTCATATAAGGTCGGTGCCACCTCAATAAAACTAAAGGATTCGTTCCCCAAATTAATTGTGTAAGCCATCACAAACCTAGCCCTATGGTCATGAAAGACCCCATCGCCACCCGCCTGACCTGGATTGGGTTTGGCTAAGCCATCAAAATTAAGCTTTAGCCAGCCAAGCTCTGGGGAGGACCTCAATCAATAATTGTTAAATATTAATAAACTAATGATTATAGATGATATGATTTTTTTAAAGTCCATGAATGATAGAGTAAATACTTCTAAATTAAACTATATATGTTATTTTGAATCAATGTTTCTAGCCAAACTGAATGATTCATCATACAAAGAGGATAATGGAGAATATGATTATAGAAATGACTTTAAGAAGAGTTAAGTGGTGAGAGAGGGTAGGGAGGGAGGAGATTGGAAAACAAAGTAAAAGTGAAAATAGACAAAAAAAATAAATTATTAAAATAAAATAGAAGAATGAATTATATAATAACATGATATAACACAAACAAATGGATAAAAAAGGTTAAAGGTTAAATATTTCAAACAATGAATAAATAACTCTAAAGGAATTATACAAATGAATTATACAACAAAATGATTGAGGAATAATTAAAAAAATATTAAAAGAAATGAAGGAAGGTATAAATAAAAATATATTACGACTTAAAACAATAATAATTTAACCAAAGACAAAAGATGAGATTAAACATGTAATCTAGGTAAAAATCTAGGTTAATATAAAACAACATAAAAACTAACCCTAAACCAAGAATGGAGCACAAATAAGCAGAAAACACATGAAATGTAAAGCAATATCACCATAAATTCTTCATTCCATCATTGCTTCACCTCCATATCCCTTTTCCACTTTGTTTGAAATGTACTTGATGCCCTCAAATTTGAGTATGCACTAGTAGCCTATGATAATACCTTGAAAAATATTGAAAATTATTGTCTCACACTAATAACATGTACTTTCATTAGTTCATGATGTAGATTTTATGTAGATCTCAAAATGACAAGGACAAGGTCTTTTAACAAAAAAAAGAATTTGAATGAAGGGTTGATTTAATGTCAAATAGATGTTTCAATCGATGGTCAAGAATGAAAGTTGTAGTATGGAATAGGGTTAGGGAAAAATTAGGGAAAGAATAAAGATGAATGGCTAAGATTGAATTATAAGATAATTCAACAAAGGCCTGAAATTGAATGAGATGTCAAGAAATAAGATTGGAATGAATAATGAAGTCGACACAAAAAAGGATGTAGGATGAATTCAAATAATTATAAAATTACTTATTCTAGAGAGAAATGAATAATTAAATGATTAAAACATTATTTAATTATATACTCACTTTTCATTAAAATAACATTTTAATTCAAAAGTGGGACATCTAACAACTAATTTTTTGAATTAAATAATAATTGAATTCAAAACATGCCAAATTAATAAGCAATTAAATAAATAAAATTTCTTTAATTTAATGACAAAAAGCTAGTGAATAAATAATTAAAATAATTATTTAATTATAGCATAAAGTGATAATAATTAAATAAATAAAATTTATTTAATTTATCAAAAGAGAAATAAAGATAGCAATCAATTAATTAAATTAAAATTATTTAATTAAGAGAAGACTTTATGACTTAAGGAAAATAATTTAATCATTAGGAATAAAGGGACAATGAAGACAAAATAATATAGATTGTCTTATATACCTACCTATATATATTAATATAAAAAATATACATGAAAAAAAAGAGAGAACATATAATAATATAATTTTTTGTTTATTATTTTAATAGTGTAAATTCAAATCTCTATAAAACAATTAATTTATTTTTGTAATATTTTATTTAATTAAAAAATATCAATTACATACATAAAAAGTCATTCTTAAAAAAAGTGTCAAAATAAGTAACATTTATTTAATGAAATGACTTTGAAAAAATGAAAAATCATTCTTTAAAATAACTTTACCTTGCTTTCAAGTCCATCAATAACACACAACTTTTTAACCAATAATATGCACAAGAAATAATTTTTATAATTTCTAAAATTAAATATTTTACAAGTTTACTTTTACAAATCCATCAATAACACACAACTTTTTAACCAATAATACGCACAAGAAATAATTCTTATAATTTGTAAAATTAAATATTTTAAAAGTTTACTTTACAAAAATAAATTTTATTTTAATTATTTTTAATTATTATTTTTGACTGATTGAATACTAAATTATTAATAACTAATTAACTAGCCAAATTCTTTAAATAAACTGTATTATTTTTTTCTTTACACTTATTCTTACTTAGAAAGTAAGTCATTCTTACTTAAAAACTAACTCAATAAAAAGAACCTAAAATGAAAAAGAAACGTAAAAAGTATATATTTTTACCATTACAATCACATAATCGAATAATATATTTAGAATTCGTGTAGACTGAATTGTTGTTTTGTTGTAAATAGATATTTTAAGGCCTCAATCTTATGCATTAACGTAAGATGCTATTCACTTGTACATGGATTTTTCATTCAAATATTTTGAAGTAGTGGAAAAGATGTTTCGAGAAAAGGTCTTTCTGACGTAGCCAATACATTCAATACGATAGTAGATGATGGTTTTCCTTTTTGATTTCTTATTCTGAATGTTGTTGCTTTGTGAGGGTACACTTGATTCTGAATCTTACAAAGGGTTGCCATGGTCTACGCAGAGATATTCTGAACTTCACTGTCAGAACAGTCGTGTGAAAGATTAAAAAGGCAGAGAAGATATGAATCAATTAGACAGCCGTAGCTCTATAATTAAAGGTAAGCAAATTTATATAGCTGAATCAAGTTCTGGTATCCAATGGCAAATTTATATGGCTGAATCAAGTTCTGGTATCCAATGGCGAAGCGATGCTTCTCGTAATACCTGGCAAGTGGGTCCGAAGGTGTGCATTTATAGGGTGCCGAACCCCATAATGATTTGTAATCGGGAAGCTTATGTTCCTTCCACTGTATCGCTAGGACCTTACCACCATCAGTCAAACAATAAACTATCTATAATGATTCAATATAAACAAGAAGCAGTTTTGAGATTGACGACGAGGATCAACAAGGATGAGGCCTTTTTGATTAAAGAGATACAAACATTAGAGAGTGAGATCCGAGAGTACTATGAAGAAAAGATAAACTGCGATGGAAAAACATTATGCCGGATGATGATATATGATGCATGTTTTATCTTGAATTCTTTAGATGTGCAGGGACAACAAGAAGTCAGAATTGCCAAGGTTGTTTTAGCCTTGTTTTTCAAAATAAGGGTTACAAGAACTGTATGCATTATGCTATATTATGTGACATTATGAAGCTTGAAAATCAGGTTCCTCTGATTGTTCTCATCGCTATACTCCAATTGGAGTTTAATCATGCAATACCAGAGTTAGCTGTACTGTTGAGTAATTCTGAACTGTTCAAAGGATTTCCTTTCTCATTATCAGATGATGATATTAATTCAAAACAGAAATATGATGCTGTGATATCAAAACTGAAATATGATGCTATGATATTAAAGCTGAAGGAACATATTGAGAAAAATCCACCGCATCTACTGGATCTGTATAGAATGGTGATTAACGATCTGTTAACACCTCAAAGCTCGGAATTGCATGCTGCTGGTAGACCTGGTTGGATGCAACTATCTGGTTCCCCCAATGATAGTAGCTTTACCTCAGATGCTGAATCTCTCAATAATAAAAGGTATACCCCTTCTGCGGAAAAATTGCAGAACGCTGGTATTGAATTTGAACCAGGCCAAGTGAGATTTGTAAAGAAAAAGTTAACAATCAGTAAGGTTTGCCTTCCTCAAATCACAGTGGATTACAAGACTCAAACATTGTTGCGGAACCTGATGGCTTATGAAGAGTGTCAAAGGTGCTCATGGAATCCCAAACCGACAGTAATTTCAAATTATGTACGTCTCTTAGATAATTTAATTAATTCAGAGAAAGATGTGTCTGTGCTTATAGATTCTAAAGTCATTAGGAGCTTCGTTGGCAGTGATGAAGATATAGTTAGCATGTTCAACCATCTTGGGATTGGAATCACAGTCGATCCCCTCGATTGTGATACAGCTCTAACGATCAACCGTCTTGGATCGATTCACCAATATGAAAAGGTAATGCGAGAGGTGAGAGAACATTACGACAGTAAATGGATGGTGTGGATAAACCAGTTTAGGGAAGAACATTGTTCAAATCCATTGTATTCTCTCTCTTTCTTGGTGGCGACAGGTCTTTTGGTCATGACCATTATTCAAACTGTATATGCAGTCTAGTAGCGTAGAATTTATCACCGTTCAATCCTATTTTTTATTAGCGTGTCCCCTAAACACGTGAACCTGAAGCATGAGTTGGTATTTGTTAAACTCATAATAATCACCCTATATTTAGTGTGATATATTTTATATGTTTATATGACCTAATATTTGTTGAACTCAGAAGAATCATGAGCTGATCCCGAACACTCTAGTGCATGGATACTCACGGAATGGTTTCGCTCTGGATCGGTTTGACATAACTCTCTTAGGCCAATAATATTTTTATATTATTTAACCTCTGATTTTTTAAATTTTAAATCTCTATTAATACAAATGGTTTAATGTAGTTTGGTTGTTTATTATTAAAGTTAAGTATTTATCTGTTATGATGTTTTTTTTTCTATTAAATGCTATTTCTAGGGCAAATAGTGTGTTTATATTAAATAATTATAAATATTGACACTATTTTTATACATTTTTGAATTATTAGTTGTGCAATGTGTAGTGCATTTCTAATGTAAATAGAACATTCTAATTCTTATTGATGTGTGAATAATTTCTAATTTATTATATTTAATTTTGTTAAATTGAGTTTTTTTTTTTCTATTTGGAAACATTAGGGTTATGGTAGTGGTGGAATTAATATATCTGTATTATTTTCTACTTCGTTTGATGTTTATTTTGGTGAAAATTTTTAGTATGACTATTTACTCAGAAATGATATATTTTGTGTTAGCTTTAGCTCACCATTATCACATTATCCCCATGGTTCATTTCCATATTACTCAAGACTAGCCTTGTTCAATCTTAAGTTGCATGGGAATGATTCTTCAATTCAAATCTTCAAATAAAAATTCCAAATTTTCTACCCCTTCCATTATTTTTTAAGGGTCAACTTGATATATGTTTGTACAAAATACTAATATGTCATATTATTTAAACATGCAAAATGTGTCATTATTTCAAATATGATTACAAGGATAATAAAAAAAATTTAATGAGAATCTTAGATTTCTAAGGTCCAAAGAATTACATATACATATAGTTTAGTTTGATGTCTATATATGTTGTCTTTAACATCCCTCAACATCATTAATTTGGATGAGATTAGGTTTGTAGTTTAAATAGGTTTAGAGTTCAAATTGATTATGATAAGGATTCATATATTATAATATAATATAACAAGTAATTATTAATGTAATATATAATTTAATATAATAACATAAATATAATATAATACATTAATATTAATATAATATAATTGAATTTAATATACTAATATTAATATAAGATAATGGAATTTAATATCATAATATAATCATAAGATAATATAGTTTAAATTAAATTATTATATTATATTTAATTTGAATTTTGATTATTATATTAAATTCAGCTTAATAAAATAATAAAATAATATAATTAAAAATAATAATATATTAATATTAAATAATCTTAAAATAATATATCTCCTACCTATATTAGAACTTAAAACTAGAATTATGCAAGGAAGGAAAAGTAGAATTAAAAATATTGGGAAGGGTTTAGAGTCGATACATGAGCTAGGAGAGAAATTTTTTGCAACCTTTCCAACAATTAGATTTGTAGGGTGCTAGCTTGGTAGGTCTGTGGCATGTGCTATGTTTGTGAAACCAAACATTGCAATGGTCATATTAAATGAGAATGGGTATTGACAGAACAAATGGGCCACATTTGACACCTAAGAAATCAACGCAACTTAGAATGTGCTAGTTAAGCCCAACCAAGTTTTTGAATGCTTCTTTAGTTTCAACAATTGTGTTGAACAATATTTTCTCCTTTGAAAGGATCAACAACTTTGATGATGATTTTTTCTCAAGCACACTCTTTGATGCTCTATAAATTTATGGTGTTACATAGCTAAAATAGAATATAAGCTACCTCCTTCAATTAGATTTAGCCTTGAAATAAAAAATAAAACAACTTCCATCAAGAATGAAAGAAATAGTTTTAAATGAGAGGCCAAAGATGTGTATGGTATTATGGAAAAAAACTTTGTATAAAAGTATAAATTAAAAAGATATTAAACAATAAGGTTGATATGTGTATATAAACTAACATGTTATTGATACATGATGGAGTTTACTATATGAAATATAATATTACATATCATTTAAAATTTAATGAAATATAATATTAATTTGAAGGAAAATATGATTTTTGACTTTCACTTTGCCTTCATATTCAATAGATCACAAATTATTGCAAATATAGCTTTTGAAAAAAATAATATAATCTACTTGTTAATTGCACACTTACATTGATGTCATATCTATTATAAAATTTATTTTTGATTATGTAAAATAGGGGGTTGTAGAAGGCCCTGCGAGCTATAAAATACTTCTGATAGAATAGGTTCTATAAGATATAGGACTTCTTCTATAACTAGATATGGAATATGAATATGTGGAAGCATATGAATAGCAATTGTATGGTGTAAAATATGCTTGAATCAATATTAAAATAAACACACTTAGATGGGAAGTACTATATTAAATAATCTATCTAAATCAAACATAGTTTAACAACATAATTCTTTAAAAACTTCCCATCCTCCTTTAATCTTCAATGTACTAGCAACTCATGCTCTCAAAGCTTATTCTTCGATGAATCCTTGAGATGTCATCTAAGAAATGAGTAGCCTATACATTGATAATGTAGATTATATACCTACATCTATATGATTAAAAGATTCAACTATATGAAATGATAAATGGACATGGTGAAATGGGCTGATATGCTCAAAATGATATGAAATGGAGGATAATGCCAACTATGCTAATGCCAATGAGATAAACATAAATTCTACATGCTGAATTAAACTATGAAATGCCTAAAGGAACCATTATTTCAAACAAATTGACAAACAATCCTAAATGCTAAGCTAAAAATGAAAATGAAGCTCTAAAATTTGAATAAAATTCTATAGAGGAAGATTATGCAATTGCTCCTTATTATGACAAAGCTGTAAACTGGGCTCAATTTATAGATTTTTCCAAGGCTTGGGGTGATTGGACATCCATGAGTGATCAAGATTTAATTTAGAGAATCTGACGAAGAAGAATGAAAAGGATGGAGAAAACAAGGCAAATGTTCCCTTTAATAAAACTAATTTGCCAAGTGTAAGAGGGAATCAATTGGATGAAGGAGTCATATGTCCTCAAGGTGGTTAAACTATTGAGAATAATTATCCAATTTAGAAAATAATAATAATCATTTTCATGTGACACATGGTGAGTTGGAGGGTAAGGTGGAAGGTGGTTAGAGAAAATATGTCGAAATGTGATTAAAATTTGAATTAAGTGAGAGGGAAATTAATTAAAATAAAATAAATTATTTAGATTTCTTCATTTTAACTAAATCATGAAAAGGGTGAATTTGAATAGAAGAATTAAGAGGAAAAGAACTAGGTAAATGAATTTGTTTTATTTATATAGTAGAGGAATAAAAATCTATTAATTAAATAATTAATATTGAATTAATATTCTCCAGACCAATTTTGGATGTATACAACAATTATTGACAAGTGTATAGAAGTAGGGGAGAGGGGCCCATAGTGGAGCACCCTAACTTCACGTTTCTCAAAATCCTACGTGGATATTTCAAATCACTCCCAATTTTGTACAATAGTTTATTTGGCAACTCATGTGTTTCTAAATACCATTTTAGGTCCACATCATCAAATATGATGCCACATTAGAATGCTTTTTGTTGGGGTATCCAAAAAGGGCACCCAAAAAAAGTGAGACAGATAGTGGTGCACTATGTCATGTTTATTGGTGTACTATTGTGGCATCACATGATTTGTCACTTTGTGTACTTTATGGATAAAAAGTGTTTTGCAATTAGATATTAAAGTGCTCCACTATGGGGCCCACCAAGGACTACTTCTATCCCCACTATTGGACCCTGCTCCATTATGGGCCCCTCTACCCTATGAGGGTATGTGGAATTATAACTTTCTTTGTATTATTTGTCATTAGACATATACCAAAAATATAAATTACAAAACAGAAATTTTTAGAGAAAATCACACAAACATTCAAATTTCACCATTACAATTATATAATTAAATAATAAATTTCATATAATAAATATGGTTTAAAAATGATCTTGACAATCTAAAGTTGCCATTTTTTGAACTAAATATTTTAAGCACCCAATTTTAAATATAAAGGAGAATTTCCATCCGAACATTTAAATTTAAAAGGAAAACATCTTAAGGAAAAGCACTTTCAAGCATAGCCAAAACATTCGATGCAATCATTTATCACATTTATTGCATTTGGATTTTATGTTTTCTATTTTCAATTTTAAATTTTGATTGTGACATAATTGGTTTTGAATATGAAGGCTTATATTTTATTTTCTCTAATGGTTGTAATGTTCAATTCACAAACCTAGTTGAAATGTTTTTGCCAAAATGTGAAAAATAGAAGGTAGATGAGATGAGAAATTTACTGAGAGAAGTTGAAATCCATATTGCTCAAGGAAACGAAGGAGGTGAAACACAGAGCGATACTACACCTGAATCATGACGTATCAAAATGAAAAGAAAGATGTGGAAGTCTCTAGAAAGGTTTGATGCAGGACGATTTGTAATCCGTCAGCCTATAATCTTCTCGTAATTTCATTTGGGTTTATGTTACTGTTGAAGGTTGCTGTGAGTGTAGAGGGCAAGTTTCTGTGAAGGTGCAAGTGTGTTGATCTACTATGGAATTTCTGTAAAGGTGGTTGGAAGTTACTTTTTTTTTTTTTTGCATGTGTTGATAGTTCCAAAAGTCATGGGTTGTAATAATTTTGTGGTCTTTTTTTGCAGGATGTGGAGAAAGAATAGAGGGCAGAGAAAGCAAGCGAGAAGGGGTGTTTTTGAAGGGAGTGGGAAGATGTGCATATTGGAAAAAATTATTTGTCTAGCATTTCTAAAACAATTTATGTTGTTTTTGAAAGGGGATTGTTGATAGTTGCTTTGTAGCTTTGTCTAAATTGTTTAGTTTATGGTTTCCATGTAGTCGCCATTGCTGGAAGGCAATACTGTTTGTTTTTTGCATTTCATGTGTTGTATTCATGTATTTTTTGTGGGTTTTTCATTTGGGTTATTCTTGAAACCAATATTGTTTCATTGTGTTGATTGTTGTTGAAAAGACTATATCGTTTTGTGGGTTTTGACATGTGGGTGATAGTTGGCTATATTGTTCCATTTGTGGCTTCAATTCTGTGTGAATGATTGGTAAATAGTTATTCTGTTGTGTTTTTAGTGAATCATAAAATTGAGATTTCTTGTGTTTGGTGGGTTTTGACATGTGGATGATTTTTGGCAATATTGTTGTATTTATGGCTTGTGTTTTGTGTGAATGGCTACAAAATAGTTAATCTACTATGTTTTTGGTGAATTTTCTCATCTGGGTTACTGTTGAAACCATTTTAGATTCATTTAGGGTTCACATTTTTCGTGGTGAAGGTTTTGAGTCAGTCTATTGTTGGGAGCTTTATATGTTTTGTGGGTTTTCTATGTGAGCAATTGTTGGAAGCTGTGTTTTTGTGTGTGATGGTTGAAACCCAATGAAATAGTTAATGTTATACATGTGTTGTTTTATGGTATATTCTTGCATTTTTTATAGGGTTTTTTTGGAAAAAGAGTATATAGTTTATTCATAACGATATAGTTTGATTTATGGTTTGGCTTTTGTGCACATGTTTTTGTATGGATTTGTCATTGTGTTTTTTAGTGTTTTGCATGTTTGGCCATCAAGGTGAGTGTTGATAACAATATTGTTTCCTTCATGTATTTTTTTTTTTTGGTGATGGTTGCAATGCAGTAAAATAGTTAATGTTGTGTACTTCATGTTGTTTCGCATAAGGGATTGTTCACTGTTGTTGTCTGCATTAAGCTATATTGTTTCACTTATGGCTTCCATTTATTGTTGTTATTACGACCATCGCCACTACATGCAAAGCATACAACAATTAATTTTGATGTTCACGAGCGTTTAATATCCATAGCCTTCTCTATCAACGCAGCTCAAAAAATACCACCCTATTTCCAAAGTAACCAACAATTGCCTTTGCCACCTTTTTCATAGCAATTGGAAGGCCAAAAAATTGGGAGGCAAACCAAAATTCCAACCAAACCTATAAGCCATCCGCCACTATATTTATATATATTTGTATATATATGTATATATGTATATAAATGTGTATATATATGTATATGTATATATGTATATATGCATATATGTGTATATATATATGTATATATATATATATATGTATATATATATGTATATATGTATATTTGTATATATGTATATATATGTATACATATTTATGTGTGTATATATATGTACATATATCTCTTTTGCTAGCATATCAACTAAATGCAATCCATAAAGAGAGACCCACAAGATATTGAGATATATATATGTATATATGTACACATATATATGTATATATATATATATACATACCTAATGTAATTAAACATTGAATCAACATCATTAATTATTTTATTCTATTCCAAAAATGAAATGATATAGCCTAAGGCACAACATTAACTATTTTTTATTCTATTCTAACCATAGCTACAAGATGGAAGCCATATATTAAACAAACATTGAATAAATAGAATTAATTATTTTATTCTGTTCCAAAAATGAAATGATATAGCCTAAGGAAAAGCATTAACTAATTTTTATTCTACCCCAACCATAGCCACAAAATGGAAGTGATAAATTAAAAATTGGTTTCAATAGAAACCTAGATGGAGAATTAATCTATATATATTTGTGTGTGTGTGTAAATATATGTATATATGTGTGTATATATAAGTATATATGTGTATATACATGTATATATATGTGTATATATATGTGTGTGTATATATATGTATCTATATATACATATGCATATGTATATGTATATGTATATATATATGTATATATACATGTATATATATATCTAGATGTATATATGTATATGTATATATGTATATGTGTATTTTAAATGTAGCCTTTCATGGATGGAGCCTTGAGAAATGTTTATAGACCCTGGTGTTTACAACAAGATGCTATAAAAAATTAAATACTATAGCCTATTCAAAATGTAGCATAAATAATATACATTTCCAACCACTCTAGCTAGTTGTGAAATTAATATTGCTTATTATTATCAATATAGAGTACATTAGGATCTAATTGTCAATTTGACCATTGTTACTAGTTTTGTAGTCACTATCATTATTCTGAAAGGTTGTTTGTAACATATTAGTTTATCAATTGTCACATTATAGGTAGGCTATGGTCTGCAAGAATAACAAAAAAGTGTGGAGTTTTAATGTGGCGATTATGCAAAAATAGAATGAATTGAATAGCATTAAGTATTTTATTCCATTGCAGCCATTACAACAAAAAGCTAAAACTCACACCTACTGTCCCATGTAAAAAAATTATTGGAAAGGCCAGACCATATACATCTTTTGTGTATACAAAGTGTGAATTTTAGAGTAGTGATCATATCTAATTCATAGAAAATATGTAAATCAGGAGAAATCAAAGTTCTAAATTTTATAATGCATAATTTTATAATGGATAATTTTCTTTGTAGTTGCAATGGGATGAATAAAGTAATTATAATTTAGCCATGCCTTGTGCATGCGGCAAAATGTAGAATGTACAAAACAAAAGAAGGCCTAATTTCCATCATACCATATTGGCTCATGGAGTGTTGTGTGGTCTTACGAAACCCTTGAGCAAGAAAATGAATTGTCCACCACTTTGACCAATAGTGAAAATATATTTATAGTGGAAATAAATGTAATACATTTTTTATAATTTTATGGTAGGGTAGAGAGCATGCCTTATTGTCTTCAATTCTATTTTATATTTTCTATGTGCATATCGCTATATTTCCATAACCAAAAAAAAAAGACATAAATCATGCAACATTGGTTTTAATAGTGACCCAGATGGAGAATTCCACAATATAGCCTGAGCTATACAATAACAATCAACAAAAACTACATAAGCTCACCAATTTTATCCTATTGCAAACATGCCCATAAAACACTCTAATATACATACAAATCTATGGATGGGAAAATTTAATATCATCTCATTTGTGGCTTCTTTTCTATGCAAATGGTTGCAATATATTAAAATACTCTATGTTGTTTTCTATAATGCAATGCAATTTCTTGTTCTGTACCTTTCGCTATATACATTCCTTTGAAATGCATAGTAAAATAGTTAATACTATAGAGTTAATATTGTTACCCAAAATGCATTCTTGACAATCATACCAACTAATTTCCGTTGGACTATGTACAAAAATATACATGTATGGTATTAGATGCATAAAATATTCTTATAAAGTAGTCATAATCAATAGTGTCCAATGGAATCTAACACAATGTCTATAGGATTAACTATTTTACTCCATTGCAAGCAGAACTTAAAAGTAAGCCCCCGAGCAACAAGATACATTGTCCACCACTTTCATCAATGGTAAAATGGATCCTCCTTTTCACACTTAAGATACAGACTATCATTCTAACAAGTCATTCTTGAGTTTGGAAACAATATCGATATTAACAAACAATA
The DNA here is from genome assembly GCA_007258455.2 of Sequoia sempervirens. NCBI lineage: Eukaryota > Viridiplantae > Streptophyta > Pinopsida > Cupressales > Cupressaceae > Sequoia > Sequoia sempervirens. Next base: position 172,701,162 of record VDFB02353493.1, on the reverse strand, counting down.
TAGTTTTTTCTTAGAAACACCTTATTTGAAATTGAAACAATATAGCTTTCCCACGAAACCTTGTTTAAAATTATACGATGTAGGCTAGCCTAGAGTATAACAATGAAAAATTCCATATTAGAACAATGGTTAGAAAAAAAAGGGCATGAATCATAAATTCATTCCTCCTAGATGTGCAAACAATATAGCCTTTTCTAAACAACACCTTATCTAAAATTAAAACAATATAGCATTCTCATGAAACCTTGTTCAAAATGATAGGATGTAGCCTAGGATAGAGTATAACAATGAAGAATGCCATATTGGAACAATGACCATAAAAAAAAGGGCATGAATCAAAAATTCATTCCTCCCATATGTGTAGATATGTATGTATGTCACAGTAGATGCAAACAACATTGATATATAGTGATTGTTATGTTACTTTTCGTTGGGTCATTCTTGGAATGATAAGTTCTATTTTTGTTGATCTATAGAAGATTAATGCCACCATTGATCACATTGGTAGACATTGTATGTTCTAGGTTGGTTGTGTTGGAGGAATATAGATTGTTTTAGAAATTATTTATGGAGAGATCTGTAAATGTGCATTTTTTTTTATTTGTTTCGATCATATTCTAGATGTGACAAGAAAAAAGATTGAAATGTACAAAGGCTTTCTATTTAAAAATTGAGAATGGACCTTGTTAGCTTTTGATGGTTTAATTGAATCTTTGACTGTTGTATTCTTGTTGCAATAGAACTTGTGGCCAGCCGTTGGCATTCTAGCTCTGTCTTTTACAAAGAGCATCTCCAATGATGTCAGTGGACTCTATCTCTCCCTAGGCTACTCAGCAACTATCAGGCACCGATCCTGTAATTTTTTTCCTTGTTTATTCTTTGTTCCTGCCACCTATATTGGTTGTTTCCCATGTGCATTGAGCGAACTACAAACATACTTTGCTTGCATTTACAACCTTTCTAGTGTATAGTCTGACTTGTTTGTATTTGATGTATTTATGTGGCCTTCATGTCTTTGTTCACTGGCTATTTGGGAGTAGCCTATGTTTAGCTATTTATGTGTCTTCCTTTTCAGTGGAGTTGCATATGGATTTTTTTTGTTGCAATATTTCCTATGCAATGTCTGGTGGTAGTTATAGACTTGTTGATAGCCATTGCATCTATTGATTGGTGACAGATTGTAATATTTATTTATACATATTTGTTGAAATAATGATTGTGTCATTGAAGTCTTTGGATTTGTGTTCATGGTTGCACCACTATATAGTTTATTTTGTTTTCTACAAGAAATTGTTGAAACCTATTCTATAGCTTCCCAATGTGCGCCAACCACCTTTGCCACCTTTCTCCCAACTGCCAAAAGGGTTGTCATATGGAAGGGCTACTAGCTAGCTAAGAGGCTGATAGCCTTAATATACTCTACAAGGTTCTGTTGGCTATCATCCTCTATCTTTGATTATAATCCAGGGCTATAAACTTCCAATAAAAAATACCTTTTTGTAATGGTATAGACTACTTAGTTACTTTTCTCACTTTAGAATGCTTATTTTTTGAATGTCCATATATGTTGATTCAACTAATTTTTGAGACATATACATTAACATGGGATTTGTTTTGCAACTCCAAATAAATCTATTCCATGTGTTGGATGTATATCTATTGGTTTGTTCCTTAGAGATATATCCATGGAAAAAGTGTGTTTATCTTTTGTAGTGTTTTATTCCTATTTCCTCCATTGTGAATATGTGTGTATGTCAAATTAGATGTGGACACTATCTATATGTATTGCAGATATGCATGTTTGTGAAATTAGAGACACACATTATTCATCTGCATGTGTAGAGATGTATGTATGTGAAATCCGATGCAAACAATATTCAAATTTCCTGGATGATTGTTTGTTGTTTTCATATGTTAATGACGATTCCTATTTGATCTGTAGTTCCTGTCCTGTGGGGATGGTTGCAAAGTGATAATTATAGTTCATGTCCTTCACAATGGCTGTTGCTGGCTATTTTTATATGATCTCAAGGGTGGTTGATATACAACCTTCCATTGTAACATACCCTTATTGGGGTCTAGATAGGTAACAACTACCCTTGAATGAAGGCATTGATTATTTTATTGCTCTTGAACCACAGTGACTGAATATGAACCATATACAAATTAGTCCTGGTCTCAACTAGTGTTTAATTTTGTTGGCCTTCTCTATTGGCTCACCAAATGGTTTTCATTTAAAAATGAAAAAATATCAACCAGCTCTAACAACTAGACTCCCATTGCATGAGAAGGTTCAGAAGATGGCAAGCCTGAATAAAATTCTAGCCAAATTTTACACAAATAGGGGATATCCAACCACCTTGCATGTGAGTTTATAGAGTTACATGAAGAGTGGCATAAATCTTGCATAGGAAACTTTTAATAAAACTTTCCATTTGGAAAATATAGCAATACCAATAAACATAGGTATCAATGTGTATGAATATTGTCTATAGCCACAATGACAAATATATGTATCTATACATAGGGAAAATATATTGTCCACCGTTGTAATTAATGGTAGCATCAAATGAAATATCATACTAGGAAACCTATTCCTAGTTGCTGATTTGATCAAACATAAATTGTATAGCATTTACTATTTCTCTCTATTGCAACCATAATTGTACAATGGAAGTCAAATAAAATATTGTTGGATTCAATACTAGCCCCTTCACAGAAACCTACAAAACAAAAAATATACACTATTACAAATTGGTGAAAATCCATAGCCACACAAACACAAATCTTAAAGAGAAATCCATAGAAAATTCAAACCCATACAAAAATATATTGTTGTCTCAATGGAACGTAATTGAAAATTGAAATAATAGAGTCTTTTCAACAATGGCTTCTTGAAAATGGAAAGATATAGCTAAAGCAAGAGAACAATAATAAAAAATTTGTAATGGAATCTAACACAAAGTCTATAGGATTGACTATTTTATTCCATTGCAACCATAACCAAAAAACAAAAGCCAACAAATATAGCACCCTTAAGGATAATTGGAAGACTTTTCAACAACATATTTTTTTAGGATGAGACAATATACCTCAAGATACATAAGAGCAGCTAAAAAACACTACATAAGATTGACAATTATATTCAATTCAAAACATAGCCAGAAAATAGAAGCCATAAATAGAAATCCACAAAGAATCACAAAAACAAGCTGAAGTTGAAATTTACTCATGCCTGAACAAAACCCTATCAAAAAATTCATACAATATAGCCTTCTCAATAGCACCTTGCTAAAAGCTAATAGTGACAAGCCCATCCAAACAATGATACTTCTTTCTATAGCTTATCAAAATTTGAAGCAATTAACAGTGGCTTATTGCAGGTTAAACAATATAGCATTCAAGAAACTATAGATTACAAATGAAACAATGTGGAAAATGGAATTATTCATATGCAGCTCTTGCTGCTTGGTTCAAACACACCTCTTCTCACTGGCTCTCTGCAGTATGTGTTATTTCTCCAACTCTGCAAACATAGCCAGAACACAGAGACTATAAACAAAAACACATGAAAATTGACAGCCTCAAATACATGGAAAACCATACACACAAATTGTGAACCATAAATGAGGTAATATTTTGTACTTAGAAATTATATAGTATTTTGTGAACTTATTGAAATTTCAAACAATCAACAATATCCTCTTGAAAATCAAGCAATATAGCTTTGTATAGACTATGAACCATGAATTAAAGAATATTGGTAAGGGTTTACATAGATATATACACACATATACATATATATATACAAGAATTGTCACAACCTACACCTTTTGAGACCATGAATGCATGCAAAAAGCACAAGATTTCCTCCAACTAGCTTTAGAGAAATTCCATAGCTAATTAATGTACTTGCACCTTCATAGAAGCATGCCCTCCTCAATCATTTATGATATCCATGTAGCAGTGAGAGTTGCACATATCTATATACATATATAAATCTACATACACACACACACACACACACACACATATATATATATGTACATATATATATACACAAATATATATATGTACATATATATTTACACACATATATATGGAACCCATGAAAAATCATAGTTTCAAATCCATGCAAAATGATAGACACAAAACTGAAATGATAGATGAGACAAGATATTTGAAACAATCAACATACCTTATGGAAAATCAAGCAATATAGTCGGGAACAGTGGGCGACCCACAAATCAAACAAAATTGACAAGGGTTTATTTGACATGGAGCTCTTCCCACTTGCTTCAAACACACCTCTTCTCGCTAACTTTCCTTCACAAAATTGTGAAAAATATTATCACAGGTGACACTTTTCTTTTGCATTTTCAACCATCTGTCCACTCAAAAAACACAATATAAGCTACAACCACCTTGGTAGAAGTTGCACAGAGCTGAATCCAGTTTGCATCTTCATAGAGGCTTGCCCTCATTGATCATGGATCTCATATTGGATATAGTAATAGAATGACACCAAACAATGCCTTGCTAAATTTTTTTTAGTATATGTATATGTATATATGTGAATTTTTAGATGTAAATATATGTGTGTGTGTGTGTGTGTGTGTGTGTGTGTGTGTGTGTGTATAAATGTATTTTTGGATGGGTTTGCTATTATTAATTTCCAAGAAGGGGCTATTGGGAACACTATGTTGTTTCATTTTTCCATAAGGTTTTGCTGAGAAAGTCATGTGTTATCACAAGTGACACTTTTCTTTTGTTTTGTATCTATCACCCAATGCAAAAAACAAAAAATAACCTCTACCCAACTTTGTAGGATTTGCACAAAGGTTGATCGAGCTTGCACTTTGCTAGAAGTATGGCACACTTTCCCATGGCTCTGATAGTGTGTATAGCATCAAAATGATACCAAACAATTCCTTATGGATATTTTCTTGGTCATTTGTTTTGTTCCCTAAATCGTTAAATGGAAAGTGATGTTATAACCATTCCTAGTGCATGCACAACATAGAACAATTAATCTTGATATGAACTAGGTTTCAATTTTGCTGGCCTCCTCTATCCATATGGGAGGGAATGTCCTACCTATTCTGAAGGTAGCCAATAACTGCCTCTACCACCTTCTACACAGCCATTGGAAGAAAAAAATGGGAGGCTAACGAAATATCCCTACCAAATTTATAACCCATCTACCACCTGCTACCTAAATTAACATGCCATAGGATGCACACCGTAAGTGGAACAATGTTGCATAGGTTTCATGTATGTGCTACATACAATTGGAATGGTTTCAATAATACTTTGCATTTAAAACAAACCAAACTACTTGAGCAGTTTAGGGTATTCAAAATAAAGCATTGTTCAACGGTGGTTTCTGGATTGAGCTGCATGGCATATGTAATAAAAATTATAGACAAGTGCCATATGGCATTCATATCCAACATGACACTATCATTATAGATCACAAAGTAGTACCAAAAACACTTGGTAAGTATTAGATGGATACCTAGACATAGATACTTACATACACAAATACGTGGTAGAAATATATATCTGCACAAAACTCTGTCAAGATATTCTATGTTGTGTTTTGCATGTTTTGCACACACGCCCCATTCAAAATGTGGACCCTCTTTTTTCTTGATCCTTGATGAGACAAGTTTATCACTGCCTCATTTTGTGTGCCCTTTTTTTATGCCCCGGATGGTCAATGTTTTTCCAAAGTTTCATCATAGCTTGACCAGGCTTCCTCTTGGCTTGTTTTTTCAAGTTTTGGCACCTTACGGGGTCTCTCTGGCAATTTTCCTCTATCAGCGGCATTGGGCCTAGTCGGGCCTGCCCCTTCGGGTTTCCCTGGCTAGGTTTCCCTATTGTGTCCACCATTCCTGATGGTGGATGGGTTGCGTCTTTCTGGACCCTAGGTCCTGGCTCTATCATTGTCGTCCGAAAGGTTTACGAGGAAATCTTGGCTGCTTTTGAACATTCTGGGCCCAAGCTTTCCGACTTCCGCATCCAGATTTGCACACCTTTTTCTCCCTAAGCTACTTCATTGGTAGGACAAGTCCTAGTCACCAAGACCTCACAGTGGGATTTAGTAGCTTTACCAATATACATTTGCTTCACCAAGACACCCATCCTTTGGCGGGACCTCCCAATGGATACTTTTTCTTTCAATGAGCTCTATTCTTTTAGTCGTTGTAACCCTTCAAGGTCGGTGAGATGTCATGTGGGTCATCTTGTGTCTCACCAAAGCCTTTCGTGTATCTATATTTGATCACTAGGACACACTAATTCTCACGCCGAAGTCTTTCTATCGGCAAGACAAACCCCGTCGCCGAGAGCTCATAGCGGGCTCCTTTGTCTGGCCAATTTTTTTCATCTTGTCACTGAGATCTCCCCTTTCGGTGAGAACTTTTGCTGAACATAGCCTGCTCCCATTGAGTGCCCTTCGAAGTTGAGGAGACACTATCTAGTCGGAGAGACCTTCTGGCTAGCTCGATACTCTTGCCGAAGCCTTCGCTTTCGGCGAGACTCCTGATGGTCGCCTGGAATTCATAGCGAAACCTTTCTCTTGGCGAGCCTAGATATTTCTGTCGGGGTGACTTCATAATGTTGGCAAGAGGTTGTGCCAATGGAACTCTACATCAGCGAAACATTACATAGTCACTGGGACCTTACCCCAACTACCCGCTTGTCACATTAAGGTGTTCCTCATTGACATTCGGCAAGACTCTATAAGTTCACTGGGACATCATATAGATAAACTTTAGTCTGGCTGAAGTGATTACTTAAACTTTGATGGTCGATGAGACAAGGGCGATTTGCTATGACTTTATACTAAAGAAAATCTCTTATTGAACATTCACTTTCAGCGAGATGTGCCCCATTCGGTGTGACTTCTTTCTGAATGAAATTTGTTTGGCTGAATTACACTCATTTGCTTCATTGAGACCCCCCCTATTCGCCAAGACCTTACACTGACCCTCTCATCTTTGGGCGAGCACAAAGCTAGTTGGGGAGACATCATCAGGTCAGTGGGACCTCTCCCCGACTTAGAATCTTACACCAAAGGCTCCCTCTGTCGGCATAACATTGCCCAGTCAGCAAGACATCTCCCCACCAAAGATTTTTCCTGTCAACATCATCATCGGCAAGACATTCAGATGTCGCCAAGAAATCTCGCTAAAAATCAACCTCCTACCGATTCGCTTGTTCGGTGAGACACGCAGAAGTTAGTGAGACCTCTCACCGAGGGCACAAACCTCTCGTCGGTGAACTTTCTTCCTGTAAGTCGCTGAGACCTTCACCTTTTGGCAAGACCCCTTAACGATCACACCTTGTTCTCCTAAGCTTCTCCATTGGCGTGACTCCTGGGTTGGCATGACCCTTCACCGACCCCATAGCCATCAATGAGCATGAGGCTATCCCTCACCAAATCCTTCCCTTCCTGTCGGCAAGACCCCCTAGTATTGGTGAGAGATGCTATCGAGAGTAAAGCAGTAGCCCGAGACCCCTCATCTTCTACAAGACATAATGCCTTCGCTAGGACATCACGACGATATCAATTTCTCTTGGCGAGTGCCTGACATCTTTCTGCCTCCCAAATCCTGGGCTCCCTTTCACCACTGAAAGTCTCTGTTGAACCTTGAACGTCCTCGACTGTGTCAAGCCCCAGCCGTCGGAGCTCTGTCCCTCATCCACTATTTCGAAGAGGCAAGTCTTGCTCCCCCTTCTGAGCTTTGGGTTCCGCCTTCTCGACTACTGTGAATCTCAAAATCAAATCTAACGGCCGACACTAGTGCTAGGTTTGGTCTTTCTCTTGAGGGTCGATAGGACCTTGCAATGTCACCAAGACATCTCGCTGAAGATCAACCTCCTGCCAATATGCTTGCTCGACAAGACATGAGGAAGTCGGCAAGAACTCTTGTCGATGAGCATTCTTCCTGTTAGTCAGCAAGACATTGGGATCTCACCAAGACATCTCCCCACCGCACAAAAATTCCTACCGACGTTCTTAGTCGGTAAGACACAAAATTCTCATTGAGACCTTTCCTTGAGGGAGACTTTCACATCGACTAGAAACTCCTAGTCGCTGCGATAATGAGTGATGTCTCACAGATTGGTTGTCAGCAGAATGAGCTCCATCCACCTGATTGAAACCGAAAATGAATTGATGTCATCCTCCACACCCTGGCCCAAAACTTTGGTCTTCCGTTTGATGATTGCCTTCCCAAATGAAAAAGCGTTGCGACACCCCAGCCCTTTGAGCCCGATCACTTGAAGATGGTGAAGTGTTGGCCACCCTTTGACCTACCGGACCTCGTATCCCAAACTTCCTATCCCGGAACTCCATTTCTACCTGGCTGTTCCAAACAACCATCTTCAGACAGCTTTCCGGTCATGGACTTCTAGATGCTCCTAAATCAATCCAGACGGGCTCAAATTTGAAATTTGACCTTGACCCATGTGCCTAAATTTGGCCTTCTCTGTCATGAACCTCATGTACTATCAAGATCTTGTCGAGTGTTCTATCCATCTCCGTTTGTCATTACTCCACCGTCGTCCATCCACCGTCTGCCGTCCGCCCGCTATCCGCCGTCCATCTGCCATCCTTTTGTCATCTATCACCCATCGTCTGTTTGTCATCCGTCAGTGGTCATCTGTCCATCGTTTGTCATCCATCTATCATCCATCGTCGTCCACCATCTGCCATTCATCCATCGTCCGTTGCCTATCCTCCACCATCCACCATCCATTCGTCATCCACCATCCATCTGTCGTATGTCTATCGTCCATCGCCCATCGTCTACCACACGTCGTTCATTGCATATCGTCAGTCATCCGCCATCCGCCGTCTGTCCATTGTCTGTTTTCCTTTCACCCCCCTTTGGCCATTTTGAACATCCGTGGGGCCCTAGCGGCCCAGATTAATGTTTATGATCCAAATGAGCTCCAAATATGAATATTATGATCTTTTGGTGATGCATGGATGAATCTAACAAGGATTTTGCAAGATTTGACTAACGTTTTCCTTGATTTTTATATGAAAGCACTTATGGCATTTCATGTACGCAAGATTCAAGGAGCCTATTGCATGTCTGTCAAAGACTTATCATGAAAGCTAAACAAGGAAGGTGCATAGCTTCTGTCACCATTCATTTCATGATCACCTCTCTTTCTATCACCCATCAACAGGGTTAGTATTAGAAGAAGGCCTTTGCAAAGGAGGCCAAGGACAAAAATGCAAGGGGGTGGCCTTGAAGAAAGCATAAGGTAGCTATCCACCCATCAGGGGTAACCAATCCATTGATGCCAATCGTCGATGAGCTCATTTGATCAAAGGAAGAACACTATAAACACATCAAGTAAGAAGGCAGCTCTCAGGCAGTTTCTGCTATAGTAAAAAGGCAATCAGCTAAATGACAAAATTACTATAGCACCTGAGCACTAAATAGAAAAACAAGGAAAAGACAAAGATGTATTTTAAAATTGTTGAATATTGAGGGGTAGGTGAAACCCTATTGTAATAAAATTTGGGCCATTCATTGCAAATTAATCCTGGTCATTCATTTGGGCTTTGGAAAGCTATAAATAGGGGCTTGCCCCTCATTTGTAAGGGTTGGAGAGCTATTGTAAAAAACATTTACAGCAATAGAAGACAACATTGCATGATTTTGTGGATGTTTTCTTTGATTTTTCTTATCTTGCATGCATGGTTTTTCCTTCCATGTTAGTTTTAATGTTAGTTTCTTGAATGGAAGTAATAATGGAAATTGTTGTTTTGGTATTTGATGAGCTTTCAGCCCATACTTTTAGCACTTGTTGATGACAAGCTACTGTGCAAAGTTAGCCTGGGCTTCTTTATTCCAATGCTGCAACTTAGTTCAATTGCATGTTCATGATGTGTATGTGCAATATGAAAATCAATAGACCTTAGAAGATTGCACTAGTTTTGTGTAGTTGTAGGTTTCTCTTGGTCAAACAAAACTCAGTTTGGGAAGCCTATCTACTTGAGCTGCCACCATTGTTATTGTTCATTCATAGCTTAGGATTAGAATAGCTTTATTGACCCTTCTCCTTTTGCTATTTATTTTAATCCTTGGTTAGAGTAGGACCCAAAGCATCACTATGAAGCTAAATTAGATGAACTTGATGAGTTTCAACTTGCTATTTTGAGTGGACAACCATTGTTCATTCACTTTCATCACTTTGAAACTGCATTTGCAAACCCAACTTCCATGCTTTGTATTCTCTGTGTAAGACTGCCTTTTGTTTCTAGCAAATCACATCAAACAACTGAGATATTCCAAGCATTGTCAAGACCTGACATTAGAGACATTGGGATAGTGTTCTGCAATCTGATTGTGGAAGATTGTCTTTCAAGAGAGGTAGTGCACCTATGCACTGCCTGTGTTGAAAAGTGCATAAAAAACACATCAATAGAACTAGTGCTAGAAGGAGGGTTGAACGAATTTTTTTTTTGCTACATCACTCTTGTATATGCTTGCCCCTCCTCCTGATGCACAACAGAATTGGTGCTAGAAGGAGGGTTGAATGAAAATAAATCTTTGCTACATCATCTTGTATATGCTTGCTTCTCCTCCCCGTGCTCAACAGAACTGTCACTAGAAGGAGGGCATGGCATGTTGAGGCTAAAAAGTTGAAAGTTGGAAATTGAAGAGAGCAATTTCAAAGAAGAAATCTTATATAGGGAGATCTTTTTTAATGCAAAAATTCAAAAAATTCTGAAGGAAACTAGGAGCTGAGTCAAAATGGAGCAACATGCACAAATTGACATCACTCAGCTGCATGCAAATTTGAACAAGAGATTTAAGAAGCCATTGCAACAATTTTCATTGGCAAATAGATATCAGTTCCATTACACTTGCAAGAACAATGAGTTGGGGTGTCTGACTATTTTGAGCAGAATCGAAAGGGTATTGCAGGGAGAAATTCCATTTTGGGAAATCTATCATCCTTTATCCCTTGCAGACTTAGAGGAAGAATTGCAAAGCATGGCAGCCAAGGCATTAAAATAGATGATCCAAGAACATTTGAGCAAAAAGGATGGACCAAAATTGGAGGAAGTACTAATGGCAAGTTGGTGTAGATTTCACAATGCACCACATTCAAAATTTGTGTGTCCATCATGTAACAACATCATCGTTCAAGCTAAGGATTGTTTGAACAAGTTGGAGCAGCCAACTTTCAATGAGGAGAAATTATCCAATGAGGCAGAAGAGCTATCAACATTTGTAGGACAACACCTTGAAGATAAACCAACTAGTTGGACACAAGTTGGTGTTGGGACAACAAACATAGAAAATGAAAACCAAGTGGGAGGAGTTGAAAGTCTTGGGACAACAAAGTGCATTGAGGAAAATTTGATTATAACCAGTTCAGTAAGCTTCCCTTCCATCGAAGAAGAGTAGTCCTTCACTCAAGAAGAGGAACAAACGGCAATTGAAGATGAATGAATAGAATTTGCAGTAGTATATGCTAGGACAGCCAACACAAATGCTAAAAATCAAGAAGAAGAGGAGGCTAAAAGCCTTGGAGCAACAAAAGGAGATGGTCAAAGCATAAGCAAAATTAGATTGGAAGACCTCTCCTTCATCAATGATAGTGATCGATAATCTAGAAATGAAAGTTTGGAGGAGTGGGAACAACCACTCCCCATGGCTGTCTACCATTAGGCTTCTTTTTCGAATGAGGATGAGGACCTAATCATGGAGAGATATGACCAACTAGTCTCCAGATTAGCAAAGGATTGGTCAAAGTTGAAATACCAAGTGGATTTGGAGGTGCTACTATTGCCAAATTGGTGTAGACTTCATGATTCATCACAATCTGAATTTGCATGCGGACTGTGCAAAGAGGCTATCAAACAAGTTAGAGGAAAAGCAAGGTAGCCATGTGCTCGACCTCCTCTACTTGCTGCTTGAATCGAAGTAGAAGACCAAGAGCCAGAGACAAGTGACAACTCGGCTAAAGGTGGACCTCAAGAGGATGTTGGGACAACAATAGAAGAAGGATAGCAATATAGTCTCAAACTTCTGAGTGATGAAATAGATCAAGCGAGAATGTTGTCCACCAGTCACCAAGAAGTTCTTCCTCTTCAAGAGTAGTTGTGTACAATGGACGATGGAATTTTTGGCGAGTCTTCAGAGGGAAATTGTGCAGTAGACTTTAGTCCCCTTGATGAGGTGCCATTAATTGATGACTTCTTTCCATTGGGAAATGTACTATAGAGGTATGCTCATGTTGAGGAAGAGCACATCCCAGAAGATGGTAGTGATGAATACATACCCCTTGAGCCCCCAAACAATGATGCACTAGAGTTTCCAAATTGGGAGAGGAGCTCCTTCTCTATTTACAATGATAGTGAGCAAGAGGAAATGAGTGAACGTCATGATGAGATGCATGAACAACAAAAAGAAGAAGACAAAGGTGGAGGTGCTGAGATAGCTACTAATAGAGATAAGGCACTTGACCAACTATGAAATGCAACTTGGATCCCTTTTGCCATGATCACTATTGATCCTCCCTAATATTCAGATGGCTGCAATAAGATAGATTTATATATGTCATCGTCCCATGACGCTGAACATCACTAAAATAAGGCTGACACTTGGGAAAGGAGATGGGACAGCATGCTACCCCTTTAAGGCAGCAATCAAGAAGAGGTGTACTTCTTTAAGGAACAACTAGTGGAGGTTGTGGGTCCCATTGGTAGATTGAAAGAGTTGTTTGCTGCCCCATTCTCCCAGCCTTATGCACACTTAATGTCCAAAGTGATGCACCCTCCACTGGGTCTGCTCGAGGCTGCAAATGCAATGATCAATGATGTTGTGCTTGCTCTTGACTGTCCAATGCTACCACCTCCATGTGATGACATCTAGGTTTTATCCTTTGTTGCCTCTATTATTTCTCATAGTTGCACTTATTATTTTGATTATGGGAATGAGGGAAAATAAACTTGTTTATGGATTAACCATGGGTTTGGCAAGCCTCCTCAATTGCTAATATTTCATGATGACATGATTGAAGTTGAGTGCTGCAAGATTGAATTTCTTTTTTCAAAATATAAAGACAAGTTTGCATGGTTAAGAATGATAATGATTGGCTATTTTCTCATGCATGCATTATGAAATCCAATGAATGTTAATGTTGGTTTGTCATGCCTGAACATAGTGCTTTGTAAATATCTTTGTACATAATTCATTTTTTAGTAGTATAGGTTTTGTGTACATACTCCACTTTCCTACTTTCCTTAGGTTAGTTGGTTTGATGTAGGTTGTTTTCTTTTTGTTTACTTTTGCTTTGTTACTGCTTTGCTCGGGGTCCATTTGCTTTTAGCTGGGCACATCTGTGCACACAACAACCATACTTATTGCCTGGGGTTGTTTTATGTATTTCTTTGTCAAACTCTAATCAATTCTTCAGAGTGGATGGTGAAGGTCTTCTATTAGTGTCAAGTGATTTGGGTGTTTGATTCAAAGAGGATAAGTTGTTGGTTTAGTCTGACTCTGAAGTATTCTGAAATCTTATAGCTCTTACACATTTTAAGAATTCGACAATCACTATAGGGCCTTTTGTGAAGTCTAGTTAAGTGAAAAATCTAAAATTATGCTCCAGTGCCACTGTGATTCTAAGCCCTGAGTGCGAGCTTCAATGCATGCGGGTTGAAATAAAAGAGTTGAAAAGAGAAAGAAAGAAAGAAAGAAAGAAAGAAAACTTTGAAAATTAAAAGAAAGAGAAAATTCAACTTTTCGGGGATATCTAAGCAACTCTACCAGGGCTATGGATGCCTAGCTAGTAGTAGAGCAATGCTTAGGAGAATCATAACGACAACCTCATCAAGGCTATGGACACCTGACTAGCAGTGAGGCAATGTCCTAGATGATTTTGGAGTTAGAATAAACTATGTAGCTTAACTTGATAGACCTTGCATTCCTGTAGCAACTGAAGGATGGGAATTAGCACAATTGCACACACTTGGATTTTTAGCATACTGAAGGTTGGGTTGGCTAGTGGTTTTGATCCTTTGGTTGAGCATCTAGTTTCTTTGCCCTAGCGTGAAGGTTAGAACCATAGATTATGGGTTCATGATTCTAATTTGTCATCCAAATGCTCTCAAGCATTTCCCCAGCGAGTCACCATTCGTTGTGCATGTTTTGCACATAGGCCCCATTTAGAATGGGGACCCTCTTTTTCTTGAGCCTTGCCAGGACATTTTTGTCACTGCCTCATTTTGCATGCCCCTTTTTTTTATGCCCTGAATGGTCAATGTTCTTCCAAAGTTTCATCATAGCTTGACCAGGCTTCCCCTTGGCTCGTTTTGTCAAGTTTTGGCACCTTACGAGGTTTCTCTGGCAATTTTCCTCTATCAGTGGCCTTGGGCCTGGCCGGGCCTGCCCCTTTGGATTTCCCTGGCTGGGTTTCCCTATTGTGTTTGCCATTCCTGATGGTGGATGGGTTGCATCATCTTGGACCACAAGTCTTGGCTCCATCATCGCCGTCTAAAAGGTTTATGAGGAAATCTTGGCTACTTTCAAACATTATGGGCCCAAGCTTCCAGACTTCCGCACCCAGATTTCCACACCTTGCTCTCCCTAAGCTACTTCATCAGCAGGACAAATCCTAGTCTCCAAAAGGTCATGGCAGGATTCGATAGCTTTATTGATATACATTTGCTTCACCAAGACACTCATCCTTTGGCAAGACCTCCCATTGAGCACTTTTTCTTTCATCGAGCTCTATTCTTTTAGTCACTGTAATCCTTCGAGGTCGGTGAGATGTCATGTGGGTCATCCTGTGTCTTGTCGAAGCCTTTCGTACGTCTATATTTGATTGCTAGGACGTAGTAATTCTCATGCCAAATTCTTTCTATTAGCAAGACAAACCTCATCGCTGAGAGCTCATAGTGGGCTCCTTTGTCTTGCCGATTTTTTTCGTCCTTTCGCTGAGATCTCCCCTTTCGGTGAGACCTTTCACCGAACATAGCCTACTCCCGTCAAGTGCCCTTTAAAGTTAGGGAGACTCTATCTAGTTGGAGAGACCTTCCGACAAGCTTGTTACTCTTACCGAAGCCTTCACTTTCGGTGAGACTCCTAACGGTCGCCAAGGATTATAGCGAAACCTTTCTCTTGGCGAGCCCAAATCTTTCTATCGGGGTGACTTCATAATGTCGGCAAGAGGTTGTGCTGATGGAATTCTACATCGGTTAAACATTACATAGTCATTGGGACCTTACCCCGACTACCTGCTGGTCACATCAAGGTGTTCCTCATTGACGTTCGACAAGACTCTATAAGTTCGCTTGGACATCATATAGATAAAAATTAGTCTGGCCGAAGTGATTACTTAAACTTTGATGGTCGGTGAGATAAGCGCGATTCGCTATGACTTTATACCGATGAAAATCTCTCATCGAACATTCGCTTTCAAAGAGATGTGCCCCATTCGACGTAACTTCTTTTCGAATGAAATCTGTTTGGATGAATTACACTCATTTGCTTCTTTGAGACTCCCTCTATTTGCCAAGACCTTACGCTGACCCCCTCATCCTTGGGCGAGCATGAAGCTAGTTGGGGAGACATCATTAGGTCGGTGGGACTTTTCCCTAACTTAGAATCTTACACCAAAGGCTCACTTTGTTGGCAAAACATTGCCTGATCAGCAAGACATCTCCCCACCAAAGACTTTTCCTGTCGACATCATCATCGACAAGGCATTCAGATGTCATCGAGACATCTCGCCAAAGATCAACCTTGTGCCAATTTGCATGTTCAGCAAGACACGCGGAAGTCAGTGAGACCTCTCACCTAGGGTACAAACCTCTCGCCAGTGAGTTTTCTTCCTGTCAGTCGTTGAGACCTTCACCTTTCAGCAAGACCCCTTAGCGAGCGCACCTTGTTCTCCTTAGCTTCTCCGTCGGCATGACTCCTGGGTCGGCATGACCCTTCACCGACCCCCATATCCATCAACAAGCATGAGGCTAGTCGGGGAGACATCACCAGGTCAGGGAGACCTTACTCTGACTTTGAATATTCCATCAAGGCTCCCCTTGTTGGCAGGACCCTCTGCCTTTGCCAGGACATTACGACGATATCTCTATCCCTCATCGAAGCCTTCCCCACCTATCGGCAAGAACCCCTAGTATTGGTGAGATATCATGGCGAGAGCAAAGCACTACCCCGAGACCCCTTATCTTCTGCAAGACATAATGCCTTCACCAGGACATCACAACAATATCGATATCTCTTGGTATGTGCCTAGCATCTTTCCACCTCCAGGATCCTGGGCTCCCTTTTGCCGCCAGAAATCTCCATAGAACCTTGAATGTCCTTGACCGTGTCGAGCCTCGGCCGCCAGAGCTTTGTCCCTCATCCGCTGTTCCAAAGAGGCAAGTCTTGCTTGCCCTTTTGAGCTCTGGGTTCCGCCTTCCTGACTACCATGAATCTCAAAATAAAATCCAATGGCCGACACTAGCGCCGGGTTTGGTCTTCCTCTTGAGGGTCGGCAGGACCTTGTGATGTCACTAAGACATCTCCCCAAAGATCAACCTACTACCAATATGCTTGCTCGGTGAGACATGAGGAAGTCAGCGAGACCTCTCACCGATGAGCGTTCTTCCCATCGGTCAGCAAGACATTGGGATCTTGCCAAGACATCTCCCCACCACACAAAAACTCCTGTCGACGTGCTTAGTCGGCAAGACACAAAATTCTCACTGAGACCTTTCCCCGAGGGAGACTTTCACACCGACTAGAAACTCCTAGTCGCTGGGACAATGAGTGATGTCTCACCAATTGGCTATTAGTAGAATGAGCTCCATCCACCCGATTGAAACCAAAAATGAAATGATGGCTTCCTCCCCACCTAGGTCCAAAACTCTCGACTTCTGTCAAACGATTGCCTTCCCAAATGAAAAAGTGTCGCGACACCCCTACCCTTTGAGCTTGATGACTTGAAGATGGTGAAGTGTTGGCCACCCTTTGACTAGCCAGACATTGGATCTTGGACTTCCTATCCCAGAACTCTGTTTCTACCCGGTCATTCCAAATAGCCATCTTCAGATGGCTTTCTAGTCATGGACCTCCGGATGCTCCTAAATCAATCCAAATAGGCTCAAATTTGAAATCTAACCTTGACCCACGTGCCTAAATTTGGCCCTCTCTGTCATGACCCTCATGTAGTATCGAGATCCTTTCAGGTGTCTATCCATCACCATGCATCATCACTCCACCGTCATCCATCCGCTGTCTGTCTTCCGTCCGCCATCTGTTGCTCGTCATCCAATGTCCACAGTTTGTCCATTGTCCATTGCTCATCATCTGCCATCTACCATCTGTCCATCATTTGTCGTCAATCCATCATCTGTTCGTCGTTCGTCGCCCACCGTCACCTGTCGTTCATCTGTCATCCGTCGTTTGTCACCCATCATCTGATGTCCGTCGTTCACCGTCTGTCCATTGTCTGTTTTCCTTTTGTCCCCCCTTTGGCCATTTTGAACATCCATGGGGCCCTAGGAGCCCGGATTAATTTTTATGATCCAAATGAGCTCCAAATATGAATATTATGATCTTTTGGTGACACATGGATGATTCTAACAAGGATTTTGCAAGATTTGACTAACATTTTCCTCAATTTTTGTATGAAAGCACTTACAGAATTTCATGTACGTAGGATTCGAGGAGCTTATTGCACATCTGTTAGGAGACTCATTGAGAAAGCTGAACAAGGAAGGCGCATAGCTCTTGTCACCATTCATTTCATGATCACCTCTCCCACTAGCACCCATCAACAGGGTCCACGTTAGAAGAAAGCCTTTGCCAAGGAGGCCAAGGACAAAAATACAAGGGGGTGGCCTTGAAGAAAGCATAGGGTAGCTATCCACCCATCAAGGGCAACCAATCCATTGATGCCAATCGTCGATGGGCTCATTTGATCCAAGGAAGAACACTACAAACACATCAAGTAAGAAGGCAACTTTCATGCAATTTTTGCTACATTAAAAAGGCAATCAGCTAAATGACAAAACTACTACAACACCTGAGCACTAGATGACAAAACAAGGAAAAGACAAAGATGTATTTTAAAATTGCTGAATATTGAGGGGTAGGTGAAACCCTATTGTAATCAAATCTGGTCCATTCATTGCAAATTGATCCTAGCCATTCATTTGGGTTTTGGAAAACTATAAATAGGGGCTTTCCCCTCATTTGTAAGGGTTGGAGAGCTACTGTATAAAGAATTTGCAGCAATAGAAGACAACATTGCATGATTTTATGGATGTTTTCTTTGATTTTTCTTATCTTGCATGCATGGTTTTTCCTTCCATGTTAGTTTTAATGTTAGTTTCTTGAATGGAAGTGATAATGGAAATTCTTGTTTTGGTATTTGATGAGCTTTCTGCCCATACTTTTAGCACTTGTTGATGACAAGCTACTGTGCAAAGTTAGCCTGGGCTTCTTTATTCCAATGCTGCAACTTAGTTCAATTGCATGTTCATGATGTGTATGTGCAATATGAAAATCAATAGACCTTAGAAGATTGCACTAGTTTTGTGTAGTTGTAGGTTTCTCTTGGTGAAACAAAACTCAGTTTGGGAAGCCTATCTACTTTAGCTGCCACCATTGTTATTGTTCATTCATAGCTTAGGATTAGAATAGCTTTATTGACCCTTCTCCTTTTGCTATTTATTTTAATCCTTGGTTAGAGTAGGACCCAAAGCATCACTATGAAGCTAAATCAGATGAACTTGATGAGTTTCAACTTGCTATTTTGAGTGGACAGCTGCTGTTCATTCACTTTCAGCACTTTGAAACTGCATTTGCAAACCCAACTTCCATGCTTTGTATTCCTTGTGTAAGACTGCCTTGTGATTCTAGCAAATCACATCAAACAATTGAGATATTCCAATCACTATCAAGACCTGACATTAGAGACCTTGGGATAGTGTTCTGCAATCTGATTGTGGAAGATTGTCTTTCAAGAGAGGTAGTGCACCTATGCACTACCTATGTTGAAAGGTGCATAAAAAACACATCAACATGTTGCATGCATATATGCATAGATATCCAATACACATACATATATATCTACACATATCTGTAGCATAAGCTTCTATACCCATGGAGATTTCAATTGCATGCATGTATATTTATCTGTATTCATATGTAAATTTACACATACATACAACTATTTCCACAAGTAGATATATTAATAGGTGTAGATGGTGTGGTTCATCTATCATGTCATATGGAAATCATAAATGAGATAATATGTTCAAATCTTATTAGCTATTTGTATGAACTCTGGTCTAAATTTTTGTGTGTCTATCTAGTTTTCTACCCCTCTAGCAGTGGCAAAAAGGTGGTAGGTTGTCCTCCCATTCTAGTGAATTGGAATTTCTGTCAGCCTTCCCAGTTTTTAGGTCTCCAGTGCCATTGAGAATCTAGTGGATTGTCTTTTTATATATAAAAAAGTATTCGACAGGATCATAGAGGAGGCCAATGAAAAGGAATCAACATTAATTGTTGTATGGTTTCCTTGTAGTGGTTATGGTTCAAGTATCATCTGTATTAAAAGTCCTCAGATAACAAAGCGAATGTCTATGTTATTTTTAAAAATGCATTGTTGCGTGTCATTGTCTAGGTTTATGTTGTTCTTCAAGTTGGTTATGAGTGAGAAGCACAAGCTTGTGTGAAGGTGCAAGTGCATTCATCAGTTGTGGGATATATGAGAATGTGCTTGATATACTATATTATTTTTGATAAAGTGTTGTTGAAGGGTTGTACTGTTTCAATTTGTGAAAAGGTTTTGTTCAGAAATGAGCATATTTTTTTATGCGTTTTTCACTACTAATTTTCAACAGGGCACTCTTAAGAGGGTTTTATTGTGTCTATTTGTGATGGGATTTCTTGAGAATCAATTTCGGATAAGCTTTTATTCACAAATCAGTGTATTTTTTCATGCGCTTGTGACTGCTAATATTCTGGAGCATGTTGTTAAGAAGGCTATATTGTTACTATTTATGACAAGATTTTGGTCAGAAATTAGTATTTTTTTAGCTGGGAGACCACCCTAGATGGAGAAACCTATGGAACACAAAAAAATGGTAGCTAGGAACCCATGAAAAACCATACACACAAATTGCAAACCTTAAACCAAATAATAGTTGTTTTCACAGAAAATACAGTCTTCTCTCAACAATATCTTCTCAAAATTACAATAGGTAGAAAATGCCAAGCATAAATGAAATAATATTGTTTTTAACGAACAATATATCCTTTTAAATATAATGTATCAAGGGAAATTCAAACAATATGTGTGTGTTTGTGTATATATTTATGTGTATATATGTATGTATATGTATATGTATATATATACATGTATTTATGTATATATATGTATATATGTATATATATATATATCTCTATGTGTATATATATGTGTATATGTGTGTAAATATATGTATGTGTATATATAGATATGTGTGTGTATATATATATGTATATGTATTTGTATATATGTATATATGTGCTTATATATGTGTGTGTATGGAGATTTTTTTATGTATATATGCATATATATGGATGTGTATAGAATCAATAGTATTAATTATTTTATCCTATTCCAACCATAATTAGAAAATGAAAGCCATAAATCAAATAGTACTAGTTTCCCCAATGACCCATATGGAGAAAGCCACAATATAGCCCGAGCTATATAATAACAATAAATTTTTTTTGGAAAACCTCAACAATTTTATTCTATTGTAAACATACCCAAAAAACACAAACATTAAAGAGAAACCCATCAAAAATTGACAGTAACAAACCCATACAAAAAAATACTCCTTTCTCAACATAACCTACTCAAAAATTGAAAGAATACAACCTTTTGAACAACACCATCTCCAAAATGAAACAATATAGCTTAAGCAACACAACTATAATCAACAATTCCCAATGGAAGCTAACACAAAGTGTATAGGATTGACTCTTTTGTTCCATTGCAAGGAATAGTAATCAACGATACCTAATGCAATGAGATGTAACCTGTATAAGATTAAGTATTTTGCTGCATTGGAGGCATAGCTAGAAAATAAATGCCATAATCAAACAACATTTGTTTCAACAACAAGGTAGATAGAAAAAAACATTAAAGACAAAGAATCATAGTAACATATCCTTGCAAAATGATAGTCATAGGATGTCAACCATAGATTAAAGAATATTTATTTTTCCAAAAAAAATATAGTCTTCTCTCAAAAACACCCTATCAAAATTTGGAACAATCAACAATGTGTTAAAAAAGATCAAGTAATATAGCCTGTAGCAACCTATGAACCATAAGTGAAATAATATTCAAAATAGTTCTCGTTGTATGCACATCTTTGTGCTTGCCTTGCATAGATAGATATTTGTACATATGGACATTCATTGTGCATCACTTTGATTATTCGTACCATTTACAACACTTTTTTATTGCTTTTGGAGTCATTGGCCCATGCAAAAACTAGAAAATACATTGTTGCTAGTTCAGAAAAAACTTCACAGTAGGTGGTTGGACTTGTGCCTTCACAGAATCTTTTTCTCTTGGCATCAACATTTACTATTGTATGGTGTCTATGTAGTGGTAGTGGTTGTGACAATATCTGCTATTAAAAAACATGAGCAGAGATAGCGAAATCATTTGAAAATTTCAATAAAGCATTGTTGGGTGTTCTTCTTTGAATTTAACCTCATTAGATAGTTGTGAGCCAAGATTGTGAGATTCTTTGAAGGTTGAATTCTATCTTCCCTTTCCAATAGATGTATCATTGTGTTTATATCTATAAGTTCTAATTCATCTATATATCTATATTGTCTACATTTAATGCCACTCACGTACATTTCTACAAGTACTTCTTTAGTATGTATATTTCTAAACAACAAGTCTGTCTATATGAATCCAATCAATGACATTGGATTGTATTTGCTTGAATATTTTCTACGTGTGCCTTTTAGGTTCTTATTTGTTAGAGGCTCACAAAAGGAGTTGTTTCTTATGTGATGAGATAGATTGCTTCCACCATAGATAGAAGTGATGGAAAATATATGTTCTTGCTCGAGGTTTGGTGAGAGCCCATTGGGCTTCATTACCCAATATGGTAGGGTGGAGAGTAGGCCTTCTTTTGTTGTTTTTCATTTCATATTTTCTATTCTTTGTTCATCATTTCTTAAAGGATTGCAAAAGGAATTGTTACAATCATAGAATATTTGGTATGTGTGATAAGAAGTATTTCTTCAACCATTCATAAAAGTGATGGACAATCTATATTCTTGCTTGGGAGTTTGGTGAGGGCCCATGGGGCTTCATGACCCAATATGGTAGGGTGGAGAGTAGGCCTTGTTTTCTTGTTTTTTATTTCATATTTGCTATTTGCTATTTAGTTGTG
Organism: Sequoia sempervirens; assembly: GCA_007258455.2. NCBI lineage: Eukaryota > Viridiplantae > Streptophyta > Pinopsida > Cupressales > Cupressaceae > Sequoia > Sequoia sempervirens. Next base: position 172,678,700 of record VDFB02353493.1, on the reverse strand, counting down.
CATATTTGTATATGTATATGTATATGTTTATGTATATATGCATGTGCATTAGAAAATGTGAAGCTTTTCTAGATACAAATTGGAAGAAATGAAGGTACGATGCACAACCATGGGAGCAACAATGTTACACTCTTCTTTAAAGTGAACATTGTACTTTCCATTCGTTACACCCTCCATTGAATTTTTTTTGAATATGTAGAGCTACATTTGCAAATACATTTGCATATGCACATGCTTTGGTTGTTGTCAATGGATCACTATTTCAGAAAGTATTTGTGAATGTACAGGTTTGTAATTTTCAAATTTTTAACTTTTCTACAATGTTTTATATATTTACAACTAGCAAATCACTAGATATGCATCTGATGTATATTGTTGATTGTGATGTCTTAGTAATAACTATATGGTAGAGAGTGAGTATTCCTTTAGACTATTTCATGTTGCATTTCTTGACCATTGATTTATTGCATTGTTGCTTTTTTAGCTCATGTAGGCATCCTCTTATATTTCTAAGTAGCAAAACCCATAAATTGTTGGGAATTGTTGTCTTCATTCTACTATATGTATACATGCATGTCCAATGAAAAATGTGAAGTTATTTTCAATGGAGAGTGTCATGAAGGAAGGGATAATCCACAACAATAGGCAGCAATAGCAGTACAATCTTCTTTAAAGAGTGCATCATACTTTCCATTCATGACACTCTACATTGAACATAGATTGCATATGCATATATACATTTGCAGACACATTTCCATATTTGTTTATTTTGCTTATTGTCAATAAGTGACTATAGCAAAAAAAAATTATCTGCATGCACATTTTTTTTCCTAAATCTTTTCTCCCTTGCACCATGTTTTTACAGCTATAGTCATGAAATTTTCATATATTCATGTAATGCATAATGCCAATTCTCACGCACTAGGTATTATTCCTTGTGGGCTCAAAAAGTAACTATTAGAATGGAAGGTGTTATATTTTGACTAATGAGCAACATTCATTTCATGTTTGATCACGTGGAAAAAATTTGTGGAGATAGTTTACCTAATACCATCGAGGAGACTTCTTTTTCAAAAGAGTATTTAAGTATTAAACAATGTATCATATTATACTTTACAAATTACTAGTGTATGTGACATTGTTTAACACTAATAACACTCTCCTAAAGAGAAGTTTTCTCAATGCATTGTGTTACCATTAACTCCTATCCATACAAAAATTTAGTAATTCAATCAATGCATTTACTTTTGAGTTAGCCACTACCCCAATCAGATTGATTGCTTGCATTCTTATTTTTTTATTTGGATTTTGAAAAAACTTTTAAATACAATGCATATGAATACATAAAATTATGAATACATATTGTTGCTATGTGCCTTTGGCTACTTTGTTACATATTCAATTAGGTTGACCCCTATAGTTATGCCATTTCCCTTTAACTTGGTGTTTGCAAAAAAATTATTGTGTTGTTAATATTATTACTGCAAGAATCACAGCCTTCTTCAAGTTTAAATGCCACATCGAGTGTGGAGTGTAGAAAGGTAGCAAAGGATGAAAGAAACCAATTTTATTATGCATGCCATAGAGACTGGATTTGTGTAGGCCGACAAGCCAATTACTTACAACAGAGATGTGCTCTAGACCTAGCTAGCTTGCCTACCCATGCCTAGCAAGGCACACTACCATTGGAAGAAATCTCATTAGTAACATTTGCTCACTATTTCTCCCCCTCAACTTCCACCTCTTTGTTGTTGAACCGCACCTATTCCTATGAATCTGTGTTTGCAATACCTGGTCATACGTTGTTGCAGGCCCTTGGTGGGCACACCTTGTTAGCCACATATTTGGTAGCCCAACCCTCAAGCAACATTTTTGGTGAACCTTTTTGCATAGCAATGCAATCCTTTTTCCGACACATTGATTCTTTTTTTGAATTGAATTTTTTTTTCTACTTGCAATGAGAGCTATGTGGGAATGAGAGTCTGAGCCTCTAGTACTGACATTGCCTACTTACATTTTTCTTCTAAAAAAGGTGTCTATAGATATAGCCTAGCAAAAAAAATGGATCCAGGGCCATAACCAGGCATCCTTGCAAAGGTTACTCAAGTTGAAGAAATTCTTATAGCCAATTTTTCTCCTATTTTACAAGTAACCCATGCTATAGGATGAAAATACAAATATAGTTGTCATACTATAAGCTTCCCACAAGACATCACAGACATTGCAACTTTGTTGCTACGTTGGTTGCACAATATTGAAGTTGTGATTTTGCAAAGAATTGGCATGCAAGGGACAAACTATGATTTCTATGTTGACAAACATAATATCATGACTACATTAATTTGTAAAATTGAGAATGACCCATACTATAGTGATGTTACAATAGATTGTGATGCTTTAAATTTGTTTCCTTCTACAAGTAGTGACATCTTTGATCTCTTGCACATAATGGAAGAAACAAGGCATGACCCAAATGAGCGAATGGCAACTATAGAAAGTGTTTTTGATGAGGAAGCTAACCTTCAAGACTCATCATCATTTATTTCATTGATGCCCAACTGTCCTCATGAATTTTAGGAAATTAAAAATGCCTTACAAATTAAAGAAACTACTCAAAATACCTTGCCTTGGGCTAAAATAAATTCTAACCATATTAATGAATATAATATAGAAGGGTTATTAGGTATGGCTTGTTAGAACCTAAAAATTCTAAAAAATTCTGCAAGCTTTTCATACCCATGAGTTTCCAAATGAGTCTTTTCCATAAGCACAAAATCCTCTCCTCGTAACATTTTTCCCATATTTTGTCATGTGGTCATGTAAAATCCATCAAGTCATGAATATTTCACTATATAATCCATATCAACAAGAGAAGATCAGGGTCTCCCCGATCCATAATGTATTTTCTACTAATGTATATCTGTTGTAGGTCGATTGGCAATAAATAAGGAATGTCACACCGCTTGGAATTCATCTGCAAACACATATTGTCATGACACAAGTAATTGTCTTGGCAAAAGAAGGTTCTATAGGCAAGAATGTTATCTTCAGTATGAAGCCTCATCGAATGTATTAGGTCTTGTTGACAAAGTGCAAGGGAACTCTATTAATAATCATCGGGGTGAACTTATGTAGTCTTGCTGACCCATATGTGTCAGCAACCAAAAAGCATATCAAAGAACATATTTCAGTGAGACACAATGTATTCTATGAAACCTTTCCCCGACTTGAAAAGTCAAAGTGAAACATAAGATAAAGGGATATCTATCAGCAAGACATTGGTTACCGCTATATGTCATAGCGAGCCATTGTAGGTCATACCGATCAGAAATCAAAGTGAACTTATCGCCGAGACAATAATTATCGAAGAGAGTCATATCAAACATATAAGAGTCTTATCTATTGGGATACAAAGGGTTACATTGGCCAGACTTAAGCCATCGGTGAAATGTCATGTATCATCTATTTGATCTCGCTGATACAGGTGAAGGTGGGTCTTGTCATTTCCATTAGAATGAGGTCAAGAAGTCTTACCGACTCCTATGTCACAATGATACGATTCAAACTTGGAGATACGTTCAGTGAGACTTGCTTCTTCGGTGAGAGCTAGGTGAATCATACCGAATGAAGGTCCATTGGCAAGAAAATTGTTGTCACGGCGATCAAAAAGTGAACTTAAGGAGATGTTTCGGTAAGAGATGAAGTGAGCTGTGGGAAATTTTTTTGACTCTATAAGTCACATTGATGGTTTTCATCAGTGAGGGTCTTAGCGATATACTTGTGATTGAAGGAATAACCGTCAGAGAGACTTAGAACATCGGGGAGATTGTGTAATGTCTTCGTGGGAGACAAATGAATAGTTGTAAAGGCTCGAATGGAATAACTTCCTGGATGTGAATGTGAATGGATGTGACTTTTCATGTGGCCGATATATAAAACTTATTTTTGATAGAAGAAAGGGAGAACAAAGAGAGACAAAGTAAAAAATATAGTAGGATACAAATTTTTTTGAGACTATGATGCATTATTATAAAACAATGGATTTTTCAATTGAAATTATGATGTGATGACATTTTTTTGGTTTCAGTTGTTTGTTGTGTTGATTAAAAGTATTGCTGAAGTTATCTCCAAGGTTGATATTTTCTAATTGTTTGAACTAATTATATCAAGGATATTTTTTAGTTTATGAGTGCACATTTGTTGTAACTATAAGGTTGGATTAATTGGGTCTTTCAAGGAAAGATTAAATCCTTTAAAATAATCATAGTAATTAGGGAATCTCATTTGGATCATTAAGAAGAACTTGGTAATAACATTCATGCATGTTTATACTAGCTATAAACTTAAACTTATATTCCAAACAATTTGAATTTTTTCCAAAAAGAGGTTATTCATTTAATATTTCATTTGACTCTGCATACCCAATAAGGCACTAGTCTCTGTGTTTTTATCATTTAGTTTCATTCTTTTTTACATTTTTTAATTGAACATATTAGGTTTTAATTTAATGTTGTTATACAATTTATACCAAATTAGGTTTCATTTGTCCACTCCCATCTGCCATTGTGGGAAAAACACTTCAAGAGAGATAAGCACAAGTCAAGTCTTCCTCACTTATATAGGTACACCCACCTAGGTCTGGTAGCACCTCAAGAGTAGAAGGTTCAATTCATTTGGCCTTGTCTGTTACCCTGAAATGTTGTGAAAGATTGGCAACCTTTAGTGGTTCAAACCTGCGTTTTTGAGAGCTAACATGGCTTTTCCAAGATTGTTCCCCATTGGCATGTCAATGCCGCTACAATTGAGAACAATACAAATTCACTTATATGAATATGCCTTGCACTTGATGAGATACTATGATAATAGATTTGGGAGCCATGTCATATTTAGATATTACATTTTTAATTTGATAATGATACATCAAAGCCAACAATTAGCATTAGTTTTTATGAAAACAAACTTGGAGGAAAGAATCCCAAAGTTGGTTCTTACTTTGTGACAATTGCTTCAGGATGCCCCAAATACCCGAGTAGTGAACCAACTTGTTTGATTTCATGCATCCTTGTGAGGAACCACTTCATATTGAGCCAAGATCTAATAAGAGCTTGCAACAAGGATCCACTAGCTTGGTACACCGACTCTTTTCTTCACTTTGAGCTCTATAGATAAAAAATGGCTTGATTTGCATCGGGTGATTGAATCTCATGCCCAATTTTATTTTGTATACTCCCAAAGAAACTTCATAGAGAACATTTTTTAGAACCCACACATAATAACCTTGTACATGCACCTGTGATTCACAATTTTCTGCACAAAGCACTATTGATATAGGTATGAGTGGCAACATTGCAGGTCAACACATGTACATGGTTTCTTGTGGCTCCTAGATGCCCCAAACATGGACATGGTTGATTGGTCCAAACCACATGAGCTTCAACAATAAAAAAATTATTTTATTGCTATGTTTCAACATGGAACCCTCATACCCCAAAGTAGCTGATATCAAAGATCCACCACTCCACCTTAGATGACCAATGCTTGCTTAATACTACACAAATTTCTTTTATGGATCCAATGGTGGACTATGAATAATCATTAAACATGGTTCAAAGGAATACCAAGTGCACTCAATACACTTGCCTGAGGAAAAACTTCCATCAATTACAATGCCGCTACAAAACTCCATGGAATATACAGCCATCTTCGACATTGACAATTGACAATGAATTAAACAAATCATGCAAACCAACAAGAAATGATTGCCATGTTAATATCCATAACCCTAAGATTTTTGCAATCTAGTGAGAAAATTTTGATTTCCAACCAGTATTTTCTAGACAAATTGTCCTAAACTACATTTCCAAATATGCATCAAAGTCTGAGAAAAAAATTGAAAGCTACATTGATATCTTGCAAAGGATTGCAAATAAAAATTGATTTGGGGATAAAGCATTTCTTGCATACCAAAAATTCATGATGAATTTGGTTTTTGATCATGAAATTGGAGCACAAGAAACATGCCATATGCTGCAAAGTTTCCCCTTGTCATCTCAAGTCAGCAATTCCTATCTTTGAACGTTTGTAGGCAGGTGTTCCATCAGTTGAAAATAGTTGACAGTGGTGATGAGCTTTCCAGTGCTTATATTCATTCCTACATTCAAAGACCACCTGAACTGGAGGCAATATTCCTTATTCATTTTTCACAACTCTATACATATCAAAAAAATTGCAAAGGTCTAGCCTGGTGTGTTCAGCCACAACCTATAATCATCATTGTTTACTAGCTTTTCAAGACCATGCCCCCAAAATTATTACTATAAAAAGCTTTTTGAAATGTTGAGGTTGACATAAGGCTTACAAGAGAAACTAGAACACAAAATTTGAGGGTACTTTATGTTGTTGGCTATGTCGCTTGGCATGTGTATAGACTTAAACCCCCTATTGATGGGGAGAGTAGTGATAGTGACATCGATGATGCACAATCTCCACCATATACAAATAAATATGAATGGGAGTTGCTCTCTCAACTTGGTGCCACAAATAATATTTGTTTTGACCAACTATAGCTCTTGGGTTGGTGGGACTTTGACCTAGACCATAGGTGGGACATCCACCATGTTCTAGAGATTCTTCATAGCATTGTTGAATAGTTTGTTTCAACAAGTAAATTGCATATAACTGAAGACATGCTTTCCTCCTTTGCAACACTAGCCATCATCACCTCCACTTTGTATGATCATTCAAGGAACTACTAGCATAGGTAAATCATTCTTGATATAAAAGATACAAAGAGCACTAAATTGATCATTGAGTCAAAAAATGAACCCTTTGCTTATTTTGACACCAATGGGTGTTGCTGCTTACAATATTCATGCCTCCACAGTGCATACTACTCTTTGAGTGCCAATAAAAGATATGAATCCATTGAAAGGACAACCATTGACCATATTTCAAGAAGAATTCAAATATATTAAGAACATAGTAATTGATGAAATGAGTTTCCTGGGAAACAAGTTGTTGCTAAAAATAGATAGTCGATTATGGCATGCATTCCCTAGAAGACATCTACAACCATTTGGTGGTGTTTCTATTATACTCGTGGGTGACTTGGAACAACTACCCCCTATTATGGATAGGAATATCTAGAGTTCTCAGTCCATGGTGTTGGCACTTTGGCACACTTTTAATATTGTTGTCACGCCTGACACTATCTTTCTCCAGCATGGACAATCTAAATCACAACAACAATTTTGTACGCTCCTTATGAATATTAGAAATTTCCAGGTATCCATAGTAGATTGGAAACTTCTTATGAATTAAACAAAATCCATGCTTCCATTTAAGCAAGACCAGGAGTTTGATGAGGCTATCAACTTATTCCTAACAAATAACTTGGTTTCTTTGCACATTAGGAAAATTCTACAACAATTAAATGTTCCAATTGAAATTAGTGCTACTAAATGTTCCCAACAAAATGTACTCGATTATAGTGATGATGAAAAAATAAAGTTGAACTCTTACTTACAATTGGTCAACAAGCAATGTTGACAACAAATCTTTCGGTGGTAGCTGGCCTGGTCAATGGAACATTGGGTTTAGTGGAGGCTATTGTATATGCTAGGGGTGCTAAACCAACTCAACTACTTGAATATGGTGTTGTTGACTTCTAGAACTATATTGGGTCAGCATGGGATTAGTAAAATCCAATATTCATCCCAATTATCCCAATCACATGAGGTAGCCAAGGATAGCTCCCGTTGCTAATGGCTTGGCCTACAACAATCCATAAATATCAAGGCTTAACACTAGAGAAAGCTACAGTAGATATTATAACTAAAGAAAGGAAAGGAAAAACATTCACAACTCTCTCTCATGTTAAATCACTAGCATTAATATGCATAGATCTACCTTTCTCTTTTGACAGGTATTCTAGGCTACATTCCAACAAATACAATGCAATTCAAATCAAAGAAGAAGATCGTCTCTAACAATTTTCTTCACTACCACCATAATGAGATATTTTTGTTGTTCATGGGAACTACACCACTTCTCCTTTTCCTTTTCATCTCAATTATTTCACAGTCCCCTTCATTCCCTCTTCTATTTAGTTTACCCAACATTTCAAAGGCTTTAGTTATATAGAAATCACTACGAGAATTTGCTACTCAAATATTGCTTTATGTTCCCCCTTCTTCCCAGCAACAAACATCAATTATCTTGCTATAAATGGAGTTGTTAACTACTTCAGGATTATGAAGTGGGCTTTTAAAGAGATAAAATATCTTAGTTTAAAAACTAGGTTGTCACAAGCAACTGGATGAGATGGAAGCTAAAGGGGTTATCCAAAATACTTATGGGGTTTTGTGGACTAAGGAATAGAAGAGGGTGATTGTTGAATTCCTTCAGAGAAATTTTGAGGTCATAGACAAGATGAAGAAGGATAATGAAAATTAGGTTAAGCATTTGGAGGGAAAAAATGGAAAAACAAGGGAAACCATGAAAACCATAATGGAGCATAGTGATAGAGTTGTGAAACCAAATGCTACTATCTTGGGTATAGTAGTGTAGAAGGTGGAAAACATCCATCAGGGGTCACTGCTTGTGGATTTGGAAGCTGACAAGGATAAAGGTAAGAAAGAGGATTGCCCCTTGAAGAGGACTAGAGCCATCTTGAAGAGAAAAGCAGATTCTTTGCCTCAAGAGATTGAGGATCTAAAAATAGTGACCCAACAAATCTGCAACCTTGAAGCTGACGTTGTTGAAACTTTAAAGTCCTTAGCTTAGCTTTCATTGTGTTTGGTGTTGTCTTTTTGCTAGTTTTTTTCCATTCCTTAGTCTATTGTTGATGTCCTTTTTTACTATTTTATGTGTTACATCTTTCCTTTTTTTCTGGGCTTTGATGGTATATCTTTTTCATGCTTTTAAACTCTGTGGTTTTGAGTCCTTGTAAAATCCATTTTTTTCCTTTCTCAAAAACAAACATCAATTATCTAAATTGAGCTTTTCTCTCAATATGCTCCTACACTTTATCGAATAGTGCTGCTTCCATAGCTATCACACTTGACTAATTGATTTCTAACAATTTTAGACTGACAAATTTCGATTGGGAACATTTCCAGATGTTACTGCAGATCCTAATAATGGTTAATGCATTTTTGGTCATAAGTTTCCCATGTTGCTCAAGTTGGAACTGTATTCTAATTGTATACAAGGTAAGGTTGTATCTCATTCTTTCCATCTCTTCTTTTGTAATTACATTCAAGATTCTTTGTGACAAATGTTGCAACCTTATATATTTTTTTGAAAAGATAATAGTGATTTGAGCTTAATAAAATTGCCAGGTTCCAGAAGATAATTATATTGAATTATCCACATATTTTTTGTTGCTCTTCACAAAAGGTATGCTTGCATCCTATTTATATGGTGTATTTTATTCCACATATAATAGATATTATTTGTTACTAAATATATAACTATTTATATTTGTTCATCTAAATATTTTGTAGTAATGACACATGTTTTCTATACTAAAATTATAATTTCCCTTATGTCTAATGATATTTTGTTGAAAATATTTTAGATTAAAAATGTATGTACTCAGATATAGATTAAAATTGTGGACAAAAAATTTCCCTGCTCAAGGGTTTGGTTAGAATCCATGAAACTTGATGTCATAATGTGCAAGGGTGCAAAGCAGGCTTCCCTTAATCTACCAATCTTCCAATTGATTCCCTGCACAAGGTATGCCTACATTTTATTTTCTTCCACTCTTATACTCCACCTTCATTGCATACAATTTGTGATGAATTGTATAAGTCTTTATATTTTCTGGTTGATTTATCATCTACCAATGGTATGTGTTTAGTAGACTAAATTTTGTATTATTCTTTCATGTTTGCAACCATTCTCAACCAAAACAATCATCATATGTGGACCTTTCAATGCCTTTAGATCTTGTATTAAGTAAGCAATGACCTAGACATTCCTTTCACCATTGATGTAGATGGTGGGAAATTTATTTTTCCTTGCTTGGGGGTTTAGCAAGAGCACATGACTCTCCATGACCCAATATGGTAGGGTGGACATCGGTCGTTGCTTTCTTATGTTGAAAGTGCATTCTATGATATAGACCAGGAATATCTAAGTTTTTCTTACTTTCACTCCTCGCATTACAAGTACATAGCAAAGTGTATGTTATAAAATAATAAAATTTGATATCTCTTAGTTTACATGTCTATGAATTAGAGATGACCATTGCACTAATACTCCCACTTTGTTCTTATTTTTCTAGATCATACTACAGCCATAATGTGGATTCCAAATATTTTATTTATACTCATTAGTGGCCAAAACATTGCTTATACCATTGATGAAAGTTGTAGGGTGCACATTAGCCCTCATTTTCTTCTTTACCTATTGGAATGTAGTGCATGCACAACTATGCTTAAATTTTACTTATTTCATGCCTTGCATTACATGTGCATTGTATATTTTATACTATAAATTATAGGGCTATTTAAATCTATTGATTTACATATTCTCTGTCAAATACACATATTTGCCACACTAAACTTAACATTTTTTTGTTATTTTTCTAGACCATACTCCACCTATAATGGTGAATTTAGTCAAATAATTGCAAAATTAGTTGCAATTGTCATATGACAATTAGATCCTAATATACTCTATGTTTTTTGTGATAAGCAAAATTCATTCCAGCATTGATTAGAGTGGTTGAGAATGTATATTCTGCCTGGGGGTTTGGTGACAGTCCATGAGACTTCATGGCCCACTATGGAAGGGTGGAAACTAGGACTAATTTTGTTTTGTTTTATTTTATATATCTTATGTACACATCTCTATGTTTCTAACATAAGATTCAAACATAATTCATATGTTTCAGGCTATGGTTGTGATGGAATTAAAAAGTTAATGTTAATCCAATTTCTCTTAGGTTCCATTGCAGATTTCCTTTGATGGGGTCATCTTCAAAAGGTTGTGTTCTTTGAATTTTCCAAACCATGTTGTTGAGAAAATATCAAAAATATTATTGATTATTGTTCTCTATCTTAGCCTACATTCTTTTATTTTCAATATGGTTCTCTTCTACACGCTATATGATTTCAATTTCTCATAGGGTGTTGTTGTAAAGCCAAGATTCTTTCAATAGATAAGGTTCTGTTCTAAAAAAAGTACATTTTCATTTTTCAAATGGATGCTTCTTTTATATAATAAATGTTAAAATAGTTTGATTTATGGCTTCCAGTTTTTGGTTATGGTTGTAATGGAATAAAATAGTCAATCTTATATGCTTTGTGTTAGCTTCAATTGGGCATTGTTGATTATAGTTATGTTGCTTAAGCTATATTGTTTCATTTTGCAGAAGGTGTTGTTGAAAAGGCTCTATTTTATGGGTTTCATTTTCTGGTTATGGTTGGAATAGAATAAAATAATAAATGTTTTTCATTGTATGTTTAGTTACATTAGGTATTATTAATTATTGTTCTCTACCTTATGGTATATTGGGTATATTTTAATATCAATATATATATGTAAGGATTAAATTGTTCAGGTTATGGAATTTTTGTTGATTATTATTGTATAGCTTAGGCTATATTGTGGCTTTCTACATCAGACTGGCTATTGAAAGCAATCTTGTTTGATTTATGCCTTTCATTTTCTAGTTATGGTTGGAACAAAATAAATTAATTAATGCTATTGATTCTATGTTTGGTTACATTAGCTATTATTGATTATTGTTCTTTGCATTGTTGCATCCTTGATTTGGTGCACTTGTTAGTTAGTGTTTGACAGTTTTCCTTTCTCTCTCTAATGCATTTTTCATTCTCGCTCTCAACCTTCTGCTTTATTATTTCATCTCTAAATTGTTCATTGTATTTCCTCTTGTGCAATGTTCAATCCACTTCCTATCATTATGTCAGGCTCCTTCCTGCATTTGCCAGAATAGATTTTGAACTCTCCCAGCCTAATTTCCCACATGTCCCCTCCCTTTCCTTTACATCTCTGCCTATCGGCTCATCGTTGTGTGTTTCCACACGAAACTGCTAGTAAGTTATGAATCATCTACTCCTATTGAAGGTGGACGGTATGGATGATAGACAAACATGGCACTACCTAGTTGTATCCAACAAGTCAGTCGAGTAAATATAATTTATTGTCTTTGGCAAAAAGCTTGTCACAATGTTAAAAATACAAAATTTATTTAATTATGAAGATTCATGTCTCATCAAGACATACTTATCCATATATACACTTAACGATCTTTGGATCCTTTCTTCTCATGTAGAAAATACAATATCAATCTATATTCTTCAATTTTCTATATAATATCAGAGCTATAATGAAAATGGGTTGTGAAATGATTGAAAATATCTACATTAACTTTTATTACTTATTCATACCTACAATAAAACATCACTTCTAAACACGTCTTATATTATTGTCATGCCAACCCTTTAAATATAATGTAAATCATTCAAAAAAAAGTAGATAAATTATAGACGCAGATTTGAGGAGGAGATAGAAGTGTGGGTAATATAGCAATAGGCATAAATATTTGAGAGAAAATTATCTAAAAGTAAATATATATTATTTAAACACAAAGAAGATTTATGAATATTTTATGAGTAGTGAATACTGAGCAAATCTTTGCAATGATATTCATATGAATTTGAGCAGACTTAAAGAGAAAAAATATTTTGAAGGAAGACGTTGGTGAAAATGCTATAAGTTGGTTTGCGAAAAAAGGAATATATGGTGTACCATCTAAAGGCATTTATGGTGCACCATCTAAGAGCATATTTATGAGAGGAAGGATAGGTTCAATCAGACTTTACGAAGATTTATAACAGCAAATTTATAAGCATATTTCAAGTATATCTAAAAGCTTGTTCGAAGAGATCTATATGCACATTTTGAGCATCTTACAAAAACAATTGAAGAATGTTGAATTTTTTTTTGAAAGTAGTTAAATTGGTCTTTGCTCATTAAAGAAGAAAATATAAATACTTTATTTATTTTTGGAGATTGGATAATTTGAAAGTGGAGATATATGAACAAGGTTGATCTATCAAATAATGTTGGGACATATCCACATTCTTAAATGACTAGGAATATTTTAAGGATTGTAACACTCTGAACACTACAACTTGACATAGGATTTGCAGACCCAAATTACGCAGTCTTGCTTTTTCGTACATTGGAACGTTTCTTAATTACTATGCAAGATGTTTTGTAGATCCGTATTCAATAGATAAAGTTAGCAAAAAGTGTGTTACATGAAGATTGTCGACACCTTCTTATTTGGAGTATTTCAGTCGGATAGGATTTCCATGAATGGCAGACAACTACCTTCTTATCTTACAACTAACCATTTTATATTTCATTGGCTTTATTGTGTTGTGTTGAAAATAGTTACAAGTTGTTATTGAATGTGAAGAGGAAAGAAAGGAGAAATTATAAATTTTGAAGAGGTTTAAATTTTCTAGAAAGATGTCAATTTGAGAAGAAAATTGTATCTGATAAAAGACAAGGTGGAAGAGTGAAGGTGCTAAAGTCAACAAAATCAATTGCTATCAATTATTACATATGTAATCATTTTTTGTCGTTAAATTTTAACAATATAAGAAAATTGTTTTTCAATCGTAAAGATTGGAAAAGAAGAAAAGAAATAAAATAAAAAATTAATATATAAAATTAACACTTTAGAAAAAAAACCTGAGAAAATTAGAAAGAAAAATGAAGAATTAGAAACAAAAAATAGGTCACAAAAAAAAGATATATAAAAATTGAGAGAAGAAAATCTTTTGTTCATTGAATTACTTGAAGTTTATGTAAAGAAAAACCAAAGTCGAAAGTCTAAACCTACACTATGTAATGTGTCATGTGATACAAGTGATTTGTTTTATTCATGAGATGAATTGTTTCATAAATGTGACATAGTTAAAGCCTCTCTTGATGAAAAGTGTAAGGAAGTCAATAATATTATTGAATCTACAAATCTTGAAAATTGTGAGGATAATGAGAAAGATTGTTCTTCAAAGAATGTCTAATTTAAGTTAATAAAAAGAATGAGATATCAAGGAAAAGGTTTGGGAAAATATGGACAAGGAATTATACAACCCATCGAGATTTAATAGTAAGGTGAAATAATGAAAGCCATGGATATGTTAGTGGAAATAAAAACAATGCTACAAGTTCAAATAAATTAATTCAACAACTACAATGCATAAAATGTTCTAATTGTCATAGGCATGGATGTAAAAAAAGTGTGTTGGGATCTTCATCCTTGCAGTATATGTGGATTGAAGAACCATTCTAACAAATTATGTTGGAACAAAAAGTGGAAGAAACAACCTTTAAAGATAGTATACAAATGGATTGTGGATGGATTAGTCTATCAAGTTGGAAGAAGGTCATAAATATGTTTGAGATGTTGTGCAACCATAAATATTCTCATGTCAGACAAATAAAAAATCATGGTCAAATGTCATCTTAGAAACCATATAATCTAATATATGAATTTTGACTATTAAAAAAGCTACTTGAATTCTATCCATGTAGTGGTGCAAGATTTGAATTTGGAGCACTCATATATGTAAAATTTGTATTGTTGATCACAAAGATCATTATTGAGCGGTTGTAGTGTTGATTGCAAAGATCATTTTTTAACCTAAAATTTGTACTCTTGATTGCAAAGATCATTCTTGAATTTTTGTAACGTTGATTGAAAATATCATTTTTTAACCTATAAATTTGAAGTATTGATCACATAAATCATTGTTGAATAGTTGTAGCACTAATAACAAAGGTTGTTGCTAAAATTGTGAAAGATTTGATCACAAAGATCATTGTTAAAATTGATAGTAGAGATCATTCAAGCTTTTGGTTGCAAAGATCTTTGTTGAAATTGATTGAAAAGGTCATTGAAATTGATCAAAAACATCATTGTTGAAATTGATCGCAAATATTGTTGTTCAAGTTGATAATAGAAATCATTGCTAAATCTGTGAAGTTCGTGATCATAAAGATCATTGGGAATACTTCACTTCCTATATTGATTTAACTATGGAGAATGTCTTACCATGAACAAAGATTGAAAAAAGTAGTCACAGCTATTCAAAAGAAAGTTAAGTTTTCCATACTTTCAAGAAGACACTTGTGTTAAATATTCTTCATGTATACATGGGTAGCTAATAAATCTATTTGTTATAGGTGGCCCCCATCATCTAATTAAATTTTGTGATAAAATAATGTTTATAGAAGGTGTTAAAATATAAAACTTATTTAATTATGGAAATTCATGTCTTATTTTTCTGGTAAATAAGAGGCTAAGGCCAAAATTATATATAAATCAAGATTAATACATCTAAAAACATATAATATGTAGTTCATATGTATCTTTCAAATGCTACACTTAAACACAGTTTCTGAACATTCTTTCCATAAACCCCTAAATCAATTTTCAGCATAAAGATATTAAATAGTCTATAAAATAACAACAAAAATATAAACCCTCCACCATTTACTTCTTCCTACTTCCTAGAAGACTTCGAGTGATGAGCACCTCAAAGGGATTTAAGAATAATTCAATTTCCATAATTTTCTAACCACCAATTTTCTTCAAAGCCTTCCACTACTAACTTAGATAACCCATCAGCCTCCTTGTTTTCGTCCCTATAGGTATGGTTGATCGTGTAGCACTCAAAATAAGCTAAGATTTACATTATTCTATTGAGAAGATCCTTTAATCTCTAGTTTGGAGTCATTGTTGTTCTTATTGCATTGACCAGTATGGCCGAGTCTCGTTCAATCTCAAGATTCATAACTTTCCTCTTTTTGCATTCAATTAGTTCAAGATATAATGCATTGAATTTTGAAATATTATTAGTATCTTTTTGAAGAGGAACTACAAACTTACCAATGGTGAACCCCTTGTGAGCTTTGATTATGCAACCTGCTCCCGAAGGCCCATAACTTCCTTTGGAAGCCCTGTCAAAATTTAATTTCAGCCAACCTTCCTATGGCAGAAACCAAACTCCTTTTTTTCTATTAATAAAGGAATTAACATAATTTCCTAAGAAAGGGGGAATTTTGAGACTTGACTAGTTGAATCTCATTCTACCATCCCATTATGTAAAAATCCCCTTAGTGTTAAGTTTCAAGGCCAACTTACTATTTATGTTCTCCACTATGAAGCTTTCTACCAAATTAAGCACTGATTCTACAAAATGATCTTTATGATGAAAATTTATTATGTTTCTTTCTTTCCAAATTTCTTATACCAAGACTAAAGGTCTGATTTCCCAAAGGCAACTCAGAAGACCATCCTAAGGTCTTATTAAGAGACATAACTATAGACATGCAAAATTGGCATAATGCATTCGATTAGGTCATTTTCAACCATTCATCAAATAAGTCAAGTTTATTTGGTCAATCTCCTAAAGTCATCAATTTAAATTAAATAAATCAACTTGATCCTAACATCAACCTTTTAATTAAATAAACCAAACTTTATTTAATTGAAATCCAAATGCATATTCCATCCCTTTTTTATTTAAATAAATCAAAATATCTAATTCAAATGGCTCAAACCATCTAATCATCATCTAATTTAATCTAATCCTAATTAATCTAATCTAATCACCCATCACATCCTCTAGCTTTTCCCAATTGCACAAATAAATCAATTTATTGATTTATTAATTCATCATTTTCTTTCAACTTGGCATAAAAAGAGAATATTCTCCAATTTTGAATCTCCCCCCAATTTGAAATGTACATCCAAGAAAGGAATTAATAAGCTCTTACATGTCTCTTGCACAAGTGAAACTTGCATTTAACTCATCTTGTCATCAAATTCAAATTTAAATCTCCCCCTCTTTGGCACATTGACCAAAATGTGGTCATTCCTC
Source organism: Sequoia sempervirens (assembly GCA_007258455.2). NCBI lineage: Eukaryota > Viridiplantae > Streptophyta > Pinopsida > Cupressales > Cupressaceae > Sequoia > Sequoia sempervirens. The sequence goes on along the minus strand of VDFB02353493.1, from coordinate 172,661,766 downwards.
AACCAATCACAAGTTGACAAGTGGCTCCTTCCTATTGGTGGATATTTAGTCCCACATCCTCCATATTTGACATTATTTTATCCTTCTTGGCTATAAATAGAGAGCTTCTCTATTGTATCAATCCTCCACAATCTTAGCATTTCATCTCCACAATCTTTAGATGTTTCTCCATATTATTATCATTTGAATCCATCTTCATAGCATTTTCAGATCATCAATATCATGAAGCTTAGCAAAGGATTGGGAAAGGGCTTATTTCCATAGAAGTGCCAATCCATTATGGGATAGGGTTTGGTCATGATTTTATGTGCTTGCATTTAATTATCTTTGTTCTATTTAGCTTGCATATTTTAGTATGATCAATTATTTCATAGGGATACTCTATCTGATTTGCTTGATTCAACTAACAACTCATATTTGTTTGTTTTTGAGAAAAATCAAGATTTAGCCTCCACTTTATGGCGCTAGAAGAAGGGCTTGAACCTATGTTTGAATCTTAACATCTGTTTTGTGTTTTGATACATGGTTGCTTTATACTTCTATATCTAATGCAATTACATATCTGAGATACAATCTAAATTTGCTGCTTAATTGTGTTTACATTTATAGAAGTAGTTTAACTTGCATGCATGCTAAAAACTTGTTCTATTTTTTTTTCTGACTTACATAACTATGTTACTACAGTTTTCCATAGCTGGAAAGTGGTAAATGTTAGGAAAAATAAATAAAAAATCTGGCTTTACATCTCCATTTGCTTGTATTAGAAAGTTTCTAAATAATTTCAAATCTAATGTAGTTCTATCTAATTTGAATATATTTGTGCATCTGGTATTTACTTGAGTCTCCAAATCCTTCCCTAGCAATCCATCCATCTTCTGTACATAGTCTATAATCATTTAATGTCACGGGACCATGATTTACTGAGGCATTATGTTAAACACATCCTGTGCTTTATGCCATTTCTCTCGCCATGGCCCACATACATGTTTGGAGCCACTTTTCTAAATCCCTACAACTTCCCAAGAGCACATGCTCCCTCTGAAGTCGTTCTAACCAATGTCATGCACTGCCACTAATGCCTAGAATATTTTGCATCAAAAAAGGCTTGTAACAAAGACTGGCATTATGATTACTGCAATATACCCTTGGAATCATTTTTTCTATAACCAAAGCTTCTCCTATTAGGTTATCTGGCATACGTAGTAGAATGTTATAATCTTTAGATTTGAACTTGTTCCTTTTGTAGGTTATATCTTTGTTTCTATGAGGATACATATTCTTTAAAATCTAAGCTTGTTCTCTTGGAGTCGACCAGAGGTTCAAGACACATTTTAACCATAGGTTCAATGCTATGGAGTAGAGGTAGGAGATTGCATGGCACCTAGTGAAGTAAGATTGTAGTTTGTTTTTCTTTCATTGATGGTCGATGAAGGATTTACACAAGCTCTCATAGCAGACTCTAGATCACGAAAAGTAACGAATCCATAGCCTTTAGATCACCTTGTAACTTTTTATTTCTACTACCATCTTGTAGATTTTTTATTTTATATTAATGTGTATTGGATTTGACAGGTAGATTCCAAATCGTATTATACTCAACTTACACATAATTTTTTCTAACTGCATTCAATTTACTCATTGTCATTTTGACTGAAAACTGATGCTTTAGCATGAAGCTTCCTCACATCCTTCAATGTTACAAGTTGAATTCTAATGTACTTTATGCCATGTGCTTTCATATATGATCTCTCATTGTGTAGGTTGAATGCTAATGCAAATACTCTTGGGAACTTCACCTTTGGACTGCCAACATTAGCCTCCCAAATTAGTATTTCCGTATAGTGTATTTTGATCTTAGATCGATAGTAGTGATTGAGTAAAAGAGAGGAAAACCTAATTTTTTTCTCTTTTATCTTGCAAGAGGGATTTTGTTTGCACAAAGAATTTGTGAAATTGAAGTGTAGGAAACAATCTTTGTAGAATTCTTGAGTTGGAAGGGGGCCTTGAATTGGAAATTGAAAAGAGTTTTTTTCAATGCTTATTCTAATATTCTAGAGCATCCGTGGCTGATTTTTTTTTCTATTTTAGGCCACCTAGATCATTGATTTTTTTAAAAAAATTGGGCTAAAAATTGAACCCTAGAAACTCACTAGCTTTTGGAATTGGCTAAATTTGAACAAAGCAACTTCAAACATTTCATCTTGGTGCTTATAATGAAATCATTTTTTCTTTGGGAATCTAAAGCAAACATTTTTCTTTTATGCTTTGTAATATTTTTTGTAAAATAATTTCATCTAAAAAGGCGTATGCACTTCTCTTGTGCTTCATGATGATCTTGAGAATCAAAAGTCTTTTTGATGAAATTAAGTTTCATAAAATATTACCCCCACACTTCATTTTGGGAACTAAAATTGAACAAAACTCTTTGCGAGTGTGAGTAAACTTATTGCATGTGTTCTCCATTTATTTCTAAACAAAGGTTGATCAAACTATGAATACGTTTACTCACTTTTGTCTATCTTAGAGGGACTTCCTTGGGGAAAAAGTACTCACCCAAGGGAACAATTCAACCGGTAACACTCTAAAGCCAAGAGTATTTCCAACTGGGATATAAATGTGGGTATTGGAGTAAATGCCAGTATCACATGGTTGGCTCTGATGAGATGGATCTAAAAAGGGACGCTAGCCATATGGGTCAATCTCCATGAATGGAAAGTATGAACTAAAACCCTTGTTTCTAGTAACCAACCATTCCATCCAATGAGTTTATCAAAGTGGTGCATTGGAACTTAGATTCCAAGAAGTTACTTGCCATGTCCAATCTTGGTTAAAATATATAGGTTAAGACTTCATCCTTAACATACCTTTATATTTTTTTACTTGGTTGCATGTAAAATCATCTCTTCTACTACAAAGGGCATGAGGCAATCCCACCAAGAGAAATGTACCAATTGAGCTAGGATGTTATATTGCTTGTGAGTTAGTTTGAAAACACAGTGCTAGGATCCAAAACATTCAAACAAACATTAAACAATTTATCAAATTTCAAACTCTTTAGGAGAAGCACATATCATTGAACGAATTCATGCCCTTGCTTGCCCTTGGGATTCATCTCCTTAGAGGTTTCTAGGAATTTGGATTTCATCTCAATTTTCTCCTACTGAGGTCAACATTAGGAAACCTTGGCCTTGATTTACTCAATTTCTGCATAATGCATTTTGTGGGATGAAAGAAAATTATGACATTGGACATTTAGATTCAGAGCTAATCAAGAAGTGTTGGTGGTAAAAAGAATCCATTAAGAAAAGATTGAATCAATTGGACCCCACACATGTCCTTGGAATCTTTTGGTCATATGGTTTTCATGCAAACATTGGGCTTTTAATTTTGAGTTACTGTTAGAGAAAGGTGTGTTCTTCACTATCTTGGTGTAGTAGGAAAGTCCTTCTTAAGTTCATTTAGGATCAAATCAAACACTTCATCCATCCCTAAAATTTATCATCTTCATCCCATAAAAAAATTTAGAACTTTGGAAACATCATTATCTGACTTGGGTACATCCTTAAATCAAATCAAAATAATTTGTTTAGTTAGATGTGTGGGAATGCATCCTTTCTCATACATTGAATTAAATCAACAATATTTTGGACAAGTTCATCATAAGATAAAATAAAACATCTTAGGGTTTACAAGTTCATTATCCAAATCAAACCAATAAAAAAAAAACCCTAATTCTAGCATTGATACAAAGTCCCTAAATGTTCAACACTCATATCATTCACCCCTTTTCATCCATCATCTCATTAATGGTCCTAAATACCTTATAGGTCACTTTTACAACAAGGTCAAAACATTAGAGGAACATGGAATATAAACTTGACCCATACATCATGAGTAATCCAAGTCAACCAAACTATAAAAGCCCTACAATGCCAATTGATTTTCAAAACTCACATTTATACAATCCATACATGGGATCATTATCTCCTACAAACCTCAATGGTACAACAAATGTGAGTCTACCTAATCTAACTCTTGGAACACCTTTTCCAATGGTAGATTTAAATCCAAATCCAAACTTACAAGTCTATCCACCAAAGAATCAATGCATGAGTCTTCAAATGACCAACATCATCCCACCAAATCCATACATGCCAAATGTGAAAGTACCAAGTACAAACTTACAAAACATGAACATTTTGAATCCAAACTTGGTAAACTTTGGGATGGATATTTTTTCAAATCATACGAATGTTGTTCAAAATCGAAACAAGATGTTAACAACTCTATGTATTAATCCAATTCAAGGTAACACCATGCAAAATCAAACTTACCTAAAACAAGGAAATGTGATTCCCAACACCAACAATGTTCAATTTCAACCTATCATGCCAAATATGAACATCATCCCAAATCAAAACATTGTCCAAAATAAATTTGTTCATGATCCTATTCAAAAACCACAAGTATGCATCCCAAATCTACTTGAGCAAAAACCAAATCAACCATATCAAGGGAGTCAAGATCGAAATCAAGATCAAATTGCTACACTTACCAAAATAGTTGAGTCATTACGCCAAGAGATATCTCCACCACCATTACCCATATCATCATAATTCCTTGGTTTAGGAATTCCCACTTTACCTAGCACCAATCACTCCATCCAAATCAATCCACCTAACATCATCAAGCCATTACATCAAATCTTTTGAATATAACATTGACATAAAACCAAAATATGGTATCCAATCAAATGACAACATCAATCTTGAAAAATCAAAATATGGTATCGCAAGGATCTATCACCTTGGTCATTCTGACCATTCCTATCACATCAATCACTCCAACCACCCCTATCACACCCATCATATCTCAAACCCTCACGATCACTCCAAACATATCTCAACGACTTGTCACTACATCCAACACAATACCAAAACCACCATTGCCATCATCACCCACATCACTCCTTGTCTTAGGGATTCCCCCTTTACCAAGTAGCAATCAAACAAACATCCCAAACATCAATCAAAAAATCATGCCAAACTTTTAGAACTTGTTGTCAACATCACAAAAATAGATGACAAATGCACAAGCAATCACAATATCATCAACCACCCCCATAATATCTCAAAACATGGTCTCTCAAGGACCAATCACATCAATTACACCATCCACCACTCAAATCCCAATCATCAATATGATAACACCTCTTATCACTACATCCAAGACAATTCCAAATCCACCACCACTACCACCAAAACCAAACACAACAAGACAATATAAAATTTCCCTAAAAGCTCACCAGGCCTACCAAAAGGCTATCCAACAATATCTATCCACGCAACAAGAAACACAAGCTCAACAAGTACAACAAGCCTCTCAAGCTACCCAACAAACACAAGCACAAACATGAAAAATGATAACTATTGGGGACAATGATAAGGATTCAACCACTAGTGATAGCATTGAAAATCTCTCCACCAAAAATTTTGAGAAAAAAGATCGAGATCAATCCATCACTAAGCACCTTGAAGTTGTCCCTACTTCATCCAATGATCAAATCAACATATTTCAAGAGTCACTTTTCAATCATGATCAAAATCCACCAACCAACAATGATCCAATCCAAGAAATGTCAACATCACTTATGGTTGAAGACATTGACAATCTCTCCACCATAATTGTTGAAAACAATGTTCAAGATCTCTCCATTAAGGAGAACATTGAAGATGTTTCTACACCATCCAATGATCAACTCACCATACATAGGGAGCCACTTTTTAGTGATTTATTTCAAGAAGTGTTATGATTATTTGACCCTATTGACATAATTCTCAATCCATCGACCAATGATCATGTTGAAAATGTCTCTACATCACCTGTTAAGTTAGAATACATATCTAAAGAATTTATTCCAAAGAATGATCAATGTCTTTCACAAAGGTATAGTAATTGTCCTTTCCAAGACATGTTTTGAGAAATTGAAGGAATCTTCAACTCCACATTTGATCCAAATCCACTTAATGATCTAGAGGATATTGAGACACTTCCCATTCTTAATAAAGATATTGAAGGATCCTTTGAAACTAACCCATGTCAAGAACTTGATCCAAAGCATGACAAATACAAGTCCAAAATTAATCAAGATCAATAATTTATATCTCCAAGATACTAAAATATTGTAATGGACACTCTCCTATCTATAAAAGATGTCACAAATGATGATCACATCCATAAAGCACATTCTCCTCTATCTACCCATGAGATGTTCTCTGTGGATGGACACATAGATGATCTTCATTTAGAATAGGATTCCTTTAATCTTGACATTATTACACAAAAAGAGAAAGTTACTGATTCCTACAATCAAACTGAGATGTCAACATCAGGATCAGATATATCCCAAATTCAGGCTGCGGACATCAGGTATGCAAATATCCAACATTATACACTCAAGGAAACAAGTCAGACAAAATAGTATAATCTACAGTTAATAGAAAAACAAATTGAAATATCATCTATAGTGGTCATTTGTCAGAGCATGTTTACTGAAAAAAATATCTCAAAATAGCTAGAATCAAAGCATGAAGGTACTACTACAACCATACTAGGGCAACTATGTCTCAAGCAAACATCAACATAGGAAGCATGAAGAATACTTATGATGAAACCAATGTTAATACTACAACCAGCCACATCATGAATCTTCATCAACCCATCACCCTATCCATGAATTGGGATGAACATCAAAAGAAAGATTTGAATCAGAGCACAAATAATGTTATCAAATATAAAAAAAAACTAAGAAGCATAATGGACAAATCAAATACACATGGATACCAAAGAATACAAAGAAAGATCATCCCTATCAAACTCCATTAGTCAAAGAAACTATGGGGCAAAAAAAAGGTAAAAGTATCCATCAAAGATGTCCGCAAAAAGAAAAAGCAGGATTTTGAAGCGACGTACAAAGTATATCAAGCAGTTGGTCATAATTCCACACACACTTTTTTATCCACCCATCATTGCTCATCTTCTCAAGTTTAGAGAGTCAAAGGTTCCAAACTGTCAACTAATCCATCTTTTATCCCTAAACACACTCCATCCATTCCTCCATGCATGATATCCAATTCTCACATTGACCATGTATTGGAAGCAACCCTTCACCATAAGGATTCAAAAGGCACTCTATCGCAATGTGTGCAAAAAGATAAAGTTAACTCTGGTATCGACGAAGTAGATTAGAAATTGCAAAAGTTGTATTCAAGTGCATATATCTTGGAAAAATAACTTCTTCAAGTAGGATATCGATGGCACATTATGAAAGAAACATCTACATCAACACCTTGTGATTCAACATGAGCTTGAACTCTTTTAGAAAATAAAATAAAATTAAAAATATAAAAAACCAAAAAAATAGAAAAAGGATTGAAAATAGTAAAAGAAAAAAAAATGTCCTCTAGTGAAAACAACTACGGTGGTGCTTTGGATAGGTACCATGATGAAAACCTGGTAAACAAGCATCATGAGTAGAATTGAGCATCTATGTGCGCACTTCAGATGAAAGCATCTCATCCCATCCATAATAAAGATAGCATTCCATCCATCTTAGCCATAATAAATCTAGTCATCCATAAACCAATTATCTAACCCATTTCCATCTATCTTCCACATTCTCTCGATCCTAATGAAGTTTAGAGCACACTTTACACTTGCTTATGGAAAACGTCTTGACATTTGTCACTTTCATTAATCATATCCTGTCCCAAGATTTTCTAAGCCATTAAGCATTATCCAATAAAGCATTCCTCTGTTCAACCACCTTATCTTATCACAAGATAATCCTTGGCATCGTTTGCATGCTTTCCATATCCATCCATCCATACACCTATCTAAGCATCCACACATCACATTTCGTACATTGTTAGACACTAGGGCATATATTTAGATCTCACTTCAGGAATAAATCTTGGTTTATATCCTCCAACTTATGTGGTAATTTGAACATTGGATAATGTGAAACCAAATTGGTCAAAGCATTTGTGATCCAAAATACAAATCAATAGCCTAGGGCACATTTTGACGAAAAGATGTTCCTTATCAAGATTCATCTTTCAATTGAACATCAATCCAAATAATCACTATCAGTTGCATCTAATTTGCATGTCAAATGTTACATCAAATTGTCAAAAAGATCTTTTATTCCAAAGAAAGCTTTAAAATCATGATCAATCAAATCCAATCAAGACATCATCAAGATATCCTTGTGTTGCTTAACACTATGCTTGCATTGTTGTGCAGCCTCAACAATGTTATTGTGATCAATCCTGATCAATCAAATCCTTGCATTGTTGTGTATCCTACATAATGTTATCATCATCATCATCAATCCATTGATTCGATCAACCAACCTTAGCTTGGTCTTCAAAAAAATCCTAAACAGAGCACTGATATCATCACACACATCCTTATCAAAATTGTCAAAATCATGCGAAAATCTGAAAAACATCCAAAACACATCAAAATCTAAAAAAATTCAAAAAACATCAAAATCTGAAAACATTCAAAAAACATCAAAATTCAAAAAAATTTAAAAAACTCAGAAAACCCCAAAACATTTGAAAAATAAAAAATTAAAATAGTTGTAAAATCTTGAAAATACCAAAAATAGCCTCAAAACATTCCAAAAACATCAAAAACATCCAAATATTTGAAAAAACAAAAACAAAAAAAATCATCCATCTCATTTCTCTTTCACCCGCAATAATCAATCATCCATAATAAACTAATCGTCACCTTCATCCTTTGGCAACACAAACAAAAATATTCACAACAATTAGCAAAAGAAAACTTCAAACACAAAATCAAAATCAAAACAACAAACCTTGATATACAAAAATAAAACTCTTGATCATTCACAAACATGTCAATCAACCTTATATCAACAGCCTCTCAATCATCTTATCAACCCATCATCATCCTATACAATGCATGTCCTAGGATATATCGTTCTAACAATGGGAATCATTTTGGATATCACTTTCGATTCTTATTGTATCAAAACACATCCCTTTGGCTCAAGGTATGAAGAACATTGACTTGTTTGCATACTTGATATTTTCTTTTGATTTATCTTATTGTGCTCATTCCAAGGACCTCTCGATGATATCCAAAAGAAGGATTTAGAGAGATAAGAATAGGGAAATGATCATTATCCTTTTGTCTATTGTGCTTGTTGGACATTCTTGTAATATAACTTGGAAGATACTTGCTTTGTTAGGTATGTCCTAGTAAGGTTTCCATATGTTAGGTGTGAGCAAGAATATTCCTATCTATTTTTCAAGTCAAAGTCTATTGTACTAGGTACAACACCATCTTGGTTCTTTATACCTTGATGCATCATATATGTGTGTTATCAAACATAAGGTAAGTAGCCCTTTTTAAAATCCTAATCCTTGATAAGCGAAACACCATCTATCATCATCATCATCATCTCTAATAAAGTCTCGTTAGATCATGGACTTGTTGGATCCTCTTGTCATCATCTCATTTAGAACTTCTTTCTTCTCTTTGCACTATCATAACATCACCAGTGCATCCATCCTCCATCCACAAACCATCAACATTATATACATCATCTCACATGGATTTTCATCATCATAATATAGATCAGTTAGTCTAAGCATCTTCATAAAACATTCATCATATAATCATAGAATATCACATCATACATCTCATCCATCTCACATGCATTTTATCATCATTTAAGTTGTTTAGGATAATATAAATTGGTTATTCTAAGCATCTTAAAATCATCTCATTTACATCATCATCCATAGCCATCCATATGTCTATCTTGAACCTCTTTGTCACAAGATCGACCCTCAAATCAAATATTTTTCACTCAATCTGTCAAGGGGGAAATGTACTAGTGTATTTCTTTATGCTGGGGCATCTAAAAAAAATAGTAATAATTGTGATTGTGACAAGTTTATTCTTTGAACCAATGCAACAGGTACATTGCTTCAAAGAGGGAAAAAATGTAGACATGCAAAATTGGCATAATGCATTTGATTAAGTCACATTCATCCATTCATTAAATAAATCAAGTTTACTTGGTCAATCTCCTAAAGTCATCAATTTAAATTAAATAAATAAACTTGATCCTAACATCACCCTTTTAATTAAATAAACCAAACATTATTTAATTGAAATCCAAATGCATATTCTATCCTTTTTTGATTTAAATAAATCAAAATATCTAAGTCAAATGGGTAAAAGAATCTAATCATCATCTATGTTAATATAATCCTAATTAATCTAATCTAATCACCCATCACATCCTCTAGCTTTTCCCACTTGCACAAATAAATAAATTTATTGATTTATTAATTCATAATTTTCTTTCAACTTGGCTTAAAAAGAGAATATTCTCCAAGTTTGACTCTCCCCCCAATTTGGCATGTACATCCAACAAAGCAATTAATAAACTCTTACATGTCTCTTGCACAAGTCAAACGTAGCATTTAACTCATCTTGTAATAAAATTCAAATTTGAATCTCCCCCTCTTTGGTACATTGACCAAAATGTGCTCATTCCTCAACCTATCACAAGTTGACAAGTGTCTCCTTCCTATTGGTGGATCTTTAGTCCGACATCCTCCATATTTGGAATTCATTTATCCTTCTTGGCTATAAATAGAGTGCTTCTCTATTTTATCAATCCTCCACAATCTTAGCATTTCATCTCCACACTCTTTAGATCTTTCTCCATATCATTGTCATTTGAATCCATGTTCATAGCATTTTCATATCATCAATATCATGAAGCTTAGCAAAGGGTTGGGAAAGAGATTTTTTCCATAGAAGCACCAATCCACTATGGGATAGGGTTTGGTCATGATTTTATGTGCTTGCATTTAATTATCTTTGTTCTATTTATCTTACATATTTTAGTATGATCAATTATTTCATAGGGATGCTCTATCAGATTTGCTTGATTCATCTAAAGATTTAGCCTGCACAATACCTATCCATTTTCTCATGCAAAAAATACAATATCAATTTACATTCTCCATTTTTTTACAGAAGAAACCACATCCATGCCATTTATTAGATTTGTACACAATTATTATTAAATATATCTTAATAAGCTCTCAATCATCTACTCCTATTGAAGGTGATGGATGGTATGGATGGTGGACAAATGTGGCACTACCTGGTTGTGTGCAACAAGTCACCTAGGTTAATATACTTTGTCATCTTCCACATAAATCTTGTTGCAATGATAATGTCAGTTGTATCCCTAGTGTTATCAATTATTAGATACCACTCGTATCACATCTCAACTAGGAAAAACAAGATTTGAAAAAAGAATGTTTAGAAAATGTACTCTCTCCCTTCCTCAAATTAACATGGATGGTACAACATAAACAGTGTTGAGGAACTTGATGGCTTATGAAGAGTGTCAAAGGTGCTGATTAAATATGGAAGAGACAGTAATTCCACATTATGTATGTCTCTTACATTGATTAATTGATTCAGAGAAACATGTTTTGTACTTCGAAGCTCTGGAGTCATTACGAGCCTCACATAGAGTAATTATTATATCACTCGAATATTCAACCATCTTGCAGTTGGAACCACATTTATTTCATTAGTGAATTTGAGAATGTGATAGGAGAGGTGAGAAAAAATTATAACAATCATTGGAAGGTTTTGGTGAGTGATTTTCAACAAGTACATTGTTTAAAGCAATGACATGTTGTCTCCCTTTTGGTGGGAATGGTTATTTTGGTTATTATTCAAGGTATGTATTCGGTGAAGTAGAGTAGAAATTTTAATCAATCCTCTTATTAGCATGTCCCTTAAAATGATGAGTTGAAACTTGTTAAACTCATAATCGTTGATGTTATGTTGGCTCTTAAATGGGCTTGCCCTTCTCTAAAGAATACATTATATTTTAAGGAAGTTATTACATAATGTTTAGAATTTTAATTTTGAATTTCAACTAGTGTAGAATTATATTTGCGTAAATAACAATTATTGAATTAGTAGTAATTTTTGTATTTATATTTTAATTCATTTATAGTGTTATGTATTTCTTTCACAATTATATGTTATAATATTAAATAATTATTTTTTTATTAACAATATTTATCTTTCAATTTAGAAAATTTAAATGTTTGGAAGATATGTTTTATCAGATTTTGAGATTGTAATTTGGTTACCATTATGATTGGAGCCTTCCTTGTTATAAGAATCATCATGGAGTTAAATAATTCATAATATTGTATTGGATAATGAACAATATGAAGAGCTAATATTTGAACCATAGATTTTTGGCACCTTGCACCTTTCTAACTCTTCTAAGGTTTTTCACCTAAATGATAAAGTAGGGCCAAAAATGCTTAAGGGTTCATTCAAAATATGTTATGTGTGATGTTATTTAAGCTAAATGAAGTAAACTAAATGCAACTAAGTGATCTATATGACTTAATTTGAATGCAAAAATAAAGATTTAAGCGATGATGGAAAACATAATGTGATATCCAAACAATGAATTAAGAATGAATAAATGTAAAACAAAAGGAGATCGAATAAATCATTGTGCACATGGAGGTCTAATGAAGATTTTGGAATTTGTGGAATGTTGTCTGAAATCACAAAAATTCAACAGTGGGACTCATTCGCCCAGGGAGGCAAATTAGTCCCACTTCTAGTGAAATCTGTCAGGAACCAGTTTCTGACTGTCAAGATCAAAAATTTGACAAAACCTATATTTTCAATCTTAAGGTGGGACTAATTCACCTCTAGTGGTGAATCGGTCCTCTCCCAAAATTCTAAGAAATCAGGAGACAAGTATGCAACACCAGATCTAAAAATGTTTGCTTGTCGGGTTGCCAAAGTCAAGTATGTAGAAAATACATAGAAAACATTCTCCAAGCTTAAAATATGATTTATTTGACTTGAAGCACCTACTTGACTTGGACCAATATTCAACACCTAAATTCTTGTTAAATATGCATAAAAAAGTATGCAAACACGCATTCAAGAGGGAAAAAATGGTTGAGGGTTAGCAAATAGGGGTTCGCCTAGGTCAAACCCCACATTGGTAATCAAAACCTTAATAAAATAATGAAATACAAGAGAATGATAAACAAATAACATCCAAAGTATATCAACTTACCAAATCCTTGTTGATGAAAAATATAAAGTTGTGTCCATGGATGCTCCAAAATGCTTGAATAATGCTTGATTAGATGTTGTAAGATGCTTGAATGCTTGAATAAATGGGTGAATGGGGGGATTGCTTGAATGTATTAGGAGATGCAAAATGAGCAGAAAAACACTTATTTATATATACTTATACCTTAGTAAACAATTAATACCTCACCACAGGATGACATCAAGTGTTTTTGAATAAAAACCCAAAAGGAATTTTTATTTTTTTTGAATTTGGAGCGAACGGGGACTCATTCACCACCGATGGCAAATAGGTTCCACCTAGGACTTGAAAATGGTTGTCAAGAATTAATTCATTTTTAATGTTGTTTGTTGGGTTTACATTATTAAATGCACTTAATTAATGCTTATAAGGGAATAAAGGGGTCAAATTTAGCATAAGAAAGGGATAAATAGTGAAATTGTGCCTAGAAAAGCATGAAATCTTGTTACAAGACTTTACAAAACTTCAAAATAGGACTTCATTAGTGATGAGAAGATGATTTTTAGGTGAATTATAATGAATAGAGTGTAGAAGAGTGTATAAATGTTTTACAATAGTTCACAACACCTTCACAACACATCATTATTTGAATTTTAGTACCTAAATATGTATGTTCAAGCCATGTTACAACATAAAATCATAGAAAAATAAATCAAACATCATGAAACAAGACCTAAAAGGCCATTAAAATGACAAGGGGCCATTTTTCTACGACACATTTAGCCCCCACTTTATTGAGAGGATGAACTTGCTTCCAACTCCTAATAAAGTAGCCATGAACATTGAGAGGAGGGTTCAAATGCACTTACATTAGAAAGATGGAATAACAATGATCAAGAGGGATGATCAAGCCCCCAAGATGAAGATCCCATGGAAAAATATGCATAAGGACAAAGGAACACACAAGTGTTGAAAAGAGAGAATTGGATGAAGCTTTGTTCGTCTATCCAACTAGTTGTGGATTAGATCTAAGTTGATTGTTTGAAAAGGGAATGCATACTAACTTTAGGGTGACAAAACTCGTGGTAGTCTGTTGGGTGAGAAGGCCCATGTATACTCACTCTAAGGCCACAAAAATTCTAGATGTTTTCAAGGTGAGAAAGCCAAAAAGGGGAGATACATACGCTAGTTGGTATGCACTCACAAACACAAAGGTGACTATGGGGAAAGTTGTGCTGCTTGATGGGCTTCCCGCTCAACCATATCAAAGTTATACCTGCTTATAAATTTAACAAGGCACCACAAGGAAAAAAATGTCAGTTCATGCTTCATGAGACAAGAAAAGCTTTTTGTGTGTAGAACTCATGAACAAAAAGGAAGGTACCACATGCATGCAAGTTGTGTTATGCAAGGTAGAAAAAATAAAAAATGTAAAATGAAAAAGATGTTCAAAGGAATCTTGTTAAGTTCATGCAAGGTCAGTCGATTAGGGGACATTGTGTCTAATGTCTCCAAGAGAGAACCAATCAAAGAATAAAATATTCACAACTTAGGGGATGCAATACGTCACATCAAGCCACTAAGAGGAACATAATATGCTAAGATAGATCACACTTATGAAGGACATCACACACAATGCCATCCACAAAGTCACAAATGCATCATATAAAAAAAGGGTTGCACTAGGAACTAAGAATGTGAATGAATTAATTGTAATTTATGCCCCTCACTTTAAATGAATTGCTACACATTGCTCTATGAGAAATTAATTTAAAGTAGCGAAAGAAATAAAATGAAAAAAATAAAACAAAACATGAGAGCCAACTTGGAAAGCCCTATGCCAATTATATGTTTCTGAGTAAGGCTGCAACATGTCAATGAAAGGAAAATAAGAGAAAAGGAGGTTTCTCCCCAAGAAAAGAAGACACCAAACACATAAGGGATCTATGGATTTGGGGTTAGTATGTTCGTTGCTACAATTTTTTGATTAAAGAGCTTGAAACTATCATCATTCCCCAAAGCACATAGAATTGGAAGAATGACACAAAGAAACTGTTGATGGTGTATCCATTTAGTGCTTTAGTGAATTCCCTTCCCAAAATGATTCCATATGCATCAGGAATGTCAGCCACTTGAATATCAATGACCTATTGTATCCGTGGGTCTACGATAATCTGTATCGAGATACAGTTTATTTCACCTACGATGTTGATCTCTGTTTTATCCAATTGGGTGACCTTTCTCTTTGAGGGCATGGGGGTAATGCCGAAAGCTTTGCATACTGCTAAGGGCATGACATTGGCAGATGCTCCTGAATTGAGCAAGCAGTTATACAGATTCTTCCCAAAGATCCTAATAGTGGTTGGGAAAGGGGGAGTTTTTGGTCTCCCTTGGAGGATGCCCATAGGTGTGTCCATGTGAGCTATTTGACCTTTATTCCTATCATTATCCATATCCTTGGTTTGTTTAAATTTCTAGTTCTTGGAAAACTACCTATTAGCCCTTTCCAGCTCCTTTTCAATTTGCTTACTTGCTGACTAATTTATAGGAACATCCTTCCCTTTCCAGGCATTATCCTGTATCTCTGGTTCTTTCCTAGGCTCTTCAAAGGTTACCCTCTTAGCTGGGGTGCCTTGTGTTGTACTAGAAGATGGAGTCCCATTAAGAACCCTAAAAAAAGGCATGCCTCACAGTAGGAACTTTGAGTAATTCGAAGGACGACAAGCTAATTTTTACCTTCTTGAACTCTTCTGCCACATATTCACTCATTTGCTTGATTTTTGCGCTAAAAGCCTAGCTTATAGGAGAACTAGGAGGTTGGACCTTCGTTTGCCCGGATGGATTTTGGGATTGGCCTTGAGGTTGATTTTGTAACTGGTTTTGAAACTTTCTCTTGTTGAGGTATTGGGCAGGTATGTGAGGAAGCCTAGGGTTATTACTTGCATTTGGATTGGGCGGGGTGGCGAAATTGTTTGGTGGGGTAGAAGTTGTAAAGGGTCCTCCCGCTTTTCTATTCCTAAGGATGTAGGGACTCGACCATTGATGGAACATATGGACCTCATCTACAAATGGTTCTTTTTCATCTACTGGACCGTTATCTACTGAATCAAAGAGCTGAGCCAAAGTTTGTTCATTGCTTACCTCTTGCACTTCTTCATCCTCAATAGGAGTAGGCTCGACTTCGGGCTCATTGCGATCACCTTGTAGGAATAGCGCTTGATTAACCACGAGACAAGAGGAATCGTATGGCTTGGATGGGACGATGTCCCTACAGTTGGCATTGTCGACTGCATTTTGTACCTCCACCTGGAAGTTCTCAACAGCTGTCTGGAACTCGGGGCAATCTAACTCAGAATGTTTGCTAGTTCTGTGAAGTCAAAACCATCCGGACAAGGCTACTTCGGCTAGATATACACCGCTAGATATTTTTTCATTGCTTGCTGGTTGATCAAAAGGCTTAGGTACTCCTCCATTATTGGGCATGGTGTTCCATGTATGATTCTGCCTTTGAGAAGGTCTCCTTTCTACATTTTGATTGGCATTTTGCCCCCTATCATAATTTTTCCTGGAGGAAGTGCCTACTTGTCGATTATCTCTGTTGTCCCTATTGTCTCAGTTGTCCCGGTTGAGATTGGCTTGGAAACTATGCTAGGAGGCCTACAATTGGTTATTCTAGTTTTTTAGGTGTGTCATTTCTGTGGACATTTTCTTGATCATTTCCGTAAGTTCCTCCAACTTGTATTTCTCAGTTCCGCCCCCACGCGATGGGGCTAGATTTTAGAGAAAAGTAGGTGGGGCTGTCGGCTGATTCTGATAGGCTGGAGGGAACTCCGGTCCCGATAGGTATAACGGAATCTGGGGATGTTTGGAATACGCCTGCTATTGCAGGGTAGCGTGAATAATTATACTATTGCTGGGGTTGCAAATAGGAAGGCACGTGAGGCGCATAATTCAATGGCTACCCTGGATGTGGCACATAGGCAATTGGGGTACTTGGTTCATAAGAGGGGTTTGGTGGGAAAATTCCTGATTAAGCCCCTGAATCTGCATTGGGTGGGCTACTAGCCCCAAAGAAGGCAGCGGGCCGGAGATATTCAGCCCCAAGTCTGCACAAGTGACAATAGCCTCTGCATAGGTGGTCACTAGGGAAGTGAGCGGTGGGTGCATCCTTTTCACCAAGGCTGACATGAGGTTGTCCAGCGTTGCATAGTAGACTGGGAGAGCCGCTGCATCATTATGGAGGTATGGGTCTTGAAGCCTTGTGTAGGCCCAATGGAAGCGGTCATTGAAGGAGCCAATAGGTACATTGACCTCTCTTTTGACAGACATGAACTGTTGGTAAAGCTCTGAAGGGCTAATGGGTATCTTGTATTTCTGCAGGAAGGCATTCTTCATCAGGTTCCACTAGGTAATGGATCCCCTTGGCAAATTAATGTACCAATAGAAAGCCTCTTCCCCCAATGAATGCAGAAAAAGGCAACAAGCAATGTCTTCGTGGTCGACTTGCATTTCAGTGATCGCTATCTCAAATATTTTGATATGCTCCTCAGCTGTTCTTTGCAAATCGCACAAATGGAACTTTGAATAAAAGCCCTCTAGATTCTTGGGCATATCATTGTAGACAACAAAAAATATCGGGGAAGGGTTATGTGCTAACCAAGCCATGGAGGGTGGTGGAGGTGGTGGTTACTGTTGGAAAATGGGAATTTGGGGCTGTATTTGCAGTACAACAGCAATCTAGGGCTATGCTTGAGCTATGGCTGTCTAGACAGTGCCTTGGGCTGGAAGGGCCGAGAGAGGAGCAAACCCCTGGTTGCTGGAGGTAGGATGTACAAATGCTATTTGAGATGGTTGGGTGGAAGATGAAGGCCAGCCAAATGAAGGTGAGGGTGAGATGGAAGCAGATGGAATGGAGGAAGAGGAAGAGGCAACATTACTTCCTTGAGCCCACTTTTCCCTCGTGGGAGGCTATAATTCTTCAAATTCTCCCTTGTTTGGTGTTGACCGTAGAATCCGTTGAAATCTCTCCAGGGAGAATGATCCGATTCAATCCAGCTTCACTTTATCCCTTAACTTGATATTTTCACTGTGGCCCTCCTTCTAGCACCAGTTCTGTTGATGTTGTTTTTATGCACTTCTCAACATAGGCAGTGCGTAGGTGCACTACCTCTCTTGAAAGATAATCTCCCATAATCAAATTGCAGAATACTATGCCAAGGTCTCTCAGATGTCAGGCCATGACAATACTTAGATACCTCAGTAGTTTGATGTGATTTGTTGGAATCATAAGGCAGTCTTATAGAAAATACAAAGTAAGGACACAAAGCATGGAAGTTGGATTTTGAAATGCAATTCTTAGGATAAGTGCTATTATGCATTGGCTGTAGGTTCAAGCAGCAACCTTGAACTCCATTTGGTTGTTGGATTTGGCTTTACAATGTGCAATGAACCTTAGCATAGACCAGTTACAAAAGAAAGGAAAAGGGCGAAGGGAAGGAAAAGTTACTAAGTCTGAAGCTAGCTATGGATAGTGACAATGAAGTTCCTGCAATGGACAATTCTTTAAAACAATATCCCACTTAACCAGGGATTTCACAGTATCATGGAAATTGTGCTATCTTCTAAGGGCTGTAGATATTTCATCCCTCATTCACCATGTACATGCATAAATCAAAGATAAATGTTTGGAGCAGCTTTAAAATCAAGTCTAGGCTAACTTTGCACAACTATCTACCATCAACAAATAGCAAAAAGTATGGACCAAGAAATCATCAATATGGCAGAAATTTTCATAATCACCCAACAACATTTCTAAGATCTACCCGAAGAAAGAAAAAATCTAACTAGAACAACATTAAGATCTAAGTCAAACATCTAACATTGGAGAATGAATCAAGTAACATGAAAGAAACTAAGAAATACACCAAGTCAATGCTCTTTTCTTATAAATTTCTTCAACATGTCTTTACAACAACTCAACTCTCTCTTTGCAAATGAGAGGAGTGCCCTATTTATAGTTTTCAAAAAATTGAATGAATGGCCAAGATCCATTCTCATTGTGTGGCCAAGATTCATTACAAAATAGGTTTTCACCTACCCCCAAATAGATCACAATTAAAAATTACACTTTTGTTTCTTCCCTATTTCGTCTTCTTATGGATGGCACTGTAGCTCTTTCATCCTTTAGCAAATTGTTGTTTTCTTTGTTGTAGCTACTCTTCAGAAAGATATTTGTCTTTGGCTAGGCTGTCCTTCTGCTCCCTGGAAGCTGTGTATTCTATATATTTGAGGATGACCGCTTGGAGGTTGTATATTTCGAGGATCTCACATCGCAATGCCCGATAGCTCCATTCTTTAGCATTTTCTTTTAGCCTTTTCCAATCTTTGTCATACTTCGAGCCTTGGTCCCTAAATAGCTCTGATTGGTCGAAGGCGCGGGCAACAAAACTTAGGAACTCCATCGTGATTTCTCCAGCTATCTCGTCCTTCATCTTCTCCTAGAAGTATGGTTTGATCTTCTCTGGATCTATTTGCACCGTGGGCATATCATAGCCCATCATCAGCTTAAGATATCAAGCACATTCCACCCAGATTTCCTTGATCCACTCAATATCTAGATCCACCCTGCCCAAGATTTTCTCCAACCTCTACTTCTGGTTGTCGAGGTCTCTGCGCCACACATCCACTAGCCAGTGATCTTCTTTTTTCAGCTCTAGCTTCTCCTCCCATGTGACCTTAGGCATTTGAAGGATAACTTTGATCCTTGGGAAGGTGGAGTCGTAGGTTGCAGAAAAATTGGTGCAAAGCCTCTTTGTGCTCTCCAGAGATTGGATCAGGTCCAAGAACTTGTTGGCTATCCGCACAGCCCTACTGATTCCCATGTTCCCGACGTATGAGACCTATCGGAACCAGTCCTTGATGGTTTTCTCCAAGTTCTTCCTTCTTTCCATTTTGTCTATTTGCTCCTTGGAAAGCAATTGTTGCGTGGTCGTGGATATAGTGGGCAGGTCGTCTACTGAGGACCATTGTTGTATATAGTCTGTTAATGCTGCAACCTGCGCCTTGAGCTCATCCTTGGATATCTTGTCCTACTTTATCAGGTGCACCACTATGGCCATCGACTCCTCAAGGTGCTTGACCTTCTTTTCTCTGGTTTCAATCCCCAAGTCAATGGTGGAGATACTATAACTCACCCCTGCCTGGCTAGCAGTAGGCATTGCAATTTGTGCTGCTCGGGAGCTGGAAGCATCCATTGTTATCTTAGATCGGACCTTGGGCTTCTTCTCCTTCTTCATTGTGATCTAGGACAGAGCCAAGATGGCCTCTAACCTTGCCCTTGGGTCTTTCAGCACTGGGGTCATTTTCTCAAGTTTCCTTTCCAACCATTCGGGCATAGCAGACTTATCCTTGGATGAATCACGGCTACCCTCGCCCTTCTCGATTAATGGCAATACTTCTACCTCCTTCTCCCTCTAGGATTCTCCTTTCTTTTGGGCAGCATCCTCCTCCTCCTCATCAGAGTCATGAATGAAAATGAGGCACTTGACGGGCAGCCCAGTGGATGGTTGCCAAGTGGGGCCCTCTTCTTTTGCTGCCTCTTCTTCTTTCTTCTCCTCAACAGCCTCAGCCTCGGGGCTCTTATCAACATGGGCTTCAGCCTCGGTCAAGTCCTTTATCTACTGCTCTTCTGGTGGCTGCCCCTCCTCACCATGGGGTGACTCTTCTGCCTCCACCCCAACTTCCTTTAGTTGCCGCACCACCTCCTCCTCAAGGTCCTCATCGAAGGTCTAGATGATTTCCTTAGCACCTGAGCCACCCTCTTCATCTCCACCCTCGGAAGAGCCTGTCTCTTCCTCCTCATAGACCACCCTATTGATGGTTCAGTGCTTGTACTCGAGGTGCTCATAATACTCATCAGCCTCCTCCTCGATAGACTTCGAGGCTTCCTGTTCTCATTCCTCCAACTCTTTTGAGATTTGCATAGTGGCCTCCATAGCTGGTAGCCCTATCGGTAGTTTTGAAGGCTAAGCTGTTGCAAGGACCTGGGCGAGGGCCGCTTGGAGATTTGGATCCATTAGGATCTGAGAGAGCTTAGGGGGAGACTTTGAATGTGCCTTGTAAGAGCCTCGAGCATGGTGGCAAGGGGAACAAGTGATGTTATTGTTGCTAGAGGGAGCGATGTGATTGGCGACATGGTAGCAAAAGAAGGGGGAGTGGTCCTACTAGAAGAGGAGTCAATGATTATTAATGATTCGGCTAGAGGTGAAGGGGCCAGATGGACAAAAATGTCAACTGCTGGTGGGGAAGTAGCGACCGTATCCAGGGAGGTGGGCGGTGGAATAGGAGGGGCAGGGAGAGCCAATGGAGGCCAAACTTCTTCTGCACTTATTACTTGTTTAAGCCTTTTGGGGGATGGGCCTCCCGTTTCTTTCTTTGCTTGGGCCTTAGGATTTGGAGACTGTGCGGTCTCTGTTTCTTTCCTTTTCTGGGACTTGGTGACTGGAGGAGACTTAGAGGTCTCACCAGTTGACGTGGTGGTAGCAACATCCTCTATGGCACTTGGCTCACTTTTGAGCCCCTCATATGTCAGGAACACCCCCTGTCACTTCAAATGTGCCACCTGCCCATCGATCCACTCCCTGGTACGAGTTATAATCGGCTGGGTGATGGTGTCTAGGTCATCGACCTCCTATTCATCCCAATCAATGGAGGGTATTGACAGGTTGGAAACCGCAGGGTACCTTGGGTGCATAATGGTGGACTCATCCTCCTCAACCTTGTCCGACACCGGGAATGGTTGCACTCTTCTCAAGAACTGCATAGGCATGTGCATGTAGTACCTTGCACACACTTCTTTGTTGTCCTGGCAGTCGGCCCATAAATCTTCAATGTGATATTGGTGGGCATATGCTAGCCCTAGTGCTTTCCTGACATGGCTGTATACCAGTCAAAATGGTACTCCTTTAGGTCCTTTTCAGAGTTACTAGCACATTGGGATATTTGTAATCGGTACATTCCCTAGCCAAGGGTCATGGGGTAGGAGATCCCCATGATATGCTTATTGCTAAAGATTGCTTGGATGTGTTGGAGTTGCCGAGAAAGCTCTAGGAGGATGATCCTGTCATTTGGGTACTAAGGCAATCTATTTGGCCTTTTAGTAAAACCTTGGGCCCGGATGTACATAAACTTTGGGAACTGGATGAACAGGAAGGCGTATTGCTTCAGAAGCACCCTGGCGCTGTGGGAGACCCTCCTCTCAAAGTCTTCGGAAATCAACCTGATGATGTGGCCGACGAAGGTGTCATTGACCTTGCAGTACTCTTTCTTAAAATTGTTGTACTGGAGCTGCGGGTATTTTTCATAGGCCTTAAGTCCTCGCTTCTACCCCTGATCGGGTGCTACAAACAACCCACTATATTATCTTTGATCTGCCAGGGAGTAGATGCGGTAGGAGGTCATGTAGAATTTAGAACTCTTCTTCACATTGACAAACTGCTCATGGAAGCAGTCACTTATGATGCCTCCCCAGTAGAATGAGACCTTGGTTGTAACGTACTCATTTCCCCACAGGATCTGCTTGATATAGTATGCCATCCACTCCTAAAAGTAGGCAACCATTGGGAGACCCATGACCTTGCTCAACAAGGTTACTCGGTTGTGGTAATCCTCATGGAAATTACTATGGAAGAATTCCTGGGGAACCTTCGCAGCGGTACCCCATTTTTCCTTAAGCCAATGGAGATTGATTGACTTCTTGCACCCTAATGGATTAGCATCCCACACTGCCTGACATTCTTCTAATGTGGGGACCTCCATCTGTTGGAACGTGGGAATGTGGAATGTCTTGTTGATCCCTTCTAGCGACATGTCTGCAAGGATGTTTCCCTCCTTATCCACAATCGTTTTGGTATCTGTCTGATAGGCTTCTCGGCAAGCCATGACTAGTTCAGGTGCCATGAGAGAGGGAGGGAAACCGACGGCCTTGGCTATTCCACTCTGCCATATCAGCCTGGCATTCTTTTTTGTTCGGTTGACCCTGACCCTTTGAGTGAATTCATCTATATCCACTTGGCCAATATTAGTATCTGAAATTTCCTTCTAGTCTGTTGTGACTTTTGAGTGGAGTGGCTTGCTCTAGAATTGATACTTCATTTGATCTTTGTCTTCCTTCCCCCGAGGGGTCCTTCCAGACTTCTTACTCTTTTTCTTCTCGGTGGATGCCCCTGAAGTTCCTGCACCTGATTCCATATATTTTGTAAGCAAGGGCAAAGTCAGCGCAATAAAACATCAAAGCATTCATGTTAGTCCACAACATTTACTTCAAATAATCAATCAAGCATATCATGGATTTTATGTCTAGATGTTATCAATCTTTGTCTCAGGGCATTTGGGCAATCCGGGCCTGGAGGGTCGGACTTCCCTAGTAGGAACACTGTCTGGAAGGGAAAACACAATGGAAAGCTCCTAGAGACCCTCCTTGGCCAAGTTTTAATGTTTCGAGAAGCTCATGATGAAGAGAGCCAAAAATTAGCATGTGGGTTGAGGTTAGATTCCAGATTGGGGATCATTTGGATGGGTTTAAGGGGCCTCAGAGGTTTAAGGCTGGAAAGCCACCAGGTGATAGCATTTGGTGATGGTGAGTAGTAGATGGAAATCCAGAGGCAGAAGTCCAGGGTCTGGGGCCCGGACGGCCAAAGGGCGGTCAGCATAAGGTCAATTTTCCTTCAGAGGCTCGGGCCGATGACATCAGGAAGGCACTTGAACTTGGCCGTCTGGGATGGAAATCCTTGCATGGAAGTCTGGGAGGAGAAGTTCGGCAGCATATTTTGTGTCTGTTAATCTTGACGGCGTCCAGCAGGCCGGAGCCCGAAGGGCAGAGTTCTAGAAGGGATTTGTTTGGAACAGCAGGCCAGGACCGGAATCCCGATGCATTGTCAGCCACGAGGAGTTCTGGCCAGAACCCAAGGCAGAGGAAAGCTCGGGGCCCAGTGACTAGGTGGACTAGGTCCAATTTTCCCCGACGGCGGGAGAGCGACGGACTTCCGAGAGTGAAAGTTTGGACACTAGGGCCCGAGAAGTCCCATGGACGCGGATGTGAAAATGCAAGACAACGGCAGAGCAGAAGGCGGGGCCCGGAGCCCGGAAGGCATTGATGACTTCGCTGAAGGGCCTCGCCGTGGAAAACAGAATAAATTAGACCAAAGAATCCTGATGCCCAGATGCCAAAAGTTGAAACACCAGATGGGGTTCGCTATTAGCGACGGCGGGCGAGAGACGGACTTCTGGAAATGGAAGTCCAGACACCGGGGCCCGAAGGCGTCAGTGACATAAATTTTTTATCCCCGGTGGTTAACAGCAGAAAGGAGGGTAGAGCCCAGGGAGTGAGAAGCCAGGCGACATTTGCCTTTGGAGACAACAAAACACAAGCGAAACTTCGGGGATGGAGCTCCGGGGTTCGGAACCCGAGGGAACCAAAGGACACATTGTTCATTTTCAAGTTTAGACAGCCAGGAACATGTCAGGGTTCGAAGGCTGGGAGGCAAGGGTAGGTTTGTAGCTTAAGCGAGGCGAAAGGCTAACAGAAGCCTGAGAAGGTAAACCTGACAACCCGGGCCCACCGAGGAGGATTGCCATCGGCAACTATTTGAAGATTTTGGAATTTGACGACGAAGACAGGTTTCGGGCCCAGGGAGGATATTTTCCCTGCGCAAAGAACAACCGCAGCAGGGAGAAGTCCCGAATCGGCAAGGAGGGCACTTTAGGTGGTTTGCTTCGTTTTCTACCACATGGGTTTGGTGCACAAATCTGTTCTCTACCATATTACACCCTCCTATCAATTTGTTCATTTATTAAAATGTCTCAAAATTATGAAAACGGTCGGTAGGGAAAACGGGTGGCCTACCTCAAACATGCTAAGTGGCGAGACATGGGATCCACTGGTGTTCGTCGAAATGATGCTGAGGGTGATGATCGTGACGTAGTCGAAGGCGGTGGGCTCTAGATGATAGCTTCTCCAATTCACTCCAATCCTGCAAGATGATAATGACTACCCGGATTGGGCATTTTATACCCCAACCACCATGAATGCCTACATTAAATGCTTGTACGGCCATGAGAAAAGTTGGTGAATTTGAAAATAGGTCGGCAACGATGGCGGGAATGTTGGGGCTCGGCGACCTAGGAGGCGTGATGTGACGGCCACCTTGAAATTTCAAGTTATTTGATCGATGGCGGCGGCGAGCGGATAGGAGCCCGGAGGATGGGAAGCCGAAAGGGATCCGCCGTTAGGGACGGTGGGACTATCACGAAATTTCAAACACGAAATTCTGGACAATTGGGCCCGGATAGGCCCATGGCAGGCAGGCCACGACGAAGAAATCCGGCGGAGATAAGGCTGGTAGGGCCCGCGGAGCGGGACGCCGTAGGAGGTTCGTCGTTGCGGGTGGCAAGACCAAGACAAAAGCCCAAAAGTAGACTTCCAAGGTCCAGGGCCCGAAGGGGCAGGCACCGCCCTGAAAATTTTTAACAAGTTTTCGACAGAGGGTGGCAAGGCGGACCCCGAGGTCCAAAAAGATGCTCGGCGAATGCCACAAGAGATGGCAAGTAACAGACGGAACCCCGAAGATAGAACTCCGGGGTTCGGGGTCAGTAGGGCAGACACCGCTCGAAAGATTTTAACAAGTTTTTTGTAACAGTGAGAGGTAGATCAGACCCCGGGGTCTGGAAGGATGTCCATCGGACACCATAGGAAACGACAATCCCGGCGGGGAAATCCGGAGAGGGAAACCCAGACGTCTAGGCCTAGCAGAGCTCAGGGTCGTTTTCAAGGCCAAATAGCCAAAGGGACCTCACAAGGCACTTGAACGTAGCAAAACCAAAAGGGGAGGGCATGGTCGATTAATGATGGGACCTTGGAGCAACACCGACCATCTGAAACATCAAAAAAAGAGGGGCACATAAAACAAGGCGGTGACAAAAAGAGACAACCCAACAAGGTGAAAGAAAAGAGGGTCCCCATTCTAAACGGGGCGTGTGTGCTAAGGGCACAACAGAAACTAAAAAAAAAGAAAGAAAAAGGTCCATTTTGGGTCAACATGGAAGCAACATTGTGGTCTCAACACCTTGTGTCATCCCTAAAAGGAAAACACAAGCAAAAGGAAAACAAGAAGATGAAAGAAAAGGAAAATATTTTGGGTCAACATGAAGGATACATTTCAATCTCAATGCCTTGCATTATACCCAAAATGAAAAAGAGAAGAAAAAGTAAAAGGAAAAGGGACCGATTGGGTCAACATCGAAGAGACATAGGGCATCTCAATTCTTTGTGTCATCCCCAAAAGAAAAGCATAAAACAAAAAAAAAAAAAGACATGGATATTTTGGGTCAACAAGGAAGAGACATAGGGCGTCTCTATGCTTTGCGTCATCCCCAAAAGGAAAACACAAAACAAAAAGAGAAAAATACAATGCATGACATATAGAAGAATATAGGTACAAATAGAATAATTGTACAAAGAGAGGGAACATCAAATGCATGTTATGGGGGAACACGATACACAAATGAAAATGGAAAAAAGGACAAATAAAAAGGGAAATTCATAAAGACTAGCTAGGCGAATGTGAGTCAACCATCCAACAAGTCATCTACCTCCCAATCATGTTTAGTGTATTGTGAGGGTGGTTGACTGTCTAAAAGAAGAAATACAAGGATCGAACTAAGAGTAATATTAGGCTCTTCACTTGGTTGAGAGGATTTATCATTTAAGCTCATGGTAGATGAAAATAAAGAGTTTAGATCATTATGTACTTCATCTATTTTTTCTATCATCAAATCATCATCATCATCAGAATTGATGTATCAAAAGTTGTGGCTGTTGGATTGGTTCAGTTTGTTGTGAAGGTTGGACTAGACTATCTTGGGGTGGGTTAGGAGGAGGGTGGTTATCTATTATTTCTATCAAAGGTGGAGGCTGGTTTTCTTTATTCTCTTTTATGTGCTCGATTGCAAAGAAAGGAGATGATGATGACATTTACATTCCCTAGCACCCTGATTTTGTTTAATTCTATTTTGAAGTTGTTGAAGTGTAAGATCAGATTGAGTCATCATATGGTCTTGTGCTTCTGAAGGGGGAAGAATAGAAGAAAGAAAAGAGGATAGATCAATCACTTTCTCTTTGTCTTTATACACTTGTTTAATGTGAGGAGGCATGGCAAGATTGATTTCATTTTCTCTTGGTCTTTCAAATGATGGAGGGGAAGTGTGTAAGTGTGGTTGTATGGTTTTCTCAATGTCGAACTTAGGCTAAACCATGGTTTCATCTATGATATGAGGTGTAGAAGTGGATGGGGATGTGTTATGAAGAGACAATTCGGCTATGCATTCTGCTTTGAAATTTTGACAGGCTATGAAAAAGAAGTCCTTCCAAGGGGTGATGGGTTCCATAGGTTTAGGCCAAAAGGCATCCAAGGAAAAATTACCTTTAGAGGATAATGGATTAAAGCCACTATGGTGTATTGTAAATATTTCATTGCCACATGTGTGGAAACTTCAAACATTTGTGAACCACTGAGGGGACCACTTTCATTGAGGGAAGCCAAGGGTGGCCTAGCTGCAAATGAAATTGATTCAATTGTGGAATAATAGAAATTGTTACATCCAAAGTTTTGGGTCCTATCTGTAATGGGAGAATGATCAATCTAATCGTAGGGCATGCAAAACTAATACGTTTCTTAACCCATGCAGTTGATTTATTATAATCATCTTGATAGAGACTATCTAATACTAAAAAATATTTTGTGATCACATTCTCACCACAGGTAGGATCTATTAATATCCCATTTGTGGGATTATCATAGATTCTGCCAACTATGTAAAGAGGACCATCAAGAAGTTTTTGAAGTATATGCTTGGAAGAAAATTTGATATCATTATATTTATTAGCTTGGCCCTTACAAGGGATAACATCTATCACACCCACAATTTCATCCATAGGATTAACTTGGGTAACATTAGGAGTTGGATCATTTTGTTCACTATTTGTATCAACATTCATTACATCAGTGTTTGAAGGTTCACTAGCCTTGATAGATGAAATATTGTGTTTAGCCATGGGGTTGGTGAAAATGAAAATTTTGGTTAGTAGGTGCAACAGACTTATTGCATTGATCATTAGCACCTACAATGGATAGACAACCCAAATCAATGAGGTCTTTAACTAAATGTTTGAGATGCTTACAGTGTTTTGTGTCATGTCCATTTTGGTGATGAGAATGACATTAAGTATTTGGTTTAACAGTTGGGTGGGATCAAGTGGTTTAATAGTTGGTGAAGTGATCATTTTTTGTTGAAGCAATTGGTTCATTGTGTTATGGATTGTATCGGGTAAGGGTGTAAATTGTCTCTTCAGGTCCCCATAGGTATAAGGTACTATTGCTTTAACAACTGCCACTTGATTTGGAACTGGTTCAGTTGGTTACCATTGAGGAGGTAGATTGAACTATAAAAAGCCTCTATTTTGTTTGTGAAAGTTTTGTGTGTTATTTTGGTTTTTCTGTTTAGGTTTGTCAGCTCGGTTTGAAGTGTACTTTGACTCTTGACTAGAAACTGAGTTGTGATAGTGACATAAGGTTGTACATAAATTCATAAATGAAGGGAATTTCATCGTAGTTAATTTATCCTGAAGGTTTTTTTGTAATTTTTCGATAAACATCTTTTGCAGATGTGCATTAGGAATCATAACATAAATTTGAGCATACAAGGATTGGTATCATGATATAAAATCAGTTACTTTTTCATCCATATTTTTTCTACATCTCATGAGGTTATGCATTGTCTTTTTAGGAGTCATATGAACTTGAAAGCGACTTATGAAAGCATCCACCAATTCATTGAATGATAAGATGGAATGATTGGGAAAGTTGGAAAACCACTCTAATGTAGTATCTTTCAAGGTCCTTGGAAAAAGTTTGGCTAAGATTTTATCATCAAGGAAAATTTCACTGCATAAACCTGTATAAGAATTAACATAGTTGATAGGGTCTCCTTTACCTTTGTATTTCTCAAACCAAGGAATTTTTGTCCTTTGTGGCATCGAGGTTCATAAGATTTATAAGGATAAGGGGCTGCTACAAACATTATATGTGGGTGGAACATTTTGACCTTTGCTAATTGTGGAAATTCGGTGTTGCATGGATGAAACAATGTTAAGGAGTTTTTTTAAGAATAGGTTTGGGGTAAGTGGTTAAAGGTGGAAGGTAAAATGGTGATGGAGTGTAAGTGATGTTAGGGGAAGTGAAATGAATACAAAGGGGTGTGAAGGTGGTGGAGGGGACTTGCGATGCCGCAACTGAAGTAGGAATGCTAGTTGGAATTGTGAAAGGAGCCATATGACTAACCTGTTGCATAGTTATTGTGACTTGAAGAGTGGTATAAGCTGGTAAGGATGTGATAGTTGAAGGGGGAGGAACTTGAGGTCCTTCTTGACTTACAAGAATGTTTGCAGATTGGGTATTAGAAGAGGCATGTTTATTGTAAATCTTGACAATTCTATTCATAACTTGCAAGCCATGAACACTTTCAATCAAATGATGAAGGGTTTCAATTGCAAGTATGGTAGTGGTGGAAATGCTTTCAAGGGATAGGTCTTTTTGTAAATGTGTAAAATTGTCATGAATATTAATGACCTTTTCTTATGGGATGAGGTTTCTTTGGGTGTCAACATTCATTTAATGTAAAGGTGAAGGAATAAAAATGGTATTTTCAATGCCTAATGTACCATTGTCCATACTATGAGTAGGATCTCTTGAGATCCCAAGGTCCACAAAAAAAGTGCTATCATGGGAGGCCATGAGTCTAGAACTTTGTCTCACTAAAGTATTATCAATGGGGCACCAAACACTCATTTAAGTACCACAAAATATGGGATGAATGTAAATGCAAGGTAATCTAGGGGTTCTAAATGAAAATAACAGAAATTATGGTAACTATAATAGAGAAGTAATTATAGAAAACATAAATGAAGGAAAATGTAAAAAAATGCCAAAAATGTTGTTTAAAGAGTGCAGAGGGACTGATTCACCGAGGATGGTGAATGAGTCCTAGTATGATTTTTATTATTCTATTTTTTAGAAAGTTTAAAATGATTATAATGCTTTTTATAATGAAATTAAGTATGCATAATGCAGATTTTTAGTTTTTTCAATGATATGCAATGCAAAAATGAAATCTAAACAAAGCTTTCACTAATGTAATATGAGAAGTCCTAGAATGCAAGAACAAAACAATACCATAATTGAATGTTAATGCAAGGGTTAGCTAAGATGTAATATGTGAATGAAATAAAAAATGCAAAGTGTTAAAAATTTTGGTTCACCAAAATGAATTGTAGATTTTTGGCACCTTGCACCTTTCTAACTCTTATAGGGATTTTCACCTAAAAGGAGAAACTAGGGCCAAAAATGATAAAGGTTTCATTCAAATTATGTTATGTGTGATGTTATTTAAGCTAAATTAAGAAAAATAAACGCAATTAAGTGATCTATATGAATGAATTTGAATGTAAAACTAAGGATTTAAGCTATGTTGGAAAACACAATGTGATATGTGTTGCTATATGGAGCCTAATCAAACTTGGAGGTTAAATTTTTCCCTCTTTTTATCAATGTGGTTTCTGCCTAATTATTTACTAGGGTCAAGGGGCAGCTCCCCTTGCAGGGGTTTGGGGATAGTGCACCCAAGATGGGGTCAAGGGGCAGTGCTCCTTGGGGGGTCCAAGGGCAGTGCCCTTGGCGCACTCCCTATTGTGATACAGGGCAAGGTCTAGGGGTAGTGCCCCTAAAACCTCTCATGATTTTTATTATTTTTATAAAGGTTTCAAGTGCTACTTTTCTATTGGCTAACATTAAAAACCCTAATTTTGTAACTGACATAAGTCTTGATAAAAGGCTAAGGGTTTGGGTTTTGTTGACATTGTCTTGTAGCATTTACAACAATATTGAGTTGTAGAGATTACTGGTTGTAATTGGTTCTATTTACTGGATAATAATATTGGAATCTTTGTTGGTGGATGTAGCCCAAGTTTGGGTGAACCACATTAAATATTGTCTCTTACTATTATTATTTCTATGTTTTTTGTTCCTCTGTTTAATATATATTTACATGTAATTGATATTTTCTACATACAATTCCTAACAAATGGTATCAGAGCCAAGTTGTGTTCGATTATCGTCTGTAGGAAGGTCTCATGGCTAAGTGGGAGTCTTACGGTTAATTGGGAGAAATGGAAAATGAGGTTAAATTAAAGGTAGATAAATTCAATGGGAATAACTATGAGTGATGGAAGATGCAGATGGAGGATTATCTCTATCAGAAAGATTTATGGAGGTCGTTGGAAGGAACAACCAAGAAACCACTAGGAATGAGTGATGAGGAATGAAATCTTCTAGATAGAAAGGTACTGTGAGCCATTCATTTATGCTTGGCACAATCGATGACATTCAATATTAGAACAACAAAGACAACTCAAGAGTTGATGGAAACCCTAGTGAAGTTATATAAAAATCCTTCTTCTTCAAATAAGGTATTTCTCATGAAGCATTTATTCAATATGAAAATAGAAAAAGGTGGGTTCGTTGTTGATCATTTAAATGAGTTTAATATTGTTACCAATCAATTAACTTATGTGAATGTAAACTTTGATGAAGAAGTTAGGGCTCTTTTGATTCTATGTTCTTTTCCTAAAAGCTGGAATAGCTTGGTCATGGCTGTTAGTAATTTTGTTTCTAGTTTCAATACATTGAAATTTGATGATGTTGTTGGTATTATTTTGAGTGAGGAAATTCATAGGAAAATCTCAGGTGGAACATCCACATCACATAGTGTTTTGAATGTAGAAAGTAGGGGAAGAACAATGGAGTAAAGAAAAAATTTTGGAAGTCGTGGGAAGTCACGAGAAAATTGAAAGGACAAAAGGTCCCAATCTAGAGACAAGAGGGATTGTTGGTACTATGGTAAGTTGAGTCATTTGAAGAAAGATTTCTAGTCTTTTAAAAATAATGGACACAGAAAGGAAGGAAATAAAGAAGCAAATTTTGTAAGTAATAAATGTGATGAGGATGCTGTGATTCTTTTCCTTGATAATGTTGATGATTCTTGGGTGCTAGATTTAGGGGCTTCATTTCATGCTATGCCCCATAGAAGTTATTTTCTTGATTATGTCTAAGGATATTTTGGGCTAGTTTATTTGGAAGATAAAAAACCCTATTAAATTGTTGGAAAGGGAAGAATCAATATTAAGTTGTAGAATGTGAATCATTGGCTACTACATTATGTAAGGCACGTTCCAAAGCTGAAATGAAATTTAATTTCAGCAAGGAAACTATATGATGAAGGTTGTGCTATTACATTTAGTAATAAAAATTGGAAGGTTAGAAAAGGTTCCTTAGTGGTAGAAAAAGGTGTGAAAGTATGAACCTTATATCTTTGTATAGGTCATACTATGCCTTCTACTTTAGCTATTGTAGATAAAATTCAATGTTCAAGAATAGTTGTTGTGGTTCAATGGGCAGGAAATCAGATAGTTGCTATGGATTTTGAATCAACACTGTGGCATAATAGACTTGGGAATTTGAGTGCAAAAGGTATGAAACTACTTCATTCAAAGAATTCTCTACCAGGTCTAAAATGTGTTACTTTGGACTTATGTGAAAGTTGTGTGTATGGCAAACAAAAGAGAGTTAGCTTTCTTAAGGATAGGAAGAAAAAGAAAGATTGAAAATTGGAGCTTGTGCATGCAAATGTATGGGGACTAGCTCAAGTATCTTCTCTCGGTGGCTCTCGGTACTATGTAATTTTTATTGATGATGCAACAAGAAAGGTATGGATTTATTTCCTTAGGCTAAAATATGATGTATTTGAAACTTTTAAGAAATGGAGAAGCCTAGTTGAGAATGAGATAGGTAAAAAGTTAAAATGTCTCAGATCTGATAATGGTGGTGAGTATTGCAGTGAAGAATTTGAAGATTATTGTTCCTATAATGGTATTCATAGGCAGAAGATGGTTCCAATGACTCTATAGGAAAATGGAGTGGCTGAGCACATGAACTAAACAATAATGGAGTATGCATAGACTATGAGATTGCATGTGGGGTTGTCTTTAAACATGTGGGTAGAGTCTATTAAAACCAATATTTATTTAATTAGTAGAGTTCCTTTAGTTCCCTTGTTTTGTGGTATTGGATAGAGAAGTCATGGATAGGTAAGAAGGTTACTTATTGTTTTCTCAAGACCATCTGTTGTGAAGCATTTGCACATGTAGATTCTAAAAATAGAACCAAGCTAGATTCAAAATTAAAGAAATGTATGTTTATTGGAAATGGCATTGATGAATTTGGTTATAGGCTTTGGGATTCTGAAATCAAAAAATTGTGAGAAGCAACGATGTCATATTCAATGAGAAATTGTTGTACAAAGATCAATTGCAACAACATAAGAAGAAATAAAATTATTATGTAGTGCTGAATGATACACCAAATAGAAATTTTCAAATGGTTCCTCATGCTCTTCAACAACAAATACCACAAACTCCAGTGAATGTTAGATGATCTTCAAGGATAAGTAGACCTCTAGAAATATTTTCTCCCTCTTTGTATTATATTTTGTTAACAGACACTAGTGAATCTAAAGGGTGTGATGAAGCTATGTAGGTGGATACAAAGGTTCAATGGGAGCATACAATGGAAGAAGAAATGGACTCCTTGTTGAAAAATGAGACTTGGGATTTATGCAAGTTGCCTAGAGGTAAAAAGGCTTTACCAAACAAATGGGCTTATAGAATAAAAGAGGAAGATGGAAGTAAGAACACATTTAAATCCAGGTTAGTTGTAAAAGGATTTGCACCAAAAAAGGGCATTGATTTTGTTGAGATATTTTCTCCAGTTGTTAAGATGACTTCTATTTGTACTGTTTTAAGTATTGTGGCTGTTGAAGATTTGAATTTAGAATAGGTGGTATGAAAACTACATTTCCTCATGGTGACTTGGAGGAGGAGATATATATGGAACAACCCTAAGGATTTGAGGTCAAAGGTAAGGAGAAACTAGTGTGCAAATTAAAGAAGAGTTTATATGGCTTGAAACAAGCACCTCTGCAATGGTATTTCAAATTTGATAGTTTTATGGCTGAGCAAGGCTATAATAGATATAATTTTGACCATTGTGCTTGTTTTAAGAGGTTGGATAATATAGCTACTTTATTTTATGTTTATATGTTGATGACATGCTTGTAGCAGGGTCTAACATGGATCACATAAGTGAGTTAAAACAACAGTTAGAAAAATATTTTGTTATGAAGGATGTTGGGGTAGAAAAAAATCCTTGGTATGAGAATTTGGAGAGATAGAAAAAATATAACATTGACTCTATCTAAGGTTGGTTATGTAGAAAAGGTGTTGCAGAGATTCCACATGGAGAATGAAAAAGTTATTAGCACACCTTTTCCTAGTCATTTGAAATTGACTAAGGAGATGTGTCCAAAGACAAAAGAGGAGGAAGATAAAATGTCCAAGGTACCACATGCTTCAGCTGTAAGTAGTATAATGTATGCCATGGTATGCATGAGACTGGATATTGCACATGTTGTTGGAGTCATAAGCAGGTATATGAGTAATCCCAGATTAGAGCATTGACATGCAGTAAAATGGGTTCTCAGGTATTTGAGAGGTACACCCAATAAATTTTTTATGTTTTGGGGATTCTAATACTAATTTAGCAGGTACTAGGTATGTGCAAGATCATGATGGGTATTTGCAGGGTATGTGGCTGATGACCTTTTTCTTACCCAAAATTGATGAAATGAAAAGGGTTTTTAAAATATATTCTCAACTTTCCACCAATATAAATTATTCTTTACTTTGAATTTAATAAATAATTATTATTCATTTTCTATTGAAATTACAAGTAATGTCATTATTGATAGGTTGGTTGAAAAACATTTGTAACTTTCAAACAATATTATATTTTTTGAATCCAAAACATGCATCACATTCTATGCTTTGCAAAATATAGGATTGAAAAAAGAAAAAATAAATTACATGAATTTTTGACTAGGTTAATGTGGTCAGACATACAAGTTTTTCATATTTTATAAAAGTTGTAATAAAAAATTCATAATTAATTATTTACTTGAAAAAAAAGTACAAAGAAATATGCATCACATCAGGACATGAGTCTTCTACTTATATCTAAAATATTATAAAAAAAATATTATCATTTTATTGTGGTTAGGGTGGTCATACAAACACCTATTTCTTATTTTTTCCCTCAAGTTTAAGTACTACTGCATTGAAATTTCAAATTTTCACCAAATAGATTGTTTTAAAAAAAAAAAAGCCTAGTAGTTTAGAAACTATATTCAATTTTCTACAAATTCTATACTTACATATTTTTGAAATAATATAGATAACTTATTCAAATTTTTACGTCAAGCTGCCTAACTCTGATTTTTTAGAATTTTTTGCTACTTAAGGGCCCATTTTTTCAATGATAATCCTGTACATACCATTATGTAGAATTAGATTTGGTAGGGTACATTGATACCAAGTGGAGTACTGTAGGTTATGTCTTTACTATAGGAAGGACAAAAATAAGTTGGATCTCATGGTTGCAAAAGGTGGTTGCTTTATCTACCAGAGAGGCAGAATATGTAGCTGTAACAGAGGCAAGCAAAGAGATCATATGGATATAATTTTTCAAGGAAGAATTGGGAAAACAATAGCCCACCAATTATTTGTTTAAAGATATCCAAAGTACCATACATCTTGCAAAGAATTATGCCTTGCATTCAAAGACCAAACACATATAGTTGAGGTATCACTTCATTCGATCAATGTTGGATCATGGATAGTTAAGGATGGAAAAGATACATGTAGATGACAATCTAATGGATATGTTTACCAAGGTAGTGCCAAGGGAGAAGTTGAGCTCCTCTTCATCTTTGGTTGGTCTTCAAGACTAAAAACAATAAAATCTGAATGACATGGTCTATGGTGCTTACTTCCAGTGGGAGCTACAGGGTTAGTAGTGTTATGATTAGTCTGCAAGTAGGAGGTGATATGGGGTGGATTTTGATTAGTCTCCAAGTGGGAGATTATTGGTATATGAAGCCTAATCAGACTCAGAGGTAAAATTTTCCCCTCTTTTATCAATGTGACTTCCCCCAAATTATTTACTGGGGTCAAGGGGTAGCACCTACAAGATGAGGTCTAGGGGTAGTGCCCCTTGTGGGGTCCATGGGAAGTTCCCCTTGAGGGAACCAAGGGCAGTGCCCCTAGTAGGCTCCCTATCGCGATATAGGGCAGGGTTGAGAGGCAACACTCCTAAAACCTCTCATGATTTTTATTATTTTATAAAAGCATCGGGTGCTATTTTTTCTATTGGATGACATAAAAAACCCTAATTTTGTAACTGACATAAGCCTTGATAAAAGGCTAAGGGTTTGGGTTTTGTTGACATTGTATTGTTGCATTTGCAGAGGTATTGTGTTGTAGGGATGATTGATTGTAATCAGTTCTATTTACTGGATAATATATTGGACTCTTTGTTGGTGGACGTAGCCCAAGTTTGGGTGAGCCACATTAAATATTGTCTCTTGCTATTATTATTTCTATGTTTTTCATTCCTCTATTTAATATTTATTTGCAAGTAATTGATATTTTTTGCATACAATTCCTAATAATATGCAAACAATGAATCAAGAATGAAGAAACGCAAAACAAAAGGAGATGGACTGAATCAACATGCACCTAGAGGTCTAATGAAGATTTTTTAATTTGTCGAATGTTTACTAAAATCACAAAAAATCAATAGTGGGACTCATTCGCCCAAGGTGGTGAATTAGTCTCACTTTTGGTGAAATTTGTTGGCAACTAGTTTTTGACTATTGGGATCTGGAATCTGACAAAACCTATATTTTGAGTCTTAAGGTCAGACTCATTCACCACTAGTGGAAAATCAGTCCTCTCCCAAATTTTTGAGAAATTAGGAGACAACTCTACAACACCAGATCTAGAAATGTTTGCTTGTCGAGTTCCCGAATTCAACTCCATAGGAAACAAATAGAAAAACTTCTCCAAGCTTGAAATATGATTGATTTGACTTGAAGCAACTAGTTTACTTGTTGAACAATCTTCAACACCTAAATTCTTGCTAAATTTGCATATAAAAGTCTACAAACACACATGCAAGAGGGAAAAAATGGTTAGGTTTAGCATATAGGGGTTTTCCTTGGTCAAACCCCACTTTGGTAATCAAACCCTTAATGAAATAATGAAATACAAGAGAATGATAAACAAATAACATGAAAATTTTATCAACTTACAAAACCTTATTGATGAGAAATCTAAAGTTGTGTCATTGGATGCTCCAAAATGCTTAAATAATGCTTGATTAGATGTTGTAAGATGCTTGAATGCTTGAATGAATGGGTGAATGGGGGGATTGCTTGAATGTGTTAGGAGATGTAAAATGAGGAGAGAAACACTTATTTATGCATTCTTGTGCCTAAGTAACCCATTGATACTTATTTATGCATTCTTGTCCCTAAGTAACCCATTGATACTTATTTATGCATTCTTGTGCCTAAGTAACCCATTAATACTTCGTCATAGGGCGACCTCAAGTGTTTTTGAATAAAAACTTGAAAGGAAATTTTAAAAAAATTGAATTTGGAGCCAAGGGGTTCTCATTCACCACCCATTGTGAATGGGTTCCACCTAGGACTTGGAAATGGGTGTCTTGTATTAAGTCATTTTTAATGTTGTTTGTCAGGTTTACACTAAAAACTACACTTAATTAAACCTTATAAGGGCATAAAGGGGTCAAATAAAGCAGGAGAAAGGGATTAATAGTGAAATTGTGCCTAGAAAAACATGAAATCTTGTTACAAGACTTCACCACACTTCAAAACATGACTTGATTAGTGATGAGAAGATAATTTTTAGGTGAATTGTAATGAATACAGCCTAGAAGAGTGTAGAAATGTTTTAAAACACTTCACAACACCTTCACAGGATGCCATTATTTGAATTTTAGTACCTAAATATGGATGTTCAAGCCATGTTACAACATAAAATTAGAGCAAAGTAGATCAAACATAATGAAAAAATACCTAAATTTCCATGAAAATGACAAGGGCACATTTTTCTATTGCACAATACTATATAAAAGTATTTATATTTAACAAGCATTATTCACTTATCTTCTTAAAAATTGAATTTGATTTAAATATATTAATGAGAATTGTATTTCAATTAATATTATTGTAATGGGGAAAATTAAAATTAGTGCATATTTGGATTTCGTTTTAGATCTATGTTGATATAGTGAATTAATACCATTATATAACAACAAGTAGTTATAGTGATAGAAAATGTATCCCTTTACATTTTCTACCATGTTTGGGACCTCCTTGTTAAAATTGACTTAATTATGCCTTAATTTAGTGTTGTAAAATATATGTATTTACAAATTCACACTTATTTAGGGCCTTAATAATTACTTGAGATTAATTAAGTCTTAATAAGCCTTATAATTCATTTCCAATCCCATTAAATTACATTTTTCAAAGGGTAAAAAACAACAATAATTAATGCCTAAACATAATACTTTACCTTGAGAAATGTGTGTTTTAGGATTAGGGACCTAGGACCCATTTTCCCATGGGGTCCTCCATAATTCTTTGTACCTAATTTTTAGTTATGTTTTTGATAATATTTTAATGTTTTCAAATCCATAATTCAATGCCAGCTTGTGATTGTTGAATTTTTGGAAATTAAGGATACATGCCTATAAATATAAGGTCATTTCACTAGGTTTCACCTAGGAATTTCAAGAGAGAAATCCTAGAATTTTTAGGTGACTTCGCAAGAGAAAGGTTGATGATTAAGAGAATTCAAGAGAAGATTTATAAGAGTTTAATTGCAGCAATAAAAATCCAATTGTCATATCAAAGTCTTCTTTCATCATGCATGTGAGTAAAAGCACAAGCCTATGTGACACTTTATAAACAAATTGAACAACAACAACAAAAAAAAATTGAACTTCAACCACATAAAATTGGTCTTTATCTTTTGAATTTCAAAATGATGCAAACCAATGAAATGTAGAAATATTGACGAAGTTTACTCCTATAATTTTTTATATTTTCAAAAAATTGATTTGATTTTTTTTTTTTAATCAATTTCAGAGTAGATTTTGGAATGTTGAAAATTTCTAGAAAAAGTGATGTT
Organism: Sequoia sempervirens; assembly: GCA_007258455.2. Classification (NCBI taxonomy): domain Eukaryota; kingdom Viridiplantae; phylum Streptophyta; class Pinopsida; order Cupressales; family Cupressaceae; genus Sequoia; species Sequoia sempervirens. The sequence goes on along the minus strand of VDFB02353493.1, from coordinate 172,622,314 downwards.
CACTTGACATCAAAAAATAAATAGAAAAAGACTTTTTTTCCCTTAATTTTCTTCTTCAAATAGTTAACTTCAATATCCATTGCATGGAAAATAATTTGAAATTTTGATGTATATTTTTCTTGTAATAATAGTTTAAAGTCAAACTTGTCAGAATTTGATGGTTTTCATTTGACATAAAATATTATCTATTTTTTTAACCATTTAAAAAAAAAACCCTTTTGAAGAAGATTATCTCCTCCAGTACACCATATGTTTTTCAAATTCTTTTAATATGTTTTACTATTTTTCTAGTTTCTAATTGTTCTCTTTTTTAACTTCAACAACCTACTTGCATTATTTTAAAAATAAAATATATTAAAACTAATCAAAATATTTTTAAAAATTACATATTTGGATTCACCACTTCGAGATCTACAAAAAGATATTTAAAAAAAAAATCATTCTAACTGAAGAAGTACTTAGTTGAATTTAAAATTTTTAGAAAATTTTGAAGAAAAATGAGTTGGATACCACCTAGGATGCCACATAGATAACTTTAGTAGAAAATATTTCAATAGAAATGCTTTATACATAAAATAATCCACATTTTGATGTGACAAAGTGGAAAATTCATTTTTTTTGATTTTGGATGAAAGGGTTTCATTCAAAACTCTATGTGTCACATATAGACCATGTGGTTCCTAGTGAAATTGGTTTTACCTAAAAGGATGAATTTTGTTGTTTCTATGCTTGAGAGAGAAAAAAAAACTCTAAGCACTCTTATTCAAGGACAAACCCTAGAGATCTCAACCTCAAGCATGCAAAAGAGAAAGAGATATTACAATATGGTTGTGCTAGCATCTGATTGTAAACTAAAGAGGGGTTCACCTCCAATATAAGGCTTGGAAAGAAAAATGAAATGTAAATCCAAATGCTAAAACCTAATGCAATGCGATCTTTCACTAAATGACGTAAAAATGCATAAAAATAAGAATAGATAGCTACAAGATAAAAGGTGTGCACTTGGAAACCTAAAGAAGATTGGTTGAAGGACTAAAATGCTGAAAACATTGATTTTAAAGCCTTTTGGTACTAATATGCTAGTCTGAGTGATATAGTCAGATATTAGGGTTTTTTAGGTAGAAATTAAAGTATGGCGCAAAAGAGTATAGAACTACAAAAATCTAGAAAATGATCTATACTAGGACTCATACACTAGAACTAGTGTATCATTCTAGTGAGGGTTTTCCAAAGCTTTAAAGTTTGAATCTAGTCTTCAATGTCTACTATTTCCTTTCAAATTACTTTCTAGATTTGAAACCCTAATTTTCAAGCTATAGAAGTCTTCTAATGATCTTTAATGCATGGTGACAACTTTGAAAACTTTTAACACTTTAACAACTTTCTCCAAACTTTATCTTCAATTTGTCTTCAAACCTAAACCTACAAATCACACACTAAAGAGAGGGACATTTTTTATTTGTTAGTGGATATAGTGTTTTTCCTTGGTCAAACCTTGTTTTGGTAATAAAACTTTAAAATGAAATGAAATAAGAATGGAGAATGGTGAATGAACAAAATATGATGTTGCAACTCACAAAACCCTAGCAATAAAGTGTTTCATACATATATGAAGTGGCTCCAATGGATGTAGATCATGAATCTTTCTTGAATAGTATAGATCTTGAATGGAATGCTAGCTTGAATCATGTAACCCTACATCACAGTTGTTAGCTTAAAAACAATGATGATGCATGATGATGTTGACATGATGCTTGATACTTGAATAATTCTCCAAGTCACTTGATAATCTACCCTTGAAGACTCTTGAATGCTCTTGTAAACACTTGAACACTCTTGTGAACTCAAATTTTCTATAAGAATGCTCATTCAACATGCTAGGTGTAAAATGGATGAAAGAGACTTGTATTTATACTTGTTTATGCAAAAATTATTGAAATTACAACACTGCAAGCCACATCAGATATAGAAGAATAAAATCCTACCAAGAATTTGAATTAATTTTAATTTTTGGCCACATGGGACTCATAGTCCCAAGATGGCATATGAGTCCCATTAGGCATAAATTATGGGACCATTTTCAAAAATACTTAGAAAGGTGTAAAATCTAGATCGAGACCCAAAATCCTAGGTGGGAATCATATGCCTAAGGTGACTTATGTGTCTTAGAAAACCAAATATGGGCCACACAACCTAAAAACACCTAAATTATGATTGGACACTGATTTGTGTCAGGATTATCCTTGAAAATATGCATTAAATGAGGCTTGTGGATGAAAAATAAAGCCAATTAAATAATAAAGAAGCCCTATTATTAATGAAAACCTTAGCAAAGTGTGAAAATATGTTATAACACTTTACAAAACCCTAAATAAGGTATGATTTTAGTTTACAAGGTCCTAAGTCCTATTGTGAGTGTGTTAAACAAATGACAACACTAAGTCAAGGCATCGTTATGCTCAATTTTATCATGAGGGCCCAAACAAGTGTGAAAATGTCACCAACAACATTTTTCAACACTACATTTAGTCCCCACTTTAGTGAGAGGATGAACTTGCTTCAAAATTACAATAAAGTAGACAAACACACATCAAGAGGGGTCCAAGTGCACCGATTTCGGTAAGATAGGATGACAATGATTAGGAAGGGTAACCAATCTCCCAAGAGCAATATTCAATGGAAAACCAAGATAGGCACAAAAGAACACACATAAAAATAATATAAAGAGCATCAACAAGGTACAAGCATACACTAACAAAGATAGAGAGAAAAAAATGATAAAAGAAGAGGGGGATGGATCAAGCTTCGACTGTTTTTCCAACACAATGTGGATTAGATCTAGGTTTTTTTCCACAAATGTATGCTCAATCTAAGGCAACATAACTTCAAGTTGTCCACTGGGTGAGTAATCCAAATAGGTGAGACATATACACACATGGTTGATATGCACTCACACAGACATGTGAGTGGATATGGGAAAGTCATGCCTTAATCGGGCTTCCTGAAAAACCATACAAATGTTATACCTCTTGATAACTTTGATAAGGCTCCACTCATAAATTAACTTCTAACTTCATGAGGCAAGCAAGACTTTTTATGCTTGGAACTCATAAAAAAACAAAATGGTTGCACAAGCATGCAAGGTGTATTGTAGAAGGTAGCCATATAAGTGAAAATTAAAATTACAACAATAAGGAATGTTCAAAGGAGTCTTGCTTAGTTCATGTATGGTCTTTAACTTAGGGAACATTGTGCCTAACATCTCCAAGAGAGGACCAATCAAATAATAGAAGATTCACAACTTAAGGGATATAGTGTGTCACATCAAGCCACTAAGAGGAATATAATATTCTTAGATAGGTCATCTTATAGAAGGAAACCACACCCAATTTCACCACAAAGCGAAAGAAACATTTCGTGAAGTAAGAAGACTACACTATGAAACATGAAATAAAAAATAATAATACCAATGTATGCCCCCACCTTGATGAAATTGCTAAACACCATGTTGTGAGAAATTACTTTAAAGTAGCAAATGATAAATGCTAAAAATAAAGAGGACATGAGAGCTAATTTGGAAAGCCCTCTACCAAGTCATATGTTTCCAAATAGAGCCATGTTAGGAAAAAGGAAAGAGGCATTTCCCCCAAAATGAAACTCTGAACACAGGAGGGATTTATGGATTTTGGGTTTGTATGTTCTTGCTATAATATTTTTAGAGACCTTAGAACTACCATCATTCCCCATTTAATCATAGAACAAGAAGAATGGCATAAATAGAGTGAAAACAAAGAAAAACCTTTCAATTCAACATGGAAGAGACATGAATATATCAAAACCTTGTGTCATCTCAAAAAGGAAAATACAAGATAAATAAGAAAGATAAAAGGAAAATATTTTGGGTCAAAATGGAAGAGACATGAATTTATTGACACCTTACGCCATCCCCAAAGGAAAACACAAGAAAACAGAAAGATATAAAGGGAAAAGAGGTACAACATAGAGAATAATGTAGCTACAAATAGAGGAATATCAAAAAGAGAGAGAAACATCAAATAGAACATCATGGAGGATCACATCACACACATGTAATTACACCAAATAAAAAGGAAAAAGAAATAGTGTGAAAAACTAGCTAGGCACATGTGAGTCAACCTAAAGCAGGTCATCTACATCCCAATCATGTAGATTGTACACAAAAGGAATACAACTAGCTACAAGGGACAATGGCAAGTGTTATACTAAGGGTTAGTACCAAGTTCAACACTCTTCCTAGGAGAATTGTTGTTTAAGCACATGGAAGAGGAAAATAAGGGTTCAACTCTTGTTGTAATTGAGCTATAGGATCTTTTTGTGGTGAGGGAGTTTCATATTCCATTGCCTCTATTAGGTTTGGATAATTTTTATTTTCTTTGTTTGTTTCCTCATTTAACTTTCAAGCAGGGGAATGGCATCTACACCTACGCTCTCTAGAACCTCTATTTGTTTTAGTTTTATTTTCAGGTTGTGTTTGTGAAGGAGCAAGATGATCAACCACAGGTTTCTTTTCTTCGCTAAGGGGAGTAACGAAAGGAACCATGGAAGGTTCTTCAAACACTTTCTCTTTCAATTTGTGAACTTGTTTCATTCTTTGTTGCATAATGGGATTCATTTTGTTATCTATTGATTTTTTGTAGGAAATAGGTGAATTTTTTGTATGAGGTGGGTCTTGATTGTTTGGGATTTATTTAGGTTCAAACATGGTTTCATCAATGTTGTTAGGCTTGGTGGTTGGCAGAGGAATGTTTCAAAGGGATAATTCTTCTATTCATTTTTCCTTGATATTTTGAAAGGATTTGAAAAAGAAGTATTCTTGAGGTTTTATAGGTTCCATAGGCTTGGTCTAGAAGAATTCTAAGTAAAATTTTCCATGGGAAGACAAAGGATTAAATCCACTATGATGTACAGTGAAAATTTCATTTTCAAAGGGATAATTTAAGCATTTATGCACAAATAATAAGATTTCTCCCATGGAGTGTAGTCATGGGTGGCCAAGCCTAACATGAAATTGGTTTGACATTGAGATGATGGAGAATGAGACATCTAATGTTTTTGGTCCTACTATTAGAGGTAAGGTGATTGAGCCCATCGTAGGGAAAGAAAAAACATTATGTGGCTTGATCCATGCTTTTTTTTTGTCATATATTTCTTGATAGAGCTCATGTAGAAGTGAGAACTCCTTAGTGATCATGTTCTCTCCATAGATAGGGTCTATTGATATCCTATTTATCGGCTTATCATAGATATGATCGGCTATGTAAAGAGGACCATCAAATGCATTTAAGTATATCTTTAGAGGAAAAAGAAATGTCAAGAGGCTTTTTAGTTCGACCTTATGATATTGAGTTTTTACCAATGCAACCAAACAATTGTTATGAATTTGGTCTTGTTGATCAGTATCCATAGGACTTTGTTAAGTTGTATCTACGTTCTCATCATCTGTGTTAACATTCGTCACATTAGTCTTTGTAGTTTCACTAGCTTTGAAAAATGAAATATTATGTTTTGGCATGGGATTGGTCAATATTTTTAAGTTTTAGTTAGGATGGACAACAAGATTATTTCCTTGATCATTAACACCATAGACGGAAAATCATCTAGAATTAATAAGGCGTTGCACAAGATGTTTAAGATTCTTACAACTTTTCATATTGTGTCCATTTTGTCAATGATAATAGTAATAAGCATTTGATCTCAAGTTTGGAGTTATAGGTTATTAGGATTAGGGGTCTTAATGGGATGCAAGGTGGTTATTTGCTATTTGAAAAGTTGGGTCATTGTGTTATGAAGGGTATCAAGTAGAGTAGTGAATTTCCTTTTTGGGTCCCCATAGTTAAAGGGAATCATTGCTTTTATGGTCACTACTTTTCTATTGACTTGTTGAGTTGTTTTCTGAGGTGATTTAGTTGGAGGAAAACTTTTTTTTCTAAAATTTTGGTAATTACCTTGGTTTGTTGACCCAAACATCTTAGTTCGACTAGAGGTGGATTTTGTATCTTGACTGCTAATGGATTTTTGATAATTGTGGAGGGAAGTACATAGTGCATGAAGGAGGGGAACTTCATCATGGTAAGCTTGTATTGTATCTTACTTTGTAATTTTTCTATGAAATTTTTTTGAAGTTTAGAGTTGGGAACCTTGACATTGATTTGGGAATAAAGTGATTGATAGCATGAAATAAAGTTAGTAATATTTTCTTCTTATTTTTGCTTACATCTGATCAAAACATCCAAGGTCATCTTAGGATTCATATGAATTTAGAAATGGTTTATAAATTCCTCAACAAGTTCATTGAATGAATGAATTGAGTTGCTATATAACCAAGAAAACCATTCTAAGGTAGTATCCTTTAAGGATCTAGGGAAAAGTTTTAGCCAAGAGTTTGACATCAAGGACAAAGTCACTACATAAGGCAGTATAGGAAACAACATGGTTAGAAGGATCTCCCTTCCCACCATATTTTTTGAATCTAGGTGTCTCTACACCTTGTGGCCTTAGTGTTAACAATATCTCCAAGGACAAGGGACTACTTTTGACATAATATGTAAGTGGACCTTTTTAATTTTTGTTGATACCAGAAACTTCTTTTTGAATGGATGAAACGGTTTGTAAGAGTTAGTTTACAGGAGGATCATTGCTTGATTTAGGAGATGGTGATGAATATAGTTAAGGTGTGTATTTGTTTGAAGGGTAAGTTAATGGAATGCTTATTGGTGGCATGGTGGTATGAGATATGATCTACAATGTGACAAAGGTACTAGGGATGCTAGTGGAAATACCCAAGGAAGGAATCACATTATTAGTCAGCTAGATTGTTGTTGTGACTTGAGGGGTCATATAGGTATGAATAGAGGAAATTTTTGTGGGAGGAGCAATTTAAATTCCTCCTTGGCTTGTGAAATTTTTGTAGTTAAAGGACTGCTAGTGGTTGAGGTAATGTGTTTTCCAAAGATCTGAACTATGTTATGCACAAGGTTAAATCCATTTTCACTTTTAATCATGCGATGAATGTTATCTATAGTAGGGATAGTAGAGGTTGAAAATGATGTCATTTTGTAATTGATGTTGTAGGTTTTCTAAACCTTCATGAATTTGGATTATGTTTTCTTGTGGAACACTAGCAACCATTCTTTCAACATGTGTTACACTACTTGAAGCCAAAGATTTGTTAAGGGTATGGTCCATACCTAGTGAACTATTGTCAATACTAGGAGTTAAAGAGCTAGAAAACCAAAGATCCATAATGATTGTACTATTGTGGGAGGAAATGAGTCTCAAAATTCATATCACTATAGTATTAGAAATAGGACACCAAGTAGAAATGCTCATGCAAGGGTTACTAAATACAAGATGAATGAAAATGTAAGTTAAGCTAAGTACAATGAAATGACTATAACATAAAATTTGTAAATTTGAAACAAAAAGTTATCAATAGAAAACAAGAACACAAAAATAGATTTTTAAATTCTAGAAAATGCAATCTAAAATATACACTAGAACTAAATCACCCAGAGTAGTGTATGAGTCCCTGTGAAGGTTTTTTTCAAAATTTTCAAAAAAATTCAAGTGATTTTTATGATTTTTAGGTTGTATGAACTGTAACCTAAGTGAAAATGTAGATGTTATATATCTTGCAGTGATTTGAGATGCAAAAATGCAAGCTATATGCACTTTCACTAATGCAAGATTAGAAACCCTAGAGTTCCAATTAAATCATGCAAACTCTAATGCAATGTTAATACAAGCAATATCTAGGATGTTGATGCACTCCAAATAAGAATTATGATGTTCTAAATGTAGGTTCACCAAAATAAAAGGATGAATTTTGTTGCTTCTATGCTTGAGAGATAGAACAACAAACTTCAAACACTCTCATCCAATGACAACCCTAGAGATCTCAACCTTAAGTGTGTAGAGTATAAAGAGATCTTAGAATAGGGATATCCTAGGGTCTAATTGTAAACTAAAGAGGGGTTCTCAAAGAAAAATGAAATTTATGTGATATAAGAGGGATTCGCTACACATGGGTCTCTCCTTTCTTGAGAGGTCACCAGGGAATGAACTACCCTTTTACACCTCAAAACAACAAAATGATAAAGTATCCAAGATATAGTTATGTAACTAGAGAAAGGGTCATAGATCCTGGGAGAGCCGAATCAGAAGTATTATGTCCCAGAAGAGATAGATCTCTACCAAAAGACATAAGCATGGAGCTAGGAAACCAACATGATACGTTGTCATCCAAAATTTTTGCTATCCTCTTGAGCAACAAAAAAATCAAAAGTTCAATGGACTAAAAGTAATTCTACTTTCAAACCGAGGAGTGATATAAACAAGATTGTTAACTTAATTAGGAAGCCAAATATTGAAGGAAATACGACAATACTTGGAGAGAAAGAACTTAACCATTTCTCAAATGTTCAAATCTTCACTCCAAGTTCCCTTCTCATAACCTACACATAAGAGATCAAGGAGAAAGTTGTTGGGTGGCTATATAGGGGCCTGCCTTAGTCAAACCCAATTTCGGTATTCCCACCTCCATGGAAAACCAAGTTGGAAAGGAAAGAAAAGTGTGTGGTGAAAGCAATACCCACTCAAGGAGTAGGACTTACACCATGATAAGCATGTGGTGAAAGCAATACTCACTCAAGGAGTAGAACCCGCACCATGATAAGATAAAAAAATGCTAATGAGAAAGAAAGTGAGGATGAAAGAGAGAGCATTACCGATGAGCCAAAGACCTCTCTGGAGCACATAGATGCACTGCTAAGTGCTTGCTTGAGAGCTGCTGCTCTAGGAGGGACCTCATTCTGAGATGGCTTCACTTATGAATGTATTGCTATCAAAGGAAAAGTATCAAAGTTGTGGAGAAATTAAGCCAAGTGTTTGAGTGATGTCTTCCAATCTTCCAACCTACAAATGAGAGGAGAAAGGAGGTTCTTATTCTTGCAAGGGCAGAAAATATTTGTTACTTTCAAAATGTAACTACTAGGATACGTGTCACAAGAGTTAGCCTTCCATATTCCACATTTTAGATTCAAGAAATGAATAGGATGCTAGCGCGACACACAAATTTCTACACGGTGTGTAGTCGTCCAAAGCCTATATTCTCGGAAACCATTTTTGTTAGGTTTCTACTGCTTAGCCATTTGTCCTCTTGAAGTCAGAATCATTACATTCTGACTAAGGGGGTTTTTCCCTTAATGTCATAGGGTGTCATAAATCCTAGGAAAAAATGTGAAAATATGGAATTGCCACTAGGTACAATTATGTAATATTACATTTTTCCCCCACTTTAGTGGGCCCAATTTTGAAAAAAAACCCTCACTAAAGTAGAAAAGAAAAAAATTCCAAATTTTTGAATTTTATAGATTTGTGTGCCAACAATGAGAGCACATAGCAACTACTATAGTCAAACTATCTAAGATTGAGGATGCCCCTAGCATTCAAGATTGACAAACAACATCTTAGTGGTCATGAAATTGTTAAATGTTTCATCCTACAAAACTCAAATTTTAGGTCAACTTAAAAAAATTAGAAGAAAGCTACCATGAAGAGGAGGAATGATCAAGAAAAAGGTCATTGATTCAAAAGAAAATATGATCAAGAGATGACCTTATGCGCCTTCCTAATTTTTCCCCCAACTTAGTGAGGCGAACTCAAGAGAAACTAGGGAGCCACAAAGCCTAGGGAAGATGGGCCCTGGGGGGTCTATATATACCTAGGTGGGCCCATAGAAGGGTCATTTTAACTATTCACTACGAGAAAATTGTTGACTTTTGTGAAAGAAAAGTAAGAAAAATACCTAGCAAGAGAGAGTATGAGGAGTAGAGGCTAGATTAATTGTGTCAGGATCTTTTCAAGGGTCACAACGTGGACCAGGTATGTCACAATCACTAGTGTTTGCCAAATTTTATGCATATTTCTAGGATTTTTCTAGTGGTGAGGTTTGTAGGCATTGTTTTTGTGAACTTGCATCCCAATCCCACATTATCATCCACAAAAAGCATTGTCATCCTACTTATGCATAGTCATCTTAGATACACACTGGGATCTCTGAGGTGACTATGTTGGAGTAGGATGCATGCACGGTGGGAAGACATGTGCACATTGCGCATAAGTCCTCATTATTTTTTGTTGTAATTTTATTGATGATAAGTGCTAGTGTTATGATTTAAAAAATTTCTTGGTTTTGGTAGGACTACCTGGAGGGTGAGCATTACAACTACTGTGTGAGTAGAGGGATCGCTTATCGGTGGATGAGGTTACACTCTTGGAGCACATTAGTCTCTAACATGTTTTCACTATGCCAAAGATGAGGTACCACAAGTGCATGCTTACAGCCCTTATAGAGCAGTGGGACACCACTACTTCATCTTTCCAACTACTAGTTGGGGAGATGACTAATACTCTAGAGGACATCTATTGTATCCTCGGTCTACTCATCTATGGATAGCAGGTGGCCTTGGACAACACACAGTTAGCATGGGAGTAGGCGGAGGGCATCCACTACTACACGAGGAGGACAAATGGCAATAATGGTATGACCATTCGAGGACCATGACCCTACTGATCCACAAGGTTATGGTCATGACCATTGCATTTCAGATCATGATTGATTGGAAAGGATCACACTTGCATGGGGGCCTCATCCATACTATTAGGGAGATGGTAGAATTGAGGACGATCTTTTCTTGGGGGTGCAACATGATGGTGTACCTCTACCAGGAGATGGGTTGGTATGTACATTACGTGTACCATAGCCTAATAGCATGCACACTTTTGTAGGTGTGGGCCTTTTCCCACATCATGTGCACTCGACCAGTCAGTTTTCCACAGGCATGACCGTATGGGGTCCCCATGGCCCACTGGTATGATATGATGGCCCAGTGGAGATTCAGAGACCTGCAGTTTTAGCGACTACAGTTTGATACCCTCACTATAGATAGGGTCCGATGGAGGCCCTATCAAGTTTTCAAGTAGGTGGATGATCGTAGGTATTTGAGGAACTTGTAGAGAGACCATTTTTTTATAGGGCATAGGAACTATATTATTGTACCCTACTACTGGAGTCTGGTCATGCGACAACATGGCTAACTGTAGACTATACCACCAGATGTTTCCACCTATACTAGAGCCCATAGGAGCATGGCGAGGGTTGGGGACTGCCCTAGTCTGAGTATTATAGACATAGTCTCATTTGATGATGATGAGCCTAATCATGATCTTCCACCCTTATTGGTGGCAAAAAATATAGGTGTAGCCAAAGATTTTACGGGGTAGTGGGAGAGGCATCGACTAGCTCGTGTTTAGTGAGGGTGCTCCAAGAGGGAACCCTAGTCCACAAGGGGATATACCAGCCCCACCATCGTAGGATAGGAGGAGATGCTTATAGCAAGCCGAGGAGGAGGAGGAGGTGCTGCTAGTGAGGTTGAGGCAAGAGAGGAGATCAGATCCCCCACCAACAACCCCAATCTCATTGGTGCTACCATCTTCTGCTATGATTGCATCACTTTCGGTGCCAATAATGGCCACAAAGACCGATAGTGCAAGTTTGAGTACCGAGCCTCACCTTGACCTGAGATGACATCTAGAGGATCCAGGTATACATTATTTGTTGTTCTATGTTATGTATCTTTAATTTGATGATATACGTATATATATATATATATATATATATATATATATATATATATATATATATATATATATATATATATATATATATATATATATATATATATATATATGTGCCATGTGATACTAATATCTCTTCCTTTTCTGTGATTGTAGAGGATGCACAGGGATGGACTAGTTTTGTATCTCAGTGCATATCAAAGGTGGACCCCACTATATAGATTCAAGGATCAATCCTAGAGGAATATCAGTCAGTGTCCATTGGGAATCATGCCCCCATCTTTGAGTTGGTTGTGCATCTATGAACTACTTACGATGAGTGAGTGCAGAGGTTGTTTAGCTGATAGCAGAGCTAATGAGTGTGTAGGGACAGTGTGACTAGCTATTGCGGGAGCTACGAGCAGCTCTTTCTGAGTGAGACACAATGGTGAGAAGGGCTAATTCTGCTGAGTATGCATGTGACACCCTTCAGAGTTTTCTCGATGACCTCAGTGGGTAGTCATTAGCTATGAGCTTGATAGAGGTCCAATGTCTATGAGATTAGTTGCGACAGGGAGAGTTGATGATATCTTCCTTGCAGGGTGAGATCAGAGGGATGCGAGCAACTTATCCACATCATGCTCTCATTATTGTCACTCTATGACTACTGTTCAACCCCTCTCACAACTTCCAGAGCATCCCCTAGAGCCAAAGGGGTCTGGGAGACATGCTCCTCAATGATTAGGGATCATCATTATTTTTTGTGTACATATTTTTGCAGCAAGATACATACATGTTCATACATACTTGTAGATCCTTCTATATAGACATATATTTAGTAGACACTCATTTTTGTAGTAGTGGCCTGATAAATGTATATGACTTTGGATACATTCATTATGTATATATACACATATATGGATACATCAATTTTGGTTTCATGGCATTGTTTATCTGAATGTATATGTTTTTTATTTCCCATATGTTCATGTTATGTATGTTATGTCTTCATGCAGATGCATGCTTCATATCAAATGCTAACATGATTTAATTAAACACACATGGTTTTATGATAATTTAAATTCAATAATGATCTAGTGAATACACACACACACAGGATCACTCAAAATACAAAATTATCATAACGTGTTAATGAATAATGTCAACATATGCAATAATACTACTCCTTTTTTGTAGAGAGAGAGAGCATCACATGGGTGAAACATAGGACATTATGCATGGTAATGGTGAAGATTAATAGCATTAACAGGTTCCTTCGAAGGATTTCCATCCATAGATGATAACCCATAGGCACTTGAGCTATAAACATAGATCACAATGTAAGGGCCTAACTAGTTAGGACTAAATTTTCCTCTCTGCTCGGGCGGCGCATTCACATTTCTCTAATTCTCATAAAGAAACAAATATCCTATTTTAAAGGTTCAAGGGAGTATAATTTGATTGTATTTTCTAGATAACCATCGATGATAATCTTTAAGATGTTTGAAGGCTCATAAATGATGCTCATCCAGAATCCCTAGCTGATGTAGGCAGTTGAATCGGTAGGTCTCATTATCAATTAGCCCTTTTTGGGAGACTCGTAAAGATGGTATTTCCAATTCTAAGGGTATGATGGCTTTGACACCATATATGAGGTTATAGGGCATTGTCCCTATAGATATGTGGACACTTGTGCGATAGGCCCATGGCGCATATGTCAATTGAATGTGCCAGTCTTTATCATGTTTATAAACTTTCTTTCATAGAATAAGCTCAAGAGTTTTATTTGATACTTTTCTTGACCGTAACCTATCCTAGATATGAATCTTCTTAAGGAACTACTTCATTTCCTTATTCTTGAATGGTGTACCATTGTCAGAAACAAGTATAGCAGCTAATCTAAATTGAGAAATGATGTTGCTTATGAGGAAGTCATAGATAACTTCAATATTCATGGAGTGAAGTAGGAAAAATTTGACCCACTTTGTGAAGTAATCCATGGTGGTAATGATGAAAGCATGTCCTTTGAAGAGGGAGGTGATCTCTTCCCGATAATATCCAAACCCCACATAGTGAATGACTAGGGAGAAGTTTGGTTTGGTAACTCTTGGGGAGGCATGTGAATGAGTCATTGTGTTGTTGGCACTGAGGGCTTTTCTTAATAAATTCAAAAGAATCTCGTTCCATTGTTTTCCAATAGTAGGCCATGTGTATCAATCTCTATGTCAGGGACTTACCACCAAAATATCTGCCCCTAGAGACCACATGGGCTTCCTTAAGGGTGAGGGGTATCTCCATTTTGGTAACACATCTAAGGAGTTTTTTGTTATAGGCTTTCCTATAAAGGATGTCTGATAAGATGATGTAGTGAATTTAAAGATTCTTTACATGAGTGTGGTGATTTTTTGTCGCATTATCAGGTAGGTTCCTATTTTTTAAATAGTTATAGATGTTAATGGACCATTCTCTAGAGTCCACATGGGAGCAAATGGTTAATTCTACCTTAGGTTCATCGGAAACTCTAGGGGTTTGTAGAATTTGGACCAGAAAGTGGTACTCTTTTGTGTCTTTTTCGAAAGGTACCAACGAAGTGGCACTTACCATGGCATTTGCATGTCTATTTTCCCTCCTAGGGACATTGTCTATTATGAATGAAGAGAATTGTTTGAGAAAGGACAAGGAAAGGTCTTGATATCAGGACAACTTAGTTTTCTTAGCTTGACAGGCTCCCATTATTTGATTCACTATAAGCTCATAATTGCCTAGGATATGAAGGTGCCTAATTTTTAGTCATATTGTGGTGTGTAAGTCAACTATAAGGGGTTCATACTTGGTGATGTTATTACTTCAAGGGAATTTTAACTGAAAGGACAAGGGGACTAGTTTTCCTTTGGGGGATATTATGACCACTTCAGCTCCAGAACAAGTTTGACATCTTGACCCATCAAAGTACATTTTCCATTTGGGATCCCCATCGGTCAAGAAAATGTTTTCATCAAGAAACAAATATAAGCTGGGAAAGGAGCAAGCTGAGGGAGTTTCTACCAATTGATCCACAACCACTTGCCCCTTTATCATTTCTGAGTAACAAACTTTATGTCAAACTTAGCTAGCAACATAACCCATTTTTCTAACCTTCCTACTAGGTCAATCCTGGAGAATAAATGCCTTAAAATATTTTCTTTTACTATGACATGCATTTCAATATAGAGGAGGTAATGCCTCAACTTCTATGTAGCAAAGATAAGAGTAAGGAATTGCCTTTCCATGGAGGAATAACGGGTTTCATAATCAGCCAGAATGTGGCTAATGTAGTAGACAAATCTTTCTCTCCTGGAGTAATCATATTAAGCCAAAAGGGCCACTAAAGCATATGGTCACATAGCTAGATAGAGCTGAAAGGGTCTATCTTGCGTAACCGATATCAATATGGGAAGGTTGGCTAAGTAGGCTTTGATCGACTTAAAGGACTTTTTACATTCCTCATCCCATATGAAATGCAAATCCCTTTTCAACAAAGAGTGAAAGGAAGGGTGAGATCACCCAATTGAGATATTATTCTACGAATTTCCTAAATCTTTCCCTATAAACTCTGCAACTTGGTAATAATCCCTAGTGGAGGCATGTTAACGATAGCAAAGATCTTTTTAGTGTCAACTTCGATACCACAATGAGAGACTATGAACCCAAGGAGCTTGCCGAAATCAATGCAAAAGACACACTTAAGGGGATTTAAACTCATATTATAAAGCCAAAGTCTTTCAAAAATTAAATGAAGATTTTTGGGATGATCCTAATGGGTTGCAAATTTGGCCAATATATCATCAATGTAATTCTCTAGAATCTTGTTAATGAATTCATGAAATATTAGGGTCATCGCCTGTTGGTAGGTAGCTCTTGCATTGTTTAATCCAAAGGGAATGACTAGATAATAGAAAGTACCCCATGGGGTAGTAAAGGCTATCTTGTATTGATCATCCAGGTTCATATGGATCTAATTATAACTAGAGAAGCCATCCATAAAGGAAAGCAATGCATGACCTGCCGTCAAGTCAACAATCATGTCTATATTAAGTAACAAAAAATCATCTTTAAGGGAAGCCTTATTAAGGTCCTAGAAATAAATGCATATGTGAATGTGAGCATCAGGTTTACTAACATAAACTATGTTTGAAATCTAGGGGGAATAATCAATAGGATGGATAAAGCCCACTTTTAACAGTTTCTCTATCTTAGGCTTAACCACTAATGCCACTTTGGGATTGATTTTTCAGATCTTTTACTTAACTGGCTTAGCATCGGGACATAGGATGATATTATGAACTACTATATATAGATTTATCAATACTAGGCATATCCTCATATGTCCAAGTGAATATGTCAGGATGAGAATGCAAGATATTTGAGTGTTTGTTTGTTTCTTCTGAAGAAAGACACTTTCTGATTTTGATCACCTTTTATGAGGATACATGGTCCATAGAGACCTTGATAGTATCTCCTTTTATAAGGGAACTTTAGTCTTTGTGCTTGGGTGTTGAAACATCATCATTGGTGTTAGACAGAGGGTCCTCCTTGTCAACATTTAGGATAGATTCCCCGAAATACGATTGGCTATGCAAGCAATATGGGAAAAATATTTTGTGATGATAAGGGGAAGTGAGGAGTACGCACCTAGAAATTCCTCTAATGATTCATCACAAGAGAAGATATCTAGAGGAATATTTTTCATCCTGCTCCTTTCCCTCTATTAACTTAGGGTGGAAAAGGTTCAATGGTTCGGCTGAAATCATATTAACACTCCACCAAGGCTTTAGCTTAGATTTATCAACAAAACAACCTAGCTCCAAGTTATATTGTTGTGGCTTAAGGTCGATGGGGACTTGAATTCCCTACTCGATACATCCTAGGCCCTTCATATCCAAATTCATAGTGAGTTTGTAAAACTTCAGGGGGTGGAAGATCCACATAGAGTGTTTCATTCTACCAATGGATGTCAATTGTCTCTATGGGGATACTTCCACCTTCTTTATCAGATTCATAAATTTTAACTTCTTTTGTAAGAGGTGGACCATTCTCCTCAACATGGGAAGGAGTTATTTCCATAATAGGATTGCACTTCTCCTCCACAGGAATATTGTCCACCTTTGTACTAGGGGCATGCAGAAAATATATGCAAGAGGAGTCTACCTCATACTCCACAATAAAAAATTTAAAAAAGTTCAAGGAACCCCAATCAACCCCTCAGAAGGAATTTGTTTGTGAAGATGATGTGGGAGAATGGGGATCCTCCACTTTAGGCATTTCTTTAGTTTTGAAACTCCCCCTGCGAATGATTTCCATAGAGGGTATCAATGAAGAACACGCCATACCATCAGCTGTTAAGGAAGAAATACAATTTTTGAGGGTAGAAATGGTTGAAACGTGACTGGTAGCATCTAGTTCATAAAGGTGAACACTTTCTGGATCCATTTTGATTGTGACTACTTGATTGTTTGCAACAAATTTCAAAGAATGATGTAAAGTGGAGGTTACTGCACCCATAGCATGGATCCAAGGTCTCCCTAAGAGGATATTATAAGGTAAAGGTCCGAGCATCACATAAACCAATGTGGTTAAGGTAACAGGGCCTAGCTAAAAAGGCAATACTATCATACCGAGAATTTGGCAGCCAGCATTATCGAATCCACAGATGTATAAAGAGGAAGCTACCAAGGAAGATGATTCAACTTTGATTTTAGGTAGTAGGTCCATGCCACAAAAATTGAGTGTTGATCTAGTATCAACAAGGGTATGCCTAATATCGATGTTATTAACATTGACTATAATCATTAAAGGTTTTGCTTGCTTTTGCATGTCTAGAGGCGGGAGTTCTTATGGGTGGAATGTAATATTTAGCGAATCCACATGAATATGAGCCAACAACACATTAACATTTGTAGGCCTAGGAGAGGTGGGAAAGAGAATATTTTCCAAGGCCTCCTTGAGCATCTCTTGATAAACTAGGGCAGTTTGAAGCAAGTCCCAAAGTGAGATCTTAGCTAGAGTAACACAAAGCTACTCAACAAGATTGTAATTTCTTGGTACTTTGATCGTAGGTTTAGGTGCTATAGGAAGGGTCGGCTGGGAAGGTGGTAAAGAAGTAGGTTGTGAAGTGGGAATAGAAGATTGTTGATTCAAGTTCTATTTATTACTCCTTGTAGGATATATGTGACCAACGACATTATAAGATGTGGAATTTGTAGCTTTTATGAACCACGAATATAGATCCGGTGAATTACTATGGCCTAGAATTTTGCAGATGATAGGGTTAGCTAGGGTTACATAGATGATGGGTTTCCTAGGGCTCAAGGGAGCCACTGAGACTACCACTACATTTACTGATTCCTTAGACTTTTGGGAAGAGAGTTGTTCGAGAGATTTATAAGTAGGGGGAATGCCCATAAGAAATTGTCTAGGGCATCCTCCAGCATATCAAAATATTCCTCAAAAATGTCTTCATGGTAGATGTGCAACATCGCAAATAAAATTTCAACATTCACGTTGGGTTCACCAATATGTGTTATAAGAGGGATTCGTTGCACACGGTTCTCTCCATTATCGAGAGATCACTAGGGAATGAACTACCCTTATACACCTCAAAACAACAAAATGATAGAGTATCAACGATGTAGTTATGTTCCTGGAGAAAGGGTCAGAGATCCTGGGAGAGTTGAATCAGAAGTATTTTGTCCTAGAAGAGAGAGCTCTTAGCTAGAACATGTAAGCTTAGAACTAGGACACCAGTACAATGCATTGTCATCTAAAAATTGTGCTATTGTCCTAAGCAACAAAAAACTCAAAAGCTCAATAAACATAAATTAATTCTACTTTCAGACCTAGGAGTGATGTAAACATGAATTTTTACTTAATCAGGAAGCCAAATATTTAAGGAAATACCACAATACTTGGAGAGAACCTACCTCTTTCTCGAATGTTCCAATCTTTACTCCAAGTTCCCTTCTATTAACCTACACATAAGAGATCAAGGAGAAAGTTGTTGGGAGGCTGTATAGGGGCCTGCCTTAGTTAGACCCTATTTTAGTCTTCCAACCTCCACAAACAACCAAGTTGGAAAGGAAAGAAAAACATGTGGAGAAAGCAATAGTCATTGAGGAGTAGAACCCACACCATGATAAGCATGTGGTGAAAGCGATACTTCCTTGAGAAGTAGAACCTGAACCAGGATAAGATAAACAAATGCTCATGAAAAAGAAAGTGAGGGAGAGAGAGAGAGAGCATTACCCATGGGCTAAAGCCCTCTCCGGAGCAAGTAGAGGCACCACTAAGTGCTTGCTTGAGAGTTGTTATTGCACGAACCTCAATCCTACTCGAATTTTCCTATGAATGTGTTGGTATCAAAGGAGGAGTCTCAAAGCTATGGCTAAAGTAAAACAACTGCTTTAGTGATGTCTTCCAATCTTCCAACCTCCAAATTTTAGGAAAATGGAGGTTCTTATGCTTGCAAGGGTAGCAAAGAGTTGTTACTTTCAGAATGTAACCACTGGCATACATGTCACAGGGGTTAGCCTTCCAGATTCCACATTTTAGATTTGAGAAATGGATAGGACGCTAGCACATCGTGTAGACATCTACGCGGTACATAGTCATCCAAAGCCTATATTCTTAGAAAATACTTTTGTCCACCTCTATTGCTTGGCCACTTGTCCTCTTGAAGTTAGAATCATGACATTCTGGCTAAAGTAGTTTTCCCCTTAATGTATTAGGGTGTCATAAATGCTAGGTAAAAATGTGAAAATGTGGAATTTCCCTTTGGTGCAATTCTATAATATTATAATGTAAATCCAAATGCTAAAACCTAATGCAATGTGATAATTCACTAAAAGACCTAAAAATGCATAAAAATCTTAACATAAAGGTGCAAGATAAAAGTTGTACACCTAGAAACCTAATGAAGAATGGATGAAGTCTTAAAATGATAAAAAAAAAACTAGTTTTAAAGTTTTCTAGGACTCATATGCGAGTTTGGACAATTTAGTCCCAAATTAGGGTTTTTAGGTAGAAACTAAAATCTAGCAAAAGGGTGTGTGAAACTGTAAAAAATCTAGAAAATGACCTATATTGGGACTCATACACTAAAACTGGCATATCAATTTAGTTAGGGCTTTTTGGAACTTCAAAGATTGAATTTGGTCTTCAATTTCTTCTCTATCATTTCTAATTGATCTTCAAATCTAAAACCTTGACTTGCAACATGTAGAAGTCTTCCAATGATCTTCAATGCAAGGTGACAACTTTGACAA
The DNA here is from genome assembly GCA_007258455.2 of Sequoia sempervirens. Taxonomy (NCBI): domain Eukaryota; kingdom Viridiplantae; phylum Streptophyta; class Pinopsida; order Cupressales; family Cupressaceae; genus Sequoia; species Sequoia sempervirens. The sequence goes on along the minus strand of VDFB02353493.1, from coordinate 172,602,359 downwards.
CCTTCTCCAAACTTTCTCTTCAATGTGTATTCAACATAAACTTACAAATCACACACTAAAGATGGGGAAAATTGTCTTTTTCATAGTGGATAGGGGTTTTCCTTGGTCAAACCTCATTTTTGTAATCAAATGTTAAAATAAAATTAAATAAGAATGAAGAATGATGAATGAAAAAATATGATGTTGCAACTCACCTAACCCTTGTAATAAAGTGTTGCACACATGTGTGAAGTGTATCCAATGGATGCATATCTTGACTCTTTCTCAAATAGGATAGATCTTGAATGGAATGCTAGATTGAATCATGAAACCCTACATCACAATTGTTACCTCAAAAACCAACATGATGCATGATGACTTTGAAATGATGCTTGATACTTGAATAATGATCTAAGTCACTTGATAATCTACCCTTGTGGACTCTTAAATTCTCTTGTGAACTCAAACCTACTATAATATTTCTCATTCAACTTCCTAGGTGTAAAATGACAAAAAGAAAATTGTATTTATACTTGTTTATGCAAAAATTCCCAAAATTACAACACTGTAAGCTAAAATTACATCTAGGACAATAAAATACTACCAAGAATTTGATTTAATTTTTATTTTGGGAAAAATGGGACTCATACACCCAAGGTGGTGTATGAGTCCCATTAGGCATAAATTATGGAACCATTTTAAAAAATGATTAGAAAGGTGAAAAATCTAGATCAAAACCTAAAACTCTAGGTGGGACTTATACAAACAACATGGCGTATGAGTCCCAGACCACCAAATTTAGGCCACACAACCTAAAACACCTGAATTATGATTAGATTTTTATTTTTCTCTAGATTATCCTAGAAAAGATGCATTAAATTTTGGATGCAAAATAAGGCCAATTAAAGCATAAACAAGCTCAATTATTAATGACAACCTTATAAAAGTGTGAAAGTGTGTTACAATCTTTACAACAGCCTAAACAAGTTATGATTTTAGTTTCAAGGGCCCAAGACCTTTTGTGAGTGTGTTAAACATATTACAACACTAAGTCAAAGAATTATGAGGCTCAATTTTAGGATGGCCCAAACAAGTGTGAAAATGTCAACCATGACATTTTTCAACACTACTCGATCAAAACTATGTAGGTTGAAATAGTTTTGCTCAAAATTATTTAGTTGGTTGAAAGTGTGAAATAACTTTGTGCTTTTACCCATGGTTTTTTAGATAATATGGTGATGTAGGTTTCATGATCCAATCAAGAATTCAAAGCACTATTTCAAGAGAGATTCAAAGTGTCAACATCCACATCCATTGAAGCCATTTCATATATGTTGTAGACCTTCATTCAAGGACTTATCTAAGGGTTTGTTGATTGGTAGCATAGCTTTGTTCATTATTCATTCCCTCTTTCATGCTTTTATTCATTTCATGGTTTAATTACTAAAATGAGGTTTGAACAAAGAAATCCCCCATTCACCAAAACTAAATTTTTTTTCCCTCTTTTCTTGTGATTGCAGATTTACCTAGAAGAAATATTGAAGACCTTTTGAAGATTAAATTTGGAGAAGTTAACAAAGTTTTCAAAAGTGTTGTCATTTAAAAAAAAATCACCTACATAATTTAATTCCATCTTTCAACACTAAAACCTAGAAAAATTAGAAGCTTTAGATCTATAGCAGAGGCTCCCGAAAGTTACAAAAAAACCCTAATTCAAGACCCATTCACCCTAGGGAAAATGAGTCACAAATAAACTTTAGAAAATAACTTTTTGTGACCTCTACATTCAAATATACCCTTCATTGATCTATAATTTGATAGCTATTTCTATTAATATTGAGTTTAATCTTGTTGTTCCAAGTGTTAGATTGTAATTTGGTGTTGATTTACTATTTTTATTTTATTTTCAAAAAGTGTTGTTTGACCTAGATGCTTGTCCTGAGATAAAAAGAAAATATGAAGATTCTCTCAAAGAATTCACTAACCTAAGGGTTGAAAGTGGGTCTTGACTTGAGGGATCTCATTTCCTAATGAAATAAGGGAAATAGGTCCATCATCCCCCTTTTTTGTTATTAATATTCAATCAATATGCAGACATCAAAAAAGTAACCCTTCTAATTTTTCTATCTTGTTTAGGTCTTCCTTGTGACTTTGGCCTAGTTGTGCCTTGATTTAAAGCTGTAATGTGGTCAACACATTCACATTAGGTCTTGGGCCCTAGAAAAATTGAAAGAATTCAAGTGGTCTCTTACTTAAGTGTTGTAAAGTGTTGTAACACATTTCACACTTTTCTAGGACCCTTAAATATAATTCACCTAAACAATCTCTTTTTATCACTTACCAAGCCTTATTTCAAAGTGTTGTGAAGTTTTGTAACAAACTTTCATAGTTTTCTAGGATTTTCATCAATAATTTGGCCCTTTCTTATGTTTAAATGATCCCTTAATGCCCTTCCAGGCCCTACTTAAGTGTGTTTTAGAGAATAATCCCATTAAACATCATTTAATACACTTTAATTCTTGACAACCACTTAAATTTCCCTGGTGAGACCAAGTCACCACTAGGGGCGACGTAGTCCCACTTGGCTCAAAAATAAAAAAAATATTTCAAAATTTTGGTGGGATATTATTTTTTAAACCTTGAGGTTGGCCTGTGATGTGGTTTTTTTGGGAAATTTTGTATAATCATGAATCAATATAGGGTTTTCCTCTCATTTTCACCCCATTCATTCACTCACTAGTTCATTCAAGCAATCATCAAGCAATCAAGTGATTATGTGTTCAATCACTTTGGAACCATTCCTAGCATATCTTCATATTTCTACTTTAAGGTTTTGGTGAGTTGTAGCATTGCATGTTTTTCATTAATCATTCTTTATTTATTTTATTTCATTTTTAAGGGTTTAATTACCAAATCAGGGTTTGACCAAGGCAAACCCCTATTCACAAACCCTTAATCCTTTTTCCCCTCTCTGCATGTGTGTTTTGTAGGTCTTGTATGTATATTTTTCAAAGAGAAAGGTGTTAAAAGGTTCCATCAATTCATCAAAGTCATCCAAATTCAATAAAACCCTGAAATAAGCTTGGAGACCACCTATAGACCAGATTTTGCATATTCAATTCCAAAATCCTATCAAGAATTGAAGTGCAAACCGAGAGCTATAGATTGCATCTTCAAAATTCCTAAAATCTAAAGGTGGAATAAGTCACCATCAATGGCGAATTAGTCCCACTTCCAAACCTAAAATTTGTTTTTTGTAGTTTTGGATACCCTTTTGTGGCTAAAACCTATTTCGACAGAATCTCCTTGAAATAGGACTAAGTCGCCCAACTTGATGTAAGTGTCCAGGTTGGCTTCAACAATAAATTAAATAGGAATCCAGAGCCTAGCTACATCACATTCTATTTTTTAGGTGCACCTCTTCAATTTCATTAAGTTTTGTTATAGTTTACTTTCATATTTAGTTCATTTTGCATATCACATTGTGTTTTCAAAAAAATTGCATTTCCTTAGTTTTGCATCCATAATTTATCTCTATCAATTTCTAGCCTGAAGAACAATCTTCATTGCATTGGAATCTCATAAAATTTCTCTTGAGTGTGAACATTACGAAATCAGATTCCTATTCCTTCATTCCCCTTTTAGGTGTGGATAAGAGAATATGTGACTCCATTTCCATTATCCACATTTTGGTGAGCCCAACTTTATGGTGGAGCCACAGTAGGAGGGTCCTCAAAGAGAAAAATTTGTACCCTATAGCAAGAGTAACACAATAGAAGCAATATAGAAAATGGAAGCAAATGCAAATTAAAACATGCTCATTAACACAAATCTTAGTTACAATCGGCCAACAACACTCGGGCATACAAATTTGGCTCATAGGGATGATACAACATATTCAGAAATACAACATTCATATATGCTATTTAATGCAAGTGAAAATATTACATAACCAATCTATATTCTAACTTTTCTGCTTTCAAATGATTGATTACAATTATTTATATCACATCGAGGAATAGAGAACCATTAATGTTGGCCAACGATTATTACAATCTCCAATGAAATAAAATGTAACGTGCATATGAATAAGTCAACCTCAAACTTGAATTTCTCCTCAGTGAATGCACAAGATGAAGTATGGACCTATAAGCAAGGGTCAGGGACACTCCATGGAAAAATTAAAATCACACTATCAAGATTTGTAAGGTATGGGAAAGATCAAACTAGCCATTCAGTTTGAAATTTATTCCAATGTCGATTCACCAAATTCGTATCAAATCTGAAATCAATAACTTGTCAGAAAAAAGATCCAATTGCACTAAAATCTTGGAATAAGTAAAATGAATATGTACTCCATAATGAAAATGTAGATCCATAAGGTCTAGTGAGAAAATATGTCGTATCCACCAACATGAACTAAATAGGAACTAAACAAGAACTGTGTATGTTAAAATATGTTTATCAAATTAAAAACAAAACACACATTAATAGAACTTTAAACTGAAGAATTTAAAATAAAATTGAACAAAAACAGAAATTTTCTTTAGAAGCGTTCCATCTTTCTCTATCTCCAGAGATTCGTTCAATGCTGCTGCTCTCAGATTGTGTAAGCTCAGCTTCTCCAAATTGCTATCTGCAGAATGAGTATGCAAAAGAATTTCTATCCTAGATGCTGATGAAAGTGAAAATGCTGACGGATATGGACAGGGGCTGTAAACGGAAGATGCCATGATTCTATGCTATGATTCTATGCTATCCTATGTTATGAAACTTGAATACTATGAATGCTAAAAGCTTAATGCAATTTAACTATAATTTTCTTACTGAAAGCTCCTATATGATTTGGAGTACCCGGCAGTCTTATTTATAGTTTTTCTCAGGCACAATCCTAGCTGGCAAGGATCAACGGCTGTGAGATTATCTGGTAGAATTGAAAGGTAAAAGATGGAGAGGTTGAGAAGAAGATGGAAGAGGTTGGGAGGTTGGAGAGAAGAATGGATTCCTGTCTTCAACCCACGGTAACAAGCCTACACAGAAACAGAGAAAATTAATTTTTTTGTCTTGGCAGTTTGCTTCCACGACTGTTGAAGATAATCTTTAAATTAAATAAATAAATAAATTTATTTAATTTATTGAGTTTGATTTTTGATTTTTGCACTATGGAAGATTTAATTAAATATTTTAGAATATTTAATTATGATGTGACTTTAGAAGAATTAATTAAATATTTTGAGATATTTAATTATGAATAGATATTTGAAGAATTTAATTAAATATTCTGAAATATTTAATTATGAATGGATATTAGAAGATTTAATTAGAAAAGAAGAATATTTAATCTTTATTTGAATAAAATATTGAAACCAAGATTATTGATAATTAATATAAATAAATCGTAATGTTTATTTAATTAATTAAAAAAAATGAATAAGAAAAGATGATTAAATAAACTTATTTATTTAATCGAAATGAAAAAAATGAACAATAGAAATAAATTATTTAAATTTATTTATACGTAGATGGTATTCAGAGATTTAATTAAATATTAAAAATATTTAATTAATTTACCAGACAATGTGATGTGACCATTTTTAGGTGTATACATTTTTCCCCTCTTTGAAGTGATGTGTTTTACGCATTACTTCAAAGAATTGTTTGAAATTTTCCTAGTTGTTAACCGTCGAATGTTGATAGCTATATGCCCCCACGAATGATGAATCGATAAAATTTTGAATTTTTTGTGAATTTTTGAATTTTTTATTTTTTTAATGGAATTTTTGGATTTTTATGATTTTGAAAGTATTGATTCATCGTTTGAAAATAATGATGTGAAGAAACTGCCCCGAAGAGATGTGAAATGAAAAATTGATGAATAAATTGCCCCTGTTATGTTAAAATGTGATAAAATGCCCCAATTTTACCATTATATAGGTTAAAAATATCATTTTCCATGTCATTTTCCATTTTAACCTAGTAAAATTTGCAAATTTTGAGCTCTAGAGTGAGAAAAATGGCACTTCCCATTCACCAGCACTGTTTCGAGCGTATCTGACGACATCAGCAGCCAGCGCACTATGGACCCCCGGTATGTACCCCATAAATCTCCTGCTTTTCAAAAAATTTCCGTTTGTTGCACGTTTTTTGATGTTTTATGTGAAAAATTTGGTGTTTTAGTGAACTTAAGGCTTTTCATAGTGCATTTGATAAATTTCGTAGCGCATATGATAGATTTTGCAGTGCTATTGATCATTTTTGTAGCGCATTTGTTTTCATAGCGCATTTGATAGTTTCTATAGCGCCCGTGATTAGTTTTGTAGTGCATATGATCCTGTAGCGCCCTTGATAAATTTTGTAGCGCCCTTGATTAGTTTTGTAGTGCCCTTGATGTTGTAGCGTATATAAGGATTTTTGTAGCGCCCATGATGTTTTTTGTAGCGCCCTTGATTGACTGTTGTCTTGAGTGATAAATTTGTTCCCAAAGTTTGTTGAAAAACAAATAAGAACTGATAGATTTGTTTTTAAAGTTGTTAAAAACAAATATGGTTTTGATTATCTGCTTTCCATGATGATGAAAAACAAATAGTTTGATTGATTTGTTTGCTTCTAAGTTTGTTAAAAACAAACATGATTTGGATATATTTGCATTCCATGATGATGAAAAACAAATAGTTTGATTGATTTGTTTGCTTCTAAGTTTGTTAAAAACAAACATGATTTGGATATATTTGCATTCCATGATGATGAAAAACAAATATTTTGATGTTCAGTTTTGATTGATAAGTTGTGAGGATTGGATATTGATTTTGCTTTGATGATGTGTCAACAGGAGAGATTAGGTGTTTTGCAGTCATGGGAGGCATTCCCTAGTACATGGAGTTTGATACCATAGTTGTTACAGTCAGATAGAGATGTGATTGATGCATGTGGATTGAGTTCGTTACTTGACATGCCTGAGGTTCGCCTCAACAGGGCTTTATTGACAGCACTTGCAGAGCGGTGGCATAGTGACACCAACACATTTCATTTACCGACCGGAGAGATTATAGTGACCCCTGAGGATGTATATCGCATCTTGCAGATCCCAGTGATGGGAGAGATAGTGGTATTCGATAGCCGAGAGGTTGGAGGCACTGATTCTTTGAGACGGATATTCAGAGATGATTAGATCATCAGATATTTCATCCCATGGGCCGAGATGACAGATACATATCCACCTTTACTAGCTGTACTTGCAAGATTTATTGGAGGTGTGTTATGCCTCGACCATAGGTCGAAGGGGTTCGCGATCGGGTGGGGTCGTGTTTTGGAGAGTATGGTGATGCAGGGGACACAGTATGCGTGGGGTACATGCATGCTAGCCCACTTATATGATGAGTTACATCATATTGTTTATGGTAGAGGCCGAAGTTTTGCTGTTGGGTGCTCATTACTATAGATATGGGCATGGGAGCACTTTGCTATTTTACGTCCATTAACTCGAGGATAGTGACCAGCTGGTCGATTGTACGGATGGAGATATGCTCATATTATTGCTCAGTCGAGACTGGGCAAACTAGTGCATTGGCAGCGGCTTTTGGCTAGTCTGGATACAGTATACTGGAGACCATATTTAGATTGTGAGCCATGGTCAGAGGATGTGAGGGAGATTTCGTATGTATGTACTTCCATATTTTTGATTGGGCAGACTCCATGGATTATTGAGAGATTTCTTGCTGGACGAGTATGTCGGTAGTTTGGACAGATTCAGGGTATGCCTGTGGGTTCAGCCATTTATGCACGGCGATAGCCAGAGCTTGCAGTGTGGGGTCCACAGATTTCCTATGAGACAACAGTGGCAGAGTTCACCAGTTTAGGAGCAGTGATGTGGGATTACCGAGTGGATGTTCTTGACGCAGGGACGACACCAGAGTATTTTCAATATGTCCTAGAGCATCCAGCACCACGTATGTTTGATCCTGATGAGGCTATTGCTCCTATTGTTGCACAAAGATGACAACAGAGAGATTCAGCTTCAGAGGGTGATGATTCAGAGGATAGTGATGATGATGATAGTGGAGGAGATGATGACTCAGAGGGAGATGATGGTGGTGATGGTAGGGGTGGAGGTAGAGGTGGCAGGAGAGGTGGTAGGAGAGGTGGTAGAGGTGGTAGAGGTGGACCACGGATGAGACACATAGACCCATCTCCTTTAGTAGATCCAGCAGTATCAGGTCATCTATCCTCTTTACAGAGTACAGTACAAAGTTTGCAGACTCAGCCTGCACAGGCACAGGTCTTGATTTCACAGTTGCAGGGACAGTTGACTTCAATTACTGCTGAGAGGGATACAGTGAGACAGTGAGGTGAGCAGGCCATTGCTTTGGCGGATAGCCTACAGAGAGTAGCAGCTAGCACCTTGACTGGTGATATGATGAGAGAGGTGACTAGAGCCACCCGAGAGGCTAAGTTTTACAGGACCAGATATCATGATGCAGTTCCACCTGAGTAGAGGGAGAGTTATGCTCAGTCACGGTCTACTCATGGTCATTCTCATACTACCAGTAGAGGTGTGACACAACCATTACCTCCAGGAGGGCCATCAGGGATAGGCGGTGCAGGTCCATCAGGGGCAGGTGGTACAGGTCCCAGACCAGCTCCATCAGAGGATAGCACTGCCTGGTGCATTGTAGATGATGTTTTTGTGATATTCTGTTGAGACATTTTGTATACACCTTGAGATGATCTCATTTTTTATGATGTTATATCATATGTGATTGACATCTTTGTACATTTCGACATTCATTTTTGAGATATATGAAATGCAACGATGAATTATGATGATATAAATGTGTCTATTTACTATATACATGATGTATATGATATGATGGTTTCATTGTTATGATATATATGTATACATGATTTATGAGATGAAATCTATTTGATGAATGAATATATATGTTTATGATGTATATGATGTATGCTTTAATTTTATTATTTTCTGATGCAAATATGTATGAAATGATATTTTTGTGAATGTCAAAATATACTCAGTCATGTATGCGAAAAGATATAAACCATTTGATTCTTTGCCAACTTTTTGAGAAATCTATGAATTTAAAATGTAAATTCTAACATGAATGCAATCTATACTAACCATGCAGGACATACATACAATTTTGCCATTTGGAGAGCTTATTTTTGCTTTTTGTATCATCATAGAGTATTGAAATGTTGAAAGTTAATACAAGCATCAAAGGGTATGTTAGCACCAATGATGACTTGAGTATTGCTTTCATGATTTTTAATATAGCAAGTTAATACAAGCATCTAGGTATCATTAAACCGGGATGACCTGAGTATTGCTTGCATAAACAGACAAGAGTTAACCCGTTTCCCATGCAAATTCTGAAATGTCATCCATGATACATAGTAGAGCATGTCTCGCGACCAATTTGCATAGTACTAATGATTTCCTCACAAACAGCAAAAAAATATAAAATCATACTCCTTCCTTGCTTTTCTAGTTCAGTACATCATCGAATCGCTCTAGAGATATGATAGAAAAATCAAACAACCATTCAAATCTTGCTTAAAGTATTTCAAACATTATTCGGATTAAGATCATCCAAACTGGTTATCATCATTGATGTTTTCATTTTAATAGTTGTTTAAATCATGTTGTTTTGATGTCAATTGGCATTTGAATAAGCATGTTGTGGTTGATTTGATACGGCCATGTTTATTGTGTTTTGACAAACTATTTTGTGTCTGTTTGTGATGTTTGAAAAGCTCGTTGCCCCTCTCTTATTTGTTCAGTCAATGTTTATGCATTTTGCCCCCAGTGTAAATATAACCTAAAGAGTATGGATATGTACAAATTTCATCAAGCCATGATGAAACATAAAGATCCCCGTCAAATGATATGGATATATACAGATGATAAATATGAATGGATGATACCTAAGACATAAGATAATAAATGGAAGAGCCTATTTTGATCACAAGTATCGCCTATTTGCCAGGTTTTCACCACTTGTTTTTATTGCATTTTTTCAAGATTTTTCTAATTTTTTCTTTTTTTTTAATTTTTTTCAGGACTTTATTTGATTTTTTTAAATTTTTTTAGGACTTTATTTGATTTTTTAATTTTTTAGGACTTTATTTGATTTATTTGATTTTTTAGGACTTTATTTGATTTTTGATTTTTTTAGGACTTTATTTTATTTTTTGATTTTTTAGGACTTTATTTGATTTTTTTAGGACTTTATTTGATTTATTTGATTTTTTAGGACTTTATTTGATTTATTTGATTTTTTCAGGACTTTATTTGATTTATTTGATTTTTTTAGGACTTTATTTGATTTTTTTAATTTTTTTTAGACATAAAATTTCTTCAGATGAATGTTATTAATTGGCTCTTCATTTAGGTCCCCTTCTGAAGTGGATAACTGATATGCACCAGAACCGTATGCTGCAATGATGACAAATGGACCAAGCCAGTTAGGTTCAAATTTCCCTTTCTTTTCTCTGTCTTGCTGATTGCGTGGATTTTCTCTCAGGACTAAATCACCCACTTGAAATGTTCATGGTTTAACTCTGTGATTATAACTATGAGACATAATCTGTTGATAACCCTTCAAATGGTCAGCTGCATGTTGACATCTTTCATCTAACAGTTCTAGCTCTTGGAGATGAGATATTCTGTAGTCTTCATCACTTATCAATCCCTTGAGTGAGACCCGAAGTGAAGTTATTTCAACTTCTAGTGGTAAGATTGCTTCTACTCCATAGACCAAGGCATATGGTGTAGCTCCTGTTGGTGTACGAATGCTTGTTCTGTATGCCCATAAAGCTGGATTTAATTGAACATGCCAATCACGACCGACATCATTTACTATTTTCTTCAAAATCTTCAAGATTATTTTGTTGGAAGCTTCTTCTTAACCATTACCCTGTGGATAGTAAGGTGTAGAAAACCTGTGTTGGATGTGAAATCTTTCACAAAGTTCATCCACATCTTGATTCTTGAAAGGCCTTCCATTATCAGTGATAATAGAATTAGGAATTCCATATCTATAGATAATGTAATTCAAGATAAATGAAGATATTTGTTTACCAGTTACTGTTGTCAGAGGAACAACTTCAATCCATTTTGTAAAATACTCCATAGTTGTGATAATAAATTTATGTCCATTTGATGATGAAGGATGTATTTTACCAACAAGATCTAATCCCCACTGAGAAAAAGGCCATGTTGAAGTGAAAGATTGTAGTTCCTGCACAGGTGCATGAATAAGATTCCCATGAATCTGGCATTTAGAACACTTCTTGACAAAAGTAAAAGAATATTTCTCCATAGTAGGCCAATAGTATCCCATTCTGACAAGTTTCTTAGCTAAGGTCAAACCACTCGAATGAGTTCCACAAATACCACCATGAACCTCTTGTAAGGCTTTTTCAGATTCGTCATGTTCAAGACATCTAAGGAGTGTACCATCAAGACCACGTCGATAAAGGATATCGGCAATTAAAATATAACGAGATGATTGGTGTATGAAGTTCCTTTTTTGGTTTCGAGATAAATTCAGAGGTAAGATGTTATCTTTGAGGTAGGTATAAGTATTGCCATATAAAGGTGAATCAGAACTGGTTAAATGACATATGACTTGGGTTTCAGGATTATCATAGGCAGGAGAAAACAATTATTCCACTAAGAATTCGTGTTTGATTTGATCTTCTAATAGTTGTAATAATGAAGCAATGGTAGCCATTGCATCTGTAGGTTTATTATCAATCCTTGATATTTGTGAAAATTTAATTGACACAAAATACTTTTTATAATCATCCACCATGTTCTTGTAAGGTAGCAACTTATCATCTTTAGTTTGATAATCATCATTAATTTGATTAATGACAAGTTGTGAATCACCATAGACTTGCAGCTCTGTAATCCCCCATTCCAAAGCTATTTTCAATCCTATGAGCAATGCCTCATATTTAGCTATGTTATTTGTGCAAGGAAACATCAACCGATATGATCGTGAAATGGTATGTCCTTCAGGTGAAAAAAAAAGAATCCCTGCCCCGAGCCATATTGTGTATAGGATCCATCAAAGTACAATGTCCATGATCTCCGAATTCTTGCTATGAAGACATCTGCATCAGGAAACTCAATATGCATTAGATTTTCTTCTTGTAAAGGTGTTTCGGCCAAGTGATCTGCAATAACCTGTCCTTTAATAGCTTTTCAATCTACATAGTGAATTTCAAACTCACTTAAGATCATTACCCATTTTGCAAGTCTCCTTGTTAAAGTAGCTCTGCTTAATAGGTATTTTAATGGATCAATCTTGGTTATCAGCTTAACTGTATGAGCCAACATATAATGTCACAACTTTTGAGAAGAAAAAAATACTGTAAGGCAAGCTTTTTCAATGAAATTGTAGTTTAACTCATGTCTTGTTAAGGTTTTGCTAATATAGTATATGGCCTTTTCTTTACCTGTAGAATCTTCTTGTGCTAGCAATGCTCCTAAAGATACTTCTGTTGCTGAAACATAAAGTATGAGTGGTTCTCCTGGAATAGGTGGAATTATAACTGGTGGGTGCATAAGATATTGCTTGATCTGATTGAATGCTACTTCGCATTTGTCATCCCATTTGAATGGAACATTTTTATGCAATAAATGTGTAAATGGCAAGCTTTTGTCTGCCAGCTGAGCTATAAACCTTCTGATGGACTGTAGTCATCCTTGCAATGATCAAAGTTGACTGATATTTCATGGTGGAGGCACGTCCATTATAGCTTATACTTTTTCTGGATCGGCCTCTATACCCTTTTCTGAAACAATGTATCCTAGGAGTTTTCCAGATGTCACACCAAAGATAAATTTCTTTGGATTGAGTTGAACATTGAACTGCTCCATTCTAGTAAAGGTTTTTGATAATATTTATAGATGTTCTTCTCGTGTGTGAGATTTGGCAAGTAAATCATCAACATAATCTTCCATGAATGTATGTATCATATCATGAAAAATAGTTGTCATTGCTCTTTGATAAGTAGCTTCGGCATTCTTTAACCCAAATGGAATTACATTCCAGCAATAGGTACCCCAAGGGCATGTGAACGCTGTTTTATTTTGATCCTTTGGTGCAATCTTTATTTGGTTATATCCTGAAAATCCATCCATTAATGAATACATTGCATGGCCAGCAGTTAAATCAACAATCATATCTATGTTGGGCAAAGGGAAGTCATCTTTAGGACAAGCCTTATTTAAATCTCTAAAATCTATACAAACTTTGATCCTTCCATCTGGTTTTGAAAAAGGTACAATATTGGAAATCCATTCGGCATAATCAATAGCTCAAATGAATCCAACATCCAAAAGCTTCTTTAATTCTTCTTTGACCAATAATGCAACATGTGGATGCATTTTTTTGAGCTTCTGCTTTACAAGTTTTACCCCTGGTTTGATAGATAAATGATGCATTATCAGATTAAGATCTAACCCTGGCATATCAGCATATGACCAAGCAAAGTTGATTTGATTGTCCTTCAAGAATTCCATGAATTTTAGTACTTCTTCAATTGTTAATGATGCTGCAAGTTGTAAGATTTTTGGCTACTTTGCTGTACTTATATTGATTGATTCTATTGGTTCCATCAAAATAGATCTTTCGTGATAATACTTGGGAAGAGTGTCAAGTTTCTCATCCTTCAGTGCCTCAAAAAGGTTTTCACTATCGGATTTGCTCTTTATTTTTCTCTTGTTTTGATCTATCACTGCCTTTTTTTGGTTTTCACCAATAGATCCATCTTTTATTTCATTTATTTTGCAGCTAAGAGACTTGACACCCTCCTTATCAAAATCATGAGTATGAAATTCTTGGATGAAACAATTGTTTTCTTCATTTGAGGAATAAAGGAAATTTATAATATCCTCATCATCACGGAATGTAGGAATGTGGATAGGTGCGTCAATGTCCCAATCAATAAGTTCTGGATAAACTAAAGGCATGGGATCATTAGGTTGGGTAAGGTCTTGAATTGTCAAAGTCATGATATGGTTATCATCCTCATGGTAGACAAGGTCTATGATGGTATTCTCCTGTTGATTGTCAATCTCGTTAGAATCTGATTCTTCCTCACTTGAGTCATGATCGCTTTGTAAAACATAATCAAGTGGAGGCCTTGAGCCTTCTCCTTGTATGAGAACATGTGCATATTTGTGTATGGTATCAACTTGTTTGTCTCTCAAAAATTCATCATTATAAATAGTGTCCCATTCATATTCATTAGAATCAGTATCTGAACTATTCTGCAATTGAAAAACTGATTCATGAGGTTTATCTGACATTGATCCTTCTTCATGAGTTAATTGTGCTTACTGTGAAGTAGATTCTTCTTTATCTTTACAGTATCCAAGTCTTGTTTTATCACTTGAATGCTTTGAAATAGGTTGAATTGGGTCCATGATTCCTTCTCTTCTTTTTCCTATAGGACCATTTCCTTCATAGCCCATCTTCTGCATGATAGCGTACCCCTTACCATATTGTTCTATAGGTAACTTAATGTGCAAGAGAGAATCATCTTCACCTTTGTATATCCAATTTAGGATGTCCCCATCTTCAACTTCTTCTTCAGTGGTGTTAGCTCTAATGAATTTTCCGTCAAACTTTGTGATTGGGACATAAGCTTGGGATATAGAAGCTATTGAAATCTTTTGATTTGATAAGGTAGGCTGCCCATGTGACTTCGAAGAAGGAGGTAAGGTAGAAAGAGATAATGAATATTCACCTACCCCTTTATCTTTAAACTTCAGCTTAGTATCAAGATTCTTTGTCAATTCTTGCAATTGGACTTGTAAATTGGAAGAAGAAATAGCAAGAGCTTCCCTATTGTGTGGCACAAAGACATCTTGAGTTACTTGAAGATTTGAACAAGTTTGGGTACTATTGTAATTAGCTTGTATAGTTATTTCCTATCCATCATATGGAACTTGATACATTGATGATACATTGATGGTACTGCTTGCATATCATGAATCCATGGACGACCCAAAAGTATGTTATAAGAAAGATCCCGATCTAGAACCTGACAAAATGTGTTCTTCACAATAGGTCCCACTCTGATAGGCAATAATATTAATCCTTTAGAAGCTCTTTCTTCATCATCATATGCCTTGATAGTTATTTTCCTTCATGGATCAATTTCATTTTCTGATATTCCCAAGGCATTTATTAACTTTAAAGTACAAATATTCAGACCAACTCCTCCTTCTATTAAGACACGTCTAATTCGATGTTTATGAATCATGACTTCGAGATAGAGTGAGGAATTATGTGGATGTGTCATAGAGGCATCATCTTTATCGAAAAATGAAAGAGAAGTGGGGGAAGACAAATGTCCCACCATGGCTTGAAATCTGTTTACATCCAAATTAGTGTCAATAGTTGTGTTTACAAGAGCTTCTTCTAAAATATTCTTATGTATGGGAGATATTTTAAGAAGTTCAAGGATGGAGATTTGAGCTAATGTTTTTCTCAGTTGATCAACCAGATTATACTAACTTGGAGGAGAAATAGTTGTTTTAGATGAACTTCCTTTTAGAACAACCTTTGCTTGACCTCTTGTAGTTACATTAACCTGTTGATATTCTTGTTTTCCCTTGATTTTGATAACATTAACCCATTGATTATCTGCGTAGATGTGACGGATTATATTGTCTTCAACATTGAGTATGCTTTTGGCTTTTGTATCCGATGTTTCCCCCTATTGATAGTTTGGTAAAGGGTCTTTAAATGCTTGATGATCATCATTGGTATGATGTCCTTCAATTGTAATGGTACCATTGTCAATTAAATCTTGTACTAGATTTTTCAAAGCCTGAAAATTGTTTGTTCTATAACCTTTACATTGATGATAATTGCAATAATACAAGTCATTCCACGATGGTGGTTTGACTCGTGGCTCATAATCTCTTTGTGGAGGTAAAGTGATAACCTTATTATCAAGAAGTTCCTTGAGAGTAGACTCAAGAGATTGACCCAAAGCTGTAAAATTCCGCCGATTTGAAAAGAATGGAGGCCTAGACAGATTTAATGCTTGGGTATTGCCAAGATTGGTATTACCATGATTTTGATTTGTATTTTGATTGGTCATGGTTTCTTGCTTGGAGGTTTGTCTTTGTTGATTGTTGTTTCCCTATTGATTGGTATTTCCTTGTTGATTGGTTCATAGAGCACTTGATAAATTGAAAATAGATGGTCTTGTTCATAAATTATTTGCATCTACTATACCATCATTGACAACATTTTTGTTTCTATTCCAAAACCTTGTTTTATCGTTGTTGTTTTGGTTTGATGTACTTGCATTATCAAGTTTTATCACTCCTCGTTTAACCAAGGCCCCTTCAATTGTGATTGCATTTTCAATCAATTTTTCAAAGTTATGAGGACAATGAAGATTAAGCCTATAGCTTAATTCTGGATGTAGGCTATTGATAAAAATATCCATCTTTTCCTTGTCAGGAATAGGACGGGAATATCGTGCAAATAACCTTCTCCACCTTTGCAAGAATGTAGTGAAGGGTTCTCCTACTTTTTTTTTCACTTTACAAAGATCAAGCATTGTTATCGGATGTTGAATGTTGTAGGAGTATTGTGATATAAAATGATTTATTAACTCCTCAAAATTTTTGATGGGTGGAGTGATCTTAGAAAGCCACTCCATGGATTGTACACCTATACTTCGTGGAAATAAATGCATTAAATAGGTATCATCATAGGTGAATTCTAGACTCATATTTCAGAAATCCCTCACATGATCAATGGGATCAGTTTTTCCATTGTACCTATCATATTTAGGAATTTCGCAATGTTTTGGAAATGGGATCATTTGAAGACTCCTATCAAATGGATAAGGAGATATATCTTCCAAAACATACTTCTTTGTTACACCCCCTTGCACCTCTTTTATTTGCCCTTGTAATTCTTTTATCTGTTGATTAAGGGCACTAAGGTCATTAGGAGGAGTTTCAGGACTTTGTTTAATCCCTTCTATGTCAAAATTGTGAGGTAACTTAGCTCCTTGATTAGCTAATGAAAGAAAGTATCGTTCTTTGTTTTGTTCTAAAATCCTTTCCATAAGAGTATGGAATTGGGGATCTTGTTCTGCTTCTTGAAGCTTTTCTTTTGTTAATTCATCAAGATTAAACGTTTCCACTCCTTTTTCATTACGATCAACCATTTTACTTGTAGTGGTTTCTCCCTCATCTTTTTCCATTTGTTTTTGAAATCTCATGAAGACAAGCATAGGTTTTGTTCCAAGTTCTACTTGATTTTGATCAAAAGAGTGAAATAGTGCAATTTATGTGATATATATGAAAGTCAGTATAGAATGAGGATTCTATGACTTACATAAAATTTCTAATCTTTAGCTTGTGTTGTTCCCTAAGTGAAAGGATGAAAATCCTATTGACGGGAATTTAAGCAAAAAATCAAGAAGAAAATGATTTTGCACTTTATGAAGTTTTGATCATGGCTTTGTAAAAAGATGGATTTTGTGATGAATGCCTAATGTAATCTAAGTTCTCTATTGCAAAATTTTATTTGGACGAGTAGAATATTCAATTGCAGGTTGGGGAATATAACAGAAGCGAATGCATTGACTATGATTATGTCTTTGAGAAAGGGCTCTTCTTTGAAAGTAAGCTTTTGAATACAAAGGTTCTATAGCATAATCATCTGAAAGACCTCTAACACAATCATGATACCTATGAAGAAAGGTTCTATATTTGAGTAAAACTTTTCGGCTTTGATACAAGAATCGTTGCTTCTTCAATAGTTTCTTGTGGTTGAGGGGTTTCTTTGGCTTTTTAATCCTCTTGAAAATGGATTTCTTTACAAAAGTTGTGGATTTCCAATCTCGTAACATGAGATTAATCAATGTGATAGTGAGTGTTGGATGATCTTATCTAAATTAGTGTATTGAAAACACATCAAACAAGTTGTAAAATAGTTGTCTTAAGTCCTATGCTAAACATCAAGTGTATAATCAAAATGTTGTTCAAAAATTGTTTTAACGGGTTTTACACATGATAAGCATTTCAAAAAGACTCACTCTTAATTCTCAAGTAGGTCATCATAGTAATCAACAACCCACATCTTAAAACTGCGTCGACTCACACAGTCGTGTCACCCGCGAAAGGGCACCCATTTTTTTGTCTTTTCCAGGTGCGTACTCAGAGTGACGAAAGTGGATACCGGATCACCTGTGCAAACAATCCTTGGCAGTTATATGGTGAGTATCTTGGGGGTAGATTCTTCCCTCCCCTACACTGTGATTAATATGATGTTCGAAAACTGACAAGTTAGATACTACACTAAGTTTTTAGTAAGGGTTTCCGTTCGGTGCGGCAAATGATAGACTCCCTCGAGAGACCTCCCTACCTTTAGAACAAAGGCTTTCGGGATGGTTATCAATGCACACTACCGTCGAATGGGATTTTCATCAACCATCCACATTTGATTAGAGTGGGTTGGAAAACTTGGGTTTAGTTGTTCCCACTTAGGTCGTTCCCATAGGGTGAGTACTTTTTCCCACTATGGCAGGCCTTCTAAAAGGTGTTAATAAACAAGAAATTACATAAAGGGAAATAGATGAGTTTGGCATTTTGATCACCCAGTTAAGGGGAGAGCATAGGCCTATCACCAAAAACAAAGCAAACAATGGTTTATTTTAAGCCCAAAATAAAGATTTTCTATGCTAAGTGAAGATGTTGCTTCACACAAACACGAAATTCTTTTTAGTCCCAAAATCAAATGTGAAATGTCTACCCTAGGATTGCTTCTTTTTTTTTTTTAAGTGTGTACCCTAGGATTGCTTCATTTTACTTTATATGTCTACCCTAGGATTGCTTCATTTTAAGTTTAAAATTTACTAATTGTTCGCGGTTGCGTTGGATTCACTTAAACTGTATTTATATTACAAATTACAGTTTACTGGTTTTCTAAAATTTGCGCTATAACATACATTAAAGGCGCTATAAAATTTATTATAGGTGCTGCAGAAATATTTAATAGCGCTGCAAAAATTCTTAAATGCGCTACAATAATCTTCACGGGCACTGCAATAACAATCATATGTGCTACAGGAACTTTGAAAAGCGCTGCAATAACTCTTAAATGCGCTGCAAGAATCTTCACGGGCCCTACAAAAATAATAAAATGCACTGAACTAGGTATAATTATTCTGAAACGTGTTTCTTGCGCTATTCCGCTATTTTTGTCTGTAACCTATCAAAAGAAACCTGCAAAAAGATATTAAAAATGGGGCAAGAGCCCCACAGTGGGCGCCAAAAATGTGTATGTTAAAATATGTTAATCAAATTAAAAACAAAACACACATTAATAGAACTTTAAACTAAAGAATTTAAAATAAAATTGAACAAAAACAAAAAATTTCTTCAGAAGTGTTCCATCTTTCTCTATCCCCAGAGATTCGTTCAAAGCTGTTGCTCTCAGATTGTGTAAGCTCAACTTCTCCAAATGGCTATCTGCAGAATGAGTATGCAAAGGAATTTCTATCCTAGATGCTGATGAAAGTGAAAATGCTGACAGATATGGACAGGGGCTATGGATTATGCACAGGGGTTGTAAATGAAGATGCCATGATTCTATGCTATGATTCTATGCTATGCTATGTTATGAAACTTGAATACTATGAATGCTAAAAGATTAATGCAATTTAACTATAATTTTCTTACTGAAAGCTCCTATATGATTTGGAGTACCCGACAGTCTTATTTATAGTTTTTCTCAGGCACAATCCTGGCTGGCAATGATCAACGGCTGTGAGATTATCTGGTAGAATTGAAAGCTAAAAGATGGAGAGGTTGAGAAGAAGATGGAAGAGGTTGGGAGGTTGGAGAGAAGAATGGATTCTTGTCTTCAACCCACGGGAACAAGCCTGCACAGAAAGAGAGAAAATTAATTTTTTTGTTTTGGCAGTTTGCTTCCACGGCTATTGAAGATAATCTTTAAATTAAATAAATAAATAAATTATTTAATTTATTGAGTTTGATTTTTGATTTTTGCACTATGGAAGATTTAATTAAATATTTTAGAATATTTAATTATGATGTGACTTTAGAAGAATTAATTAAATATTTTGAGATATTTAATTATGAATAGATATTTGAAGAATTTAATTAAATATTCTGAAATATTTAATTATGAATGGATATTAGAAGATTTAATTAGAAAAGAAGAATATTTAATCTTTATTTGAATAAAATATTGAAACCAAGATTATTGATAATTAATATAAATAAATCGTAATGTTTATTTAATTAATTAAAAAAAATGAATAAGAAAAGATGATTAAATAAACTTATTTATTTAATCGAAATGAAAAAAATGAACAATATAAATAAATTATTTATATTTATTTATATGTAGATGGTATTCAAAGATTTAATTAAATATTAAAAATATTTAATTAATTTACCAGACAATGTGATGTGACCATTTTTAGGTGTATACAGGAACAAAACTGAAAGAAAATATTTTTGGTTGATGCAAGTTTCCAAGAACCAATGATGCTCCTAAATCAGACATCTGAGGTTAATTGAAAAGTGAGTCCCTCACTTTGTTGCGGCTAAAGGAAAACCAAAATGATCTACCTTAGCTTGAGAAATCCAAGAAGAGTCCTCCATTGGTTTTCCTTTCCATTTCACATGGTATATTTTATATTTTCTTCCACGAGTCCTCCTCCCATCTATGATATCCAAAATCTCTTCTATCTCATCTTATTGTTGTTTAGGAAACTAAATTTTTCATGGTACTAATGTAGATTTGCAATGTTGAATATAGGCGATATTCCCATGTCATTTGGTAACTCCACTTCATATGCATTTCCTGAATCAAATTTCTTCAAAATCCTAGAGGGTCCAAACTTCCTCATATTTATCTTATTATAGGTTCGAACTAGAAATATTTCCTTCCTCAAATAAACCATCACTTCATCTCCAGCTTCAAACTCCTTATGTCTCATCTTTTCATTTGCTTTCTCCTTATACTTCTAGCTCATGTCTTCCAATTGATCCTTCACTTATGTATGAATTTTCTTCATATGTTTTGTAAATTCCTCTGCTTTTGCACTCCTTTATCTTTCATACTAATGTCTCTAAACTCTAATATCCCTCTAGGATGAACACCAGTAATAATGTCAAAAGGTTTCTTTCTAGTACTCCTATTTACTTATTTAATGTGAGCAAACTCTACTTGTGCAAGGACTAAATCCCATCTTCTAGTCTTCTCTATAACCAAACATCTTAGAAATTTCACCAAACTCATGTTTATTACGTCTGTTAGTCCATCAGTCTATGGGTGAAAAGTGTATAAGCATGAATTTTCACCCTGGGTGCAATTCCCCTTTTTTCCCTTATACACTTTAGAAAACCAAACTTAGAGGCTTAAATTTACTTAAGCCTACTATTGGCAGTCTACATGGTGTCTATTTTGTGCATTAGTGGAGGCGTTTCTATTAGGGACACCCATATTGTGCATAGACATCTGCGCAGTGTGCCTACGTCCCTGGTAGATTCTTGTAGTTGAGCCAATAGAGGCTTTACTCTTCCCATCAGCAGTGAAGTTGTAATGTCTCCTTTGGCCAATCAACCCAAATAAGGATGTTGTCACTCTCATTCCTTCATATTCATTCCTTGAAATTTCATTTTGACCTTCTAAACATTCAATCAAACTCTACACAACATTCAATCCACCTTTCATCACTTCAAGCTCTCACTCTCAAGCATTCCAAGCACACCATTGCAGCAACATCACACTTCATCAACTAAGTAGAGCATGTTTGGGACCATGCCATTTGCAATAGAGGCTTGAGTTCCTCTCATTTTTTTCCCCAAGTAGCCTTGAGAGCTCTTGGTGGAGGTGGTAAGCTTCCCTCTCCTCTCCTCTATCATTTGGTGAGTAGCATAGTACTACTTTGTAGTGTTTGTACTTTTATTTCATTGCTTCTTTATCTCCCTTTTGGCTATTCATTGCAGTGGAAACACCTAAATGGGGGTTTGACTGAGGAAGGCCCCTATACAACCACCCTCCCAGCATTTTTCTCTCTTGTTGTGTGTAGGTGGGCATAGTTTGAGGAGCTAGCTAGTGAATAGTTTCTTCTACGAGATCATCTTTGTCACCTTAGCTTTGGTATACCTTCTTTATCATCTTTGTTTATACTTATCATATTTCTTAATACTATTTTTTCTCTTAAATTTTTTTAAGTTAGGCCATTAGTTGATTTAGAGACTCTAACCTTGCCTCTAATATAATTTTACCATACAAACTACATGCTTTTGAGATGCTAGTGTGTTGTACTATCATTCAAAACCTATGTTGATGTCTACGGGCAGATAACTTCCTAAGGCATAGAGTTGGACTAAAAAAATAACTTGCCTATCCCTCTCTTGAGATTCAGTATTATAGAGTAGTTGTAGGATTCTATAAGCCTCATCATTCTCATCCTTAAAACCCTAATCAATACACTTAGTTGAGGTAAGTTAGGGCAGCCTCTCACATCTCGATCATCTATGACCTATGAACTTGCACGTGGTGGTCCCCCTCTCTTACCTTTTTGGTGAAGCTGATGTGAACAAATGTCTTTTCATCTATCAGTGTTGAGGTTTTCCTCAGTAGCTTCACAATTGTTGTGTTCTCGAGTGTTATGAAGGTTTATGAGCATCACAACCCAGTCCACAACTTCTAGGAATATTGTAAGGAGAAGTGTACGATACCTCCTTATGGATAGAATGAAGGTCTCACTTGGTCTCTCAACTGAAATTTTCTCTAGTCTCACTATTATTATGGCTACGCAGGAGCAGGTGTCTAAGGGTGGAATGGGATTCACTGATGAAACTAATCACATCCCCACTCCTCCTACCTCCCCAATGCTATCATCGGTGGATGAGCATGAGGCTGTTCAAATCCCTGTTGAATATGTTTCCACCCTTACAAAAGGGTTGGGTGACCTTGAAAACCATTTGGAAAGAAATATGAAGATGGCTAGAGCCACTTGGGTTTTTAGTGAGCTAAAACATATGACGGATAAATACCAAACAAGTGTAGAGCTTCTAAGTAGTCTCTTCGGTATCCTTGAAGTGTGTGCCCCTTCGAGCAACTCTAGTTTTGCACAAGGAGTCACATTTGAAGAACACGAGAGACAACTGGAAGTATTAATGCCCCCTACCTCAATCTACTAGTGGAGGTGGTTCCGGTGGAGGCCATGGCGGTGTCTCTAGTAGTGGCTACAACAAAATTCATACCGATGGTGGTTTTGGAGGTCGAACTTGTAGTGGCTCTGGAGGAGGTTCCTCTAGCTCCCTATCTTCTAATGACCATATTCAGAATACTTTGCTTTAGAATATGGGTAAGATACAAAGTCAATTAGTAAGCCTTTCCTAGGCCTCTTCCTAGCCCATTTTCCAACCCTTCTTCAAATAGAGCCCACTCTCAGTTGCTATCCTAAACACTCCCTCCCCCTAGGGAATGGAGATACCTAAATTTGAGAAGTTTAGTGGTAAGGGATATCCTCAAATACATGTATCTACTTTTAATTCCCTCTACACAAACTTCTTCCATCATGACACCTTGATGGCTAAATTATTCCCCCAGTCCCTCAAGGATACAACACTAGAATGCTACTATTCCTTGCCTAATAATTCTATTTTCTCTTTCGACCAACTTGTGAATCAATTTCTTGCATAGTTCCAAGTGAACATTGGGCCGAAGATGACCTTTT
Source organism: Sequoia sempervirens (assembly GCA_007258455.2). NCBI lineage: Eukaryota > Viridiplantae > Streptophyta > Pinopsida > Cupressales > Cupressaceae > Sequoia > Sequoia sempervirens. The sequence goes on along the minus strand of VDFB02353493.1, from coordinate 172,578,587 downwards.
CAAAACCCGTTTGATGCAAGCAAGGAAAAAACAAAAAAACTACTAATTTCATTATGTGCTACCAAGTGCTTCTTTCAAGAATTTTGTACCAGTTGCCTGATTTAGATGTGTAGAAGGGGTTCATAGGAAACTTACAAAGGCCTTGGAAAGATAATTTTTCCTTAATGAAGTACCCTTCTTTTCCGCATTTGTGTGCCAGTTTACAAGAGTTCCAACAACCAGTTGCTTAATTTGGGGGATCTTCCTCATGCTCACATTCTAAAGGGAAATCTATCATATAAATCTCTAGAAAGGGTAAGTCCACTACAAATGTATTAGTCATTGTTGATGACAATGACATCAAACACAACTAGAAATTTACAAAGTTGTCTAAATCTTACACTTCAGTCTTGGTATGATTGGAGCGCTTACTATCAGTACCATTGTGTTAACATGCATGATACTAAATGTTGCATGTGGTTACTTCATGAGATACAAGACCGCATCAAGGATGGTAGCATTCATCTTGATGGAGGAAAATAGAATGTTAACAAATTGGTGGCAAAGGAAAATAGTGAACTGCAGATATACAGGAGCCCATTTTTGTTGCATTATGTTAACATGATTGTTGATCCCATTGATTTTGTTAATCAACCCAGGGACTACATAAACATGGTCATGGTAACTTCTACTAGTCAACACACACCTAGTTTTTTGGATATTAAATTTACTTCATAGGACCTAACCTTGAACAATAAGCCTTCACCTCTTTACATTCTCGCTTGTGTTAATGGAAACATTGTGACAAGAGTCTTAATTGACCCCACGAGTCGAGTGAATGCCATAAATGAAGAAGCATTAGTACTAAACTCATTACACAAAGAAACGAATGAAGAAAAAAAGTCTACCATCCACACTCATGATTGTATGAATTTTAAACCCTATGACTCGATCATTTTGTTCATCCTAGTTGGACCAAAGGTTGTTGACATAGTCTTTGACATTATTCTAGAGTCACACTTGTTTAGATTGAAGCTAGGCATTCCTTGGATAGCTTAAATGAATGGGGTTGCATCTATTATTCATAAGGTCTAAATTTTTCCCATGAAGGTGTCATGCATGTAGTGCATGATACCAAATATCATCCTTTGGTATCCCATGGAGGTTATTCATTAGATCACTTTTGGCCCTCCCTGGTTGGTCCATTTCATTTGAGAATAGGCATACTTTACAAGAACTATGTAAAGTAAAAAACTAGGGGTAAGGGGAATGAAAAATTGGATCCTTCCTATAACAAAAAAATCAGCCACCTCCTCCTCCCAAGAAGAGATCCTTGGAACTCTCACTTATGGCTACTCCCTCTCTAAAGGAGAAATAGAACCCCATTTCAGCCCCTTCTCCTTCCTGTAAAGGAAAAGAGAAGGATATACCATTTTCTCTCTAATCCCTATAGAAGGAGACAAAGATCATAATGGCTCCTTCTACTTCTCATAAGGGTAAAGAGAAAATGAACTTTTCCCTGACTTCCCCATCCTCTCCCCTTTCCATGGAAGAGTATTGGATGAGAAAACCCAGTGACTATCCTCTAGGTGTGATGATTCCTCCTTGGTGTAGGCCCAAGATTAGGATCCTAGACCTTCCTAATGAATATCTTGGACCTTGGTACAACTAGCATGGCAAAAATAAAGGTCATCATAGTGAGTTTAATCTGTGACCTTCTACTACTCTTGCTCCCAAGGAAGCAAGTGGAAAGAGGCTCACTCTTGAGGCTCTCAAGTCGACTCTTCCTATTGATCCTTTGCCTATTCCCCCTGCTCTTGTATAGGAACCTATTCCTTCACTTGAAATGGCCATAGTGGTCATTCTTATGGTCAAGTAGGAGCTCCCCATCTCTTTGTAAGCTTCTCCTTCCAATTCCAAGAGCCGAAGAAACTACCTTCAATGTGAATGCAGGTGTCATCAAAAGGATCTCTTGGCTGAAAAGGCCACCTCCCAGCAGAAGGAGGAAAGAATAACCGCTCCTGTCTCAAGACCTCCTACTATGTCTCCATCCCCCCTTCATGTTATTTCTCTTCATTCTGATCTACTCTCGACTTTCATTGTGAGCATAAAAATTCCTAACCCTAAATGGGTGTAGGTGTTTATTTCTTCTTTGGTGGAGCTACCCTTGCTAAAATTCATTCTAGATGTTCAACCCTTTCCGAAGCCCATTGACATGGTTAACATTTCAGTCATTTTCATTGCAGCTCTATCCTCATCTTCCTCTACACTCCTAGCTTTTTCTATAGGGAGTTCATCTCCTCTAATGAGGAAGGAGGTGAAGATTACTCCTAAAAAGGAGTACATAAGAGGAGTCCATCTCCATTGTAAGGTGGCCCCGTGATGACTTGTTTTGTCCTAGTGATAAAATCGGTCCCTGCTTCCCTTGAGTTCATCATTATTCCTAAATCATTCAGCGAGCCTAGCAGTGGACCTCAAGCACATTTTTCACCATCTACTGAGGATAGACATGATGCTCCTATGCGATGCATGTTCAATTTTGTGGAAGAAGTCCCAACCCTATTAGTGATCTTCATGAAATCGCTAACTCTAACTGCAGAAGTGCTCAATGGAGATGGCCTAGAGGGGCCCTCCTCCTTAGCCCTTGTTGTATGAGGCCCAGACACTCCTCTTAACATTCCTCCTTTGTAGGCTCTTCCTTAATCCCCTTACGAAGATCTAGATTGGGAAGTAGATGACCTCTTTGCTAATTAGTGTTAGGAGGAGGCCCTTTTCTTGATCTTGTGTATGTATGTTTTATTATGTGTTCCCTTGTACTGATGCTATGTGTGCCTAGATGATCCTCATCACCCTTGTTGTTGCTTGGATATGGGCATGGTTTTTGTCTCATAAACCTTCTTCTATTTATGCCATCATTCTTTCATGTTTGTGCTTGAATTTTCAATAACTTGGTGATGATTTAAAGCACTGGGAGCATTAAGGCTTTCCTTCCATGTTGACCCAATTTTTTTTTCTTTTTTTTTTCATGCATTCTTCCTGATCTGGTTGGGGACTGATGATCTTTTTCCTTTCATTGTAGTTACCTATTATTATATGAGCTTGGACAGATCTAACCCTGCTAAACCAGATCCCCTTGTGTCCTCTGTTTGTATTTTCCTCCTCTTTTTTGCTTCCCTTTATCTTTATCTTTATCTCTTCTTTTCTTGAGTTTTCCCTCATATGTGTGACAACATTATCCACTTTAGCACTTTGATTTTCAAAAAATGAATTCGTTTCCAAAAAATATTTTCTTGAAAGTCTTCACAATTTGTTTTATTCCTTAGAATCACATTCTCAACTTGGAACCCTAATGAAATGTGTTTCCTTCATCATGGGTTCATAAATAAAGGACTTTAGGACCTTCCTCTGAAGTGGGAACAACTTTTACTTCCAATCACATGGGGACATGGCCTTCCTTTCAAATTCCCTAATGAATTGAACATCTTTCGAAAGGATTCCCTAAAGACAAATCATTATAAGAAGACAATCATTCTTAGAATTGTGTCCCTTTAGTGGACCCCCCTTCTTCTTCACAAATGGTTCCCTAGGGAGCTCTTCTCCAAAATTCGTTGCAATGAATGGACTCTTTCAAGTCTAGCCTAGGGACAACCTAACTAGGCTCATTCCATTTACCCTTCCATGTCTAGCTCAGGGGCAGCTTGAGTAGACCCTACCTTTCAAGTAGTGCATCCCATGAGTGGACCCCTCTCCTTTTGAAGGGTTCCCAAGGGACCCCTTTGAAAGTGTTTCGATTTGCATGACCAGCTGCTTTTAGATACATTTTGTATGTGGGTAGATGTATTGCCACTTTAGATACATTCTATTTGTATGTAGATGTATTGTTGCTTTAGATACGCTCTATCTGTGGGTAGATGTATTGCTACTTTAGATATGCTCTATTTTCAAGTAGACATATCAACACTTTAGACATGCTCTATCTACAGGTACATGTGTCACCACTTCTTGACTTTGTGGAGTCTGCTTCCTTGGGGCTTCCTCCATGCCAGAGATCTTGGGGGTTGCCTCCTTCTAGGTTTGCGGGTCTATAAGAAGCTTTATTCAAACTTCATATATCTAAGTAGCTCTTGATTCCTTCGCATCTCCTACACCTTCAAGTAGGATAGACTAAGTACTGCTTCCTTGATGGTTTAGGTATACTTTTCTAACCATACTCTCTTCTTGATCTACTTTACTAAGCACTCATCATTACTTGTGCTTGCTAAAGTAGGGTCAAAATTTATAAGCCTAAATTTTCACCCTAGGTGCAATTCCCCTTTTTTCCCCTATACACTTTAGAAAACCAAAGTTAGAGGCTTAAACTTACTTAAAGTCACTTTTGATAGTCCAATTATTTCTATAAGGGATTCGCATGTGGTGCACAGATGTTCGTGTGATGCACAGATGTCCATGCAGTGCACAGATGTCCATGAGATGTGCAAACATCCATGTGGTGCACTTATGTCCCTGGTAGATTCTTGTGGTTGATCCAATAGAGGTGTTACTCTTCCCATTAGCAGTGAAGTTGTAACGCCTCCTTCAGCCAACTAACCTAAATATGGTTTTTTTCACTCTCATTCCTTCATATTAATTCCTTGAACTTGCATTTTGGCCTTCTAAGCATTCGACCCAACTCAACACAACATTCAATCCACCTTTCATCACTTCAAGCTCTCACTCTCAAGCATTCCAAGCACACAATTGCAGCAACATCACACTTCATCAGCTCAGTAGAGCATGTTTGGGACCATTCCATTTGTAGAAGAGGCTTGAGTTCCTCTCATTGTCTTCCCCAAGTAGCCTTGAGCACTCTTGGTGGAGGTGGTAAGCTCAAGCCTCTCATCTCCTCTATCATTTGGTGAGTAGCATAGTACTTCTTTGTAGTGTTTGTACTTTTATTTCATTACTTTTTTATCTCCCTTTTGGTTGTCCATTATGTTGGAAACACCTAAAATGGGAAATGACTGAGGCAAGCCCCTATACAACCACCCCCCAACATTTTTCTCTCTTGTTGTGTGTAGGTGGGTGCACTTTGAGGAGCTAGCTAGAGAATAGGTTCTTTTACCAGATCATCTTTGCCACCTTAGCTTTGGTATACCTTCTTTATAATCTTTGTTTATACTTCTCATATTTCTTAGTACTATTTTTTTCTCTTAGAAGTTGTTAAGCTAGGTCGTTAGTCAATTTATAGACTCTGACCTTTCCTTTATTGTAATCTCACTGTACAGACTACAACGCACTTCTGAGACACCAATGCATCATGCTTCCATTCAAAACTCACACTGACATTCTCAAGAAAATAACTTCCTAAGGTGAAAAGTTGGACTTGAAAACTAACTTTCCTAGACCTATCTTGAGATTCAAGATTGTAGAGTGGTTGTAGGATTCTATAATCCTCATCATTCTTATCCTCAAAATCCTAATTAATAGACTTAGTTAAGGTAAGTTAGGGTAGCCTCTTGTGTCTCGATCCTCCATCACCTAGGATCTTGCACATGGTGATCCCCCTCTCTTACAAAAATTAGAACTAAACTTCAAATCCTTCTTAAGATTCTTCCAAAGTGTCCTCCAAAAGTAACCAACAAACTTTGTATCTCAGTCTAAAACAATACTCCTAGGTAATCCATGCAATCTAACCACTTCTCTAAAAAACAAGTCCACTACATGTACTGCATTTGTTGTCTTCATACAAGGTATGAAATGTGTTATCTTAGAAAATATATCCACCACCACAAATATATAATCATTATCTCTTTGTGTCTTCGACAAACCAAGTGTGAAATCCATGATGATATCCTCCCAAGGTCTCTCTGGAACTATCAAAGGCTTATACAATCTAACATTTTGACTACTCCCTTTTGAAACTTGACAAAATCTACAACTCTACACAAATTTCCTAACATCCTTGTAAATTTGGGGCCAAAAGTAATTCTCACTTACTAATGATATTGTCTTATCAATTCCAAAGTTTCCTAACAACCTCTACTATGTTTTTTTCTCACCAAGTTATCCCTCATTGAACTTCAAGGTATACACAACTAATTTCCTCTAAAAAAAAATCCTCCTAAATGAAATAATCTAACCACTAACTTATATCCTCCAAAACTAGTTCTTTACAAGCTTTCCAAGGTTCTATAAAATCTGGGTCTTCCTCTTAAAATTTTTTCAATTCTTCAAAGCCTAGTACCTCCACTCTCATCTCTATCAGTAAATTCCTTCTCCTACTCAAAACATCAGTAACTCTATTTGAAATTTGACTCCTATTCTTCAAAACAAAGTATAACTTTGCAAGAATTCTAACCACCTTATGTACCTTTGATTTTGCTTACCTTGACTATTCAAATACTACAATGATTGATGATTTGTATACAATACAAAATCCTTAGGAAAAAATTAATGTTTCCACTTCTTGAAAGCTTGAACTATGGAATAGAACTCCTTATCATACACTGAATATCTTCTTCGAGCATCATTCAATTTCTCATTGAAATAAGCTATAGGTCTCCCTTCTTGACTCAATACTACTCCAATTGCATTTCGACTTGCATCACAATCTACTTGAAATACCATACTAAAATCTAGTAAAGCCAACATAGGCTGCTCAGTCACCTTCTATTTCAACAACTCAAAAATTTGATATGCTCTAGATGTCCACCTAAAATATTTCCTATATCCTCTCATTTTTTCTATCAATGGACCACAAATAAAATTGAAATTCCTACTGAACTTTAAGTAGAAACTAGCCAATCCATTAAATGATCTTACCTCTACAATGCTTTCCAGTGTAGGCCAATCAACAATTGATCTTAACTTCTCAGGATCCATCTTCAATCCATCCACAGATATCACAAATCCCAGATATACCAATTCTTCCTTCATGAAACTACACTTCTTAATGTTTATCAACAATTTCTCTTCTCTCAACCTTTGCAAAACTTATCTTATATGTAACAAATGTTCTTCTCTACCCTTACTAAAAATCAAGATTTCATCCAAATAAATAATCACAAACTTAAACAATAATTTCTTCAATACCTCATTTATCAAACTCTTGAAAGTATATGATGCATTTATTAGCATCACCAACCACTCATACAATCCTTCATTTCTCTTGAATGTTGTCTTCCATTTATCCCCTTCTCTGATTTTGATATGATGATATCCACTCTTCAAATCTATTTTTGTAAAATATTTAGCTCCACTCAAACAATTCATAATGCCATCCATATGAGGAAAAGGAAATCTATACTTCACTATGATCTTGTTTATGGCTCTAGAATCTACACATCCTCCATTCTCCATCTTTCTTAGGTGCTAGCACAACAGGTACTACATGAGGACTTAAGATTTCTCTGATCAAACCCTTCCTTAATAGTTCTTGCACTTCTCTATTCAACTCATTTTTTTTAGGTGTTGTCTAGTGTGCTACTTTATTATGAAAACTATCTCTAGGAATCAAATCCATGCAATGACTAATACTCCTTACAAGTGGCAGTCCATCAGGTACATTATTTGAAATGATCTCTTCATACTCTGTCAGCAACTCCTTTATCTCTTCTAGTTATTCTTCTACATGCTTCAAGTCTTCAACCTTCTTAGGAACTAAGGCATAGGACATGTTCTCATGTCTCAATCCATCAAGGAGACTCCTTCCATCAACCAAAAAAACTCTTTCATTCATGCAAATCTTAACCTTAGGAACATATTCCAATGGAAACAAAGTCTACTTCATTCCATTTGCAATAATGGTGTATATGTTCTTTCCATCATGAATAGCCTTTCTATCATACTAGCAAGGTCTTCCCAACAAAACATGGCATCCATCCATAGGCATGATATCACATAAAACCTCATCATGTTAATTTCCTATCTTCAATTTCACCAAACATTGTTCACTTACTAGTATCTTATGCTCATCTTGAATCCATGCTATCTGATAGGGCTTTGGGTGTTTCAATCTTTCCAACTTCAATTTTGTCACCATTTCTTTAGAAACTAGGTTCTCTTAGCTTCCACTATCAGCAATTACTTTGAAACATTTACCAACTACCTTGCATTTGGTCTAAAAAAATTCTTTCTCTACAATGGCTTCTTCTCCAACTCACTTTGACACAATACCCTTCTATTCATCAACACTTCTCCTTCTTCTATTTTGTTAGATGATCCAACACGATCTTCCTCAGAAAAGGATGTTCTTCTATTTTTCTCTATCTTTATGCTTATACCTCCTTGATTACATTCAAATTCTCTATGTCCTTCTCCATGATACTTATAGAAAGTTCCCTTGAATACTCTTTTCTCCTATCGTCTATCATCTTTTATATAACCTCCATTCCAGTAACCACCATATCCTCCTCTTCTGTAAGAGTTTCCATCATCTCTATGATATGAATTATCATTTTTACTAGCATCCTTGTCTTTATTCTGATCTGCAAAGGTTCCTCATCCTCCTCCAACAAAAGTTCTTCCTCTCTAAAATCTTCCACCTCTTCCTCTTTATCTTTGTTCATTTATTTTGTTTAGCTTCTCTTCTACTTTTAGGGCACATTGATATGCCTCTTCCTTACTCTACAACTTGATCAAATTGATTTCATCTTGTATGGATAGTCTCAAACCATTTACATATCTAACTACTTGCTCAATCTCATCCTATGATTGTCCACATTTAATATTCAACATGTAGAAATCCTCAATATACTCTATCACATTTGACTCCTGGTCGTGCCCACAAAAGGATATGAAAATTTCAGTAAAACCTTTCCTAGGAATTGGACATTCTGACAGGTGACTAATATCTCTCTATATGGATGTATTTACTTGTCAAACCAGGGGACGTAGACTTTAAATGGCGCGGCAAAATATATGCACTAGGAATTAGTTTCAATCAAATCTTAGCAGAAATACATATTGGAAAGAAATTCTATCTACGCCATAGAACAATAATGAAAAATTCTTTAACTCGACTATGATAGAAACCATAACATCTACGACTGAAACGCAAACTATGAACTGGCCTTATGCTGCAGGAACAGTCATAGGGATGGACTCTCTATGTTGCAGGAGCACTATAAGACTAAGTTTGAATGAAAACTTCAAAGATGAAAGCTAACTGAAGAACAACAGAAAAGAACAACTAACTAACTAGCTACAGATACTTACTAAGTGGGCCCCCTTAGCAAGCATCTACTGATTACGCAAATGTTAAACTCAAAACTTCATTGAACTTTATTCATAAAAATAGAATGATATACATCGTTTTGTTGATATGGAGATTAACAACAAACTCTGTCTCTGGTCAAACAGATTCTGTCTTTCATTATCATATTGATTCTTACATGATGTCTACTACTCTGTTTCTATCTTACTCTAACTATCATCTATCTCATTCTCTCCCTCCTTCTCGCTCGTACAGGAGGAGAACTTTATTTAAAAACAGGAGAGCAACTAACTAACTAACTCTATCAAAGAAAGATGTGGAAGTAACATGTATCCCAGAATCAAGGAACAAACTTCATAAATGAATTTATGTGCTCAACTTGATCGAGAGAGAATCTAGCACTCCACTCTTTCCAGATTGACTTGTCATTAAAAATCTTTCCCAACGGTTTCGGTCAAAGAGTCTTCACCGGAGCTTCCTCGTAGTCGTGCAGGAAATGGAATTTATTGCAAGGCCGAGATTGGCTGCGCTTTACTCGATCATTCTTCAACAACCTGCGAAACAAAAGGTAACAGCTGAAAGAAAAGGCACATGGCACATACACGATATCTATTCATTAATCACACATTTAAAATCTACTTCATCATTCAAAAACTGTATACGATATACCAGTCATTTTCGAGAGTCAACAGGGCAATAAATGCAATCAAGTCAACACAATGAGCTGCAGGAATATGAAAGTATTATGCTACAGGATATCCCCGTAAAAGGTTTCAACAATGTTTAAACAACCATGAAATAACAAAAGTAAAGACATTAAAAGCTTATCATATCATCCAAATTATGAGCGTATTTTAAGCTCATCAACTCCTACTTTAAATTTTGTAAATTCTGAAACAAATTGGTATGATAATCTGTAGGCATAAAATTTATTTTCAGTTTATTCACCATCTGATCCCATGATCTTATATTTTATTTTCCTCTTCTTTTTCTATCTATCTACAAATGTTCCCACCAAAAGGATGCATGTCCTTTCAACTTTGTACAAGAAAATTTTACCTTCTTATCTTTAGTGGTACCTTCAAAATAAAAATATTTCTCCATCTTTGTTATCCAATCAAGCAATTCTTTTGAATCTAGCTTACCATTATAATCTAGTGGATTGAAATGTGGTTTCATATTTTCTCTAGTTAGGGATCTTATGAACCTCTTTTCTTCTTTATCTAGGCTAGGTTGATCTTCTCTTCCTCTTTCTTCCTATACTTCTACCTCTTCATCACTCACATCATCAACTAGTTGAACTCTCATTTGAGCTATCTCAACTGCATCTAATTTAGCAGCAATTCCTCTCAACATCTCCATTAAAGCTAGGTTTTCTTTTCCACGAGCTCCATTTCCTCTAAAATTTCTTCTTCTTGTCATTTTTACACAAGTCCTCTACAATTGTAGGTTAGATCCACAATCTGCCACCCCACTACAAATATTCAACAGGACTGTGATTTCTAGAAATCTCTCTCAGATTAAATCTCGCTCTTATACCAATTAGGTGCAGCCACGGTAGGAAGGTCCTCAAAGAGAACAATCAAGACTATGTAGCAAGAGTAACACAATAGAAGTAACATAGAAAATGGAGGCAAATGCAGATTAAAAAATGCTCATTAATAAAAATCTTAGTTACAATTAGTTGGCAACATCCTGGCATATAGGTTCGGCTCACTAGCTTGATATAACATTTTTAGAATTATACAACATTCCTATATGCTCCTTAATGTGAGTGAAAATATTACATAACTAATCTATATTCTAATTTTGTTGCTTTCTAATGATTGATTACAATGATTTATATCACATTAAGGGATCGAGAACCATCCATACCAACCAAAGAATATTACAATCTCCAATGAAAGAAAATGTAACGTGTGCATGAATAATTCAGCCTCAAATTTGAAAAACTCCTTGATGAATGCATAGGATGAAGAGTGGACCTATAAGAAAGGTTAAGGACACTCCATGGAACAATTATAATGACACTATCAAGATCAGCAAGCTATGGGAAAGATCTAGGAGATCGAACTAGCCATTAGATTTGAAAGTTATTTTGATGTTGGTTCATGAAACTACCATCAAATCTAGAATTGATAACTTTCCAGAAAAGATCCAATCACGCTCAAATCTTGGAATAAGGAAAATGAACATGTCCACAATGAAAATGTAGATCCACAAGGTCTGGTGATTAAATAGGAAAAATCCACCAACATGAAATAAACAGGAAGTAAACAAGAACAAAATTGAAAGAAAATATTTTTGGTTGATGCAAGATTTCTAAGAACTATGGATGCCCCTGCATCACTTTAGAACATTGTATTTTTTGATTTCAAGTGTATTTACCTCCTAATAATATCTTACATCAACATTGCACTACATTTTACATTGTTTAATTTGCATCCTATGGTTTTAAAAATTTATATTAGTGAAAATATCATATAGCTTGCATTATTGCATTGCATTTCATTAAAAAAAAACCAAACTCTGCATTTTCATATTATATCTACATTTGCAGAACCTAAAAAGCATAAAATCCAATTAATTTTTTTTTGAAAATTTTCAAAAATGTCACTACCTAGACTCATTCGCCACCTTGGGTGACTTAGTCCAGTTGCACATTCAACATTGTAATTTTTGTCATTTCCAAAACATTTTCTACTTCTTTTTTTTATTACATTTATATTATTGTTTCTAGATTTGTTGTTTTATTCCATTTCTTGCACTTAGTTTCCTTTCATTCATTTAAATCATGGCTATGTGTTTTAATAAATTGTGGATATCATTAAAATACTTAGTTGACATGTCAAGCTCCTAATGAATTTCCTCATGCTCCTTCAACTCCTCATGAATTTCCTCCTCATGATGTTGACATCATTGGAGAAGATGATGAAAGCATTAATAAGTTCCTTAATGAATTCCTCGACAACCTTGAAGCGAACACACCCTTTTATCCATCCATGAAACAACAAGACCTTCCTACAATACCACCTCCAGATATGTTTGGATACATGCATCAGAACCTAAGTTCCCTACACAAGGTGAACCTACTTCTTCTAACCAAACAACCCCTCAACTAATCTATGATAACAAAGTCACCAATGCCAAACTTGAAGAAACTTATGGAAAAGGTTTTACCATTTTGATCAAACGAGGATGTGACACAACAACTAAACATGACATTCATCAACTCTTAGAGTAAAATCCAAAATATGAAAACACAATGGGATTAGGTTAGCAAGATCCCTCTCATAATAGCAAGCCTCCTAGAGAATATTGGAGGATTCGTGACAATGGCACAATGATCTTTGATTCCTCTCCTAATATGAATTTACTCCTTCCTCATGAGAAACCCTTACTTGAAAACAATGAAAAGGATGAGAGGATCACTTTGGGTCCTCCTCCTTCAATTCAAGAAAAGGGTGAATCTAGCAAACGTAAAAAGACCTTACAAGTTACAAAAACTCAAGTTTCCTCTTCGTCCACCACCAAAATGTGAAAGGAAATTGCAAATACTTTTAAACAAAGGACTTATACTATTACCACCTATGAATCAGTTGGTGATATATCCTTGAGATGCTAATGTTCCACAATGTGCATATCATCATGTTCTTGGACATAGAAGTGATGAGTTTTTTCAATTGAAAGAAATACTGAGCAAGTATCATTTAGATGGAAATAATTTCTATCCAATAATTATATAAAAAAAACACCCACCAACACCTTATCATGTAATAGTTGAACATTCTCTTCTCACTATTACATAATATTTCCCATCACCTACCTCAGCTCATTCTTGTCTTGCACTTAATGGGGGAAAGAAGTTGCTAGCCTTATCCTAGTAATCCATTTGTTTTTTTCCCTTAGCTAATTTATTCATCTTCTACTTATACTGATTGAGATTGGGAGGGGGATGAATTTCTTGAAGGTTGGATCGCATTTTCCTTACTAGTCTTTTGCACTTTCTTTTTCTTTTTCTTTTGTTTGTTCTCTCTGTTTTTTCCATTCCTCTATTTGTACCTTCATTCTTCTCTATGTTGTACATTGCTTTCTCCTTTTTCTTGTCTTTTTTTTCTTATGTTTTCCTTTTGGGGATGACACAAGGCATTGAGAAATTTCATGTCTCTTTCATGTTTACCCAAAAGGCCTCTTTCTTTTATCCTTTTTACTTGTCCTTTACTTTTGATTTTTTTTCCTTTTGGGGATGACGCAAGGCATTGAGACATTCCATGTCTCTTTCATGTTGACCAAAAAGATTTTCATTTTTCTTTTACCTTTTCTTTTTCATTTGGCTTGTATTTTTCTTTTTGGGATGATGCAAGGCATTGAGACACCCTATGTCTCTTCCATGTTGACCCAAAAGGATATTTATTTTTCTTTTTTTTCACTCTCTTTGTGTCATTCTTCTAGTTCTATGTATTTTGGGAATGATGATAGTTTCGATCTCTTTACACAACATTGAAGCAAAGAACATAATGACCCAAAATCCGTAGATCCCTTATGTGTTTGGTGTTTTCATTTTGGAGGAAACCCCTTCCTTTATTTTTATTTTTCCCTTCCTTCACATGATGTAGCATTACTAGGAAACATATGACTAGGCATAAGGGATTTCCAAGTTGGCTCTAATGTCTTCTCTCTTCATAATTTCTCACAATATGGTGTGTAGCAATTCATTTAAAGTGGGGGAATACATTGGCATTGTTATTTCTCATTTTTTCCTTTTTCTTGGTTCTTAGTGCAACTTTCTTACTTCATAAAATGTGTTCTGTCACTTTGTGGATGACATTTGGTACAGTGTCATTCATGAGTGTGATCTATCTTAGCATATTACATTGCTCTTATTGGCTTGATATGACACACTACATCCCCTAAGTTGAAAATTTTATATTATTTGATTGGTACTCTCTTAGAGACATTAGACAGAAAGTTCCCTAAGTTAAATAACTCACATGAACTAAGCAAGACTCCTTTGAACATTCTTCACATGTTGCATTTTTTGTTTGTTATATGGCCACCTTGCATAACACAACTTCCATGCTTGTGGTTCCATCATGTTTATTCATGAGCTACATACATATGAAGTTTAGCTTGTCTTGTGAGGCTTGAAAAGTCATTTTTATTGTATGGCACCTTATTAAAGTTATCAGGAGGTATAACTTTGTTAAGGTTGAGTGGGAAGCCCATTCTGGGGTATGACTTTCCCCTTACGTGTGTGTGTGAGTGCATACCATCCATGAGTGTATCTTTCTCACCTTTTAATCCTTCTTACCTGGTGGATAGCCATGAGTTCTATTTCCTTAGAGTGAGATTACATTTTTTCTAGACAAAACAACCTAGATGTGATCCACATCTTGTTAGACAAATGGTTGAAGCTTGATCGAATTCATTCCTTCTTTCTTTCATTTTTCCCTCTTTCCTCTTTGGCTTTATGTGCTTGTGCCTTGTCATTGTTCTTTATATCATCCATGTTTCTTATGTGCTTATGTTAGTTCGTCATGATATCTTTATCTTGGGGGCTTGATCACCCCTCTTCATTTATGTTTTATCTTGCTAGTATTGGCTCATGGGAACCCCTCTTGATTGTGCATGGGTCTACTTTAGTGTGAGTTTGAAGTAGGTTCATCCTCTCACTAAAGTGGGGGCTAAATGTGGACACTACAAAAAACACCCTTCTACATTTTTTGTCTTCTTTAGGTCTTCCTTGTGACTTTGGTGATGTTGTGCTTTGATTTAATGTTGTAATGTGGTAAACACATTCACATTAGGTCAAGGGCCCTAGAAAAATTAAAAGAATTCAAGTGGTGCCTTACTTAAGTGTTCTAAAGTGTTGTAACACATTTTTACACTTTTCTAAGACCATTTTAATATAATTCACTTGAAAAACCTCTTTTTATCACTTACCAAGCTTTATTTCAAAGTTTTGTGAAGTGTTGTAACAAACTTTCACACTTTTCTAGGCTTGTCATCAATAATTTGACCCTTTATTATGTTTAAATGACCCCTTAATGCACTTATAGGCCCTACTTAAGTCTATTTTAGAGAATAATCTTGTTAAACATCATTTATTATAATTTAATTCCCAACACCAACTTAAATTTCCCTGGT
Organism: Sequoia sempervirens; assembly: GCA_007258455.2. Classification (NCBI taxonomy): domain Eukaryota; kingdom Viridiplantae; phylum Streptophyta; class Pinopsida; order Cupressales; family Cupressaceae; genus Sequoia; species Sequoia sempervirens. The sequence goes on along the minus strand of VDFB02353493.1, from coordinate 172,563,268 downwards.
GGGACCAAGTCGCCACTAGGGGTGACTTAGTTCCACTTGGCTCAAAAATAAAAATTAATTCAAAATTATAATGGGAATATATTATAATTTTCTATACCTTGAGGTTAGCATGTGATGTGGTATTTTTGGTAAATTTTGTATAATCATGTATAAATATAGGGTTTTCCTCTCATTTTCACCCTTGTTCATTCACTCACTAGTTGATTCATGTAATCATCAAGCAATCAAGTGTTTTTGTGTTCAAGCACTTTGGAACCATTACTTATATATCTTTATATTTATACTTCAAGGATTCGGTTATTTGTAGCATTGCATGTTTTTCATTCATCATTCTCTCTTTTTTTCTTTTCATTTTCAAGGGTTTAATTACCAGATCAGGGTTTGACTGAGGCAAATCCCTATTCACTAACCCTTAATCCTTTTTACCCTCTTTTTAGGTGTGTTTTGTAGGTCTTGTATACATATTTATCAAATAGAAATGTTTCATCAATTAATCAAAGCCATCCAAAGTCAACAAAACCCTAAAAGAAGCTTGGAGATCACCTATAGACTAGATTTTGCAGATTTCAATCTAGAAACTCGTCAGGAATTAAGGTGCAAACAAAGAGCTACAAATTGCATCTTCAAAATTCCTAAAAGTTGAAGATGGAATAAGTTGCCATCAATGGTGAATTACTCCCACTAGTAGCCCTGGAAAGTTTTTTCCTATATATTTGGATACCCTTTTGGCTGAAACCCCTTCCAGTAGAATCTCCTTGAAATAGGACTAAGTTTCCCAACTAAGCGTAATTATCCCTTTGGCTTAAATAGTAAATTCTGTAGGATTCCATAGCCTCATTCTACCATATTCTATTTTCTAGGTGCACCTCTTCAATTTCATTAAGTTTTTTTACAGTTTAATTGCATATTTAGTTCATTTTACATATCACATTGTGTTTTCAAACATTTTGCATTTGCCTAATTTTGCAGGAACAATCTCCTTTGATAGATTTCAATCATCATTGCATTAGAATCTCATGGGATTTTTCTGGAGTGTGAACATCGTGAAATCTTATTCCTCTTCCTTTATTCCCCTTTTAGGTGTGGATAAGTGAAGTTGTGACTCCATTTCCATTGTCGACACAACCTATTTTTCTTCATTACATATTTTTTTTATTTTGGAGTCCATTTTAGCCATAAATCTAGGTTTTTCATTCATTTTCATTACATTGCATTGAATTGAATCTCATTTAGGCATGTTTAAATTGCATTAACTTGCATCTCATATAGATTTTTTAGGTTTGAATTTTTTAATTCTTGAAAATCTATAAAATGCAAAAATTTAATTCATTTTGCAAAGCATTTAGATATCATTGCTTGATAAAAAACTTAAAACAAAAAAAAGAATCAAAATTTCATTTCAAAATATCTCTCCTAAGTTTTCATTTAACCTTATTTTGCATTTGCATTCAAGCCTTACTTCACAAAAATATGAAACTATTACTCATTGTGTGAAACTAGAATCTAAAAGCCATAGGAATCAAGTAAGATATCTGCAAATTCATTTTTCAAAACCCTCATCTAGGAAAATTTTTTCCTAGGGTGAATAAATCCCTAATTAGGGCTATTTTCTACATTTCTAGGCATTAAAATCCCTATTTTTAGAATTTCTTCTTTTGTTTTCAGTTTTAGTTTGTAGATTTTTTGTTATTTTAAATTGTTCATATTAAGCTTAACTAGATAAATTCAGTGCATTGTATGAATTAAAAATTGCATCTACAAGACATCATTTTTAGGTTTTTACATAGCATAATAAAAAAATTCTCTTTTTTAGAATCTAAAAATTTCTTTTACATATTTGCATTGCACTTTAAATTCTAGGGTATTTGATTGAATTTTTCCTATTTTCCATTTTTGGTGTACATTAGGTTTGTGAATCTTGTATGAGCTTCACTAATTAGTGTCCTATTAGCAATACCATCATGAGCCATAGTTCAAGACTCATGTCATCCCACGATACATCATTCGTCATGGATCTGGTGTTTTCCAACTCTTTCACTCATAGTGTTGATAGTCAACCTACTATGTATCATAGCTTTCAGACCTCATTTCCCATGACTTTCCTACCCACAACCAATGTTAATGATGACAAAACAATTATTGGTAGTGTCCCTCAAGAGAATATAAGAAAGATAGATGAAGAAATAGAGAAATTGCAAAACTTTGTGACTTCTAAATATATTACTGGTAGTGCAATTACCACTTTAGATAATATGAGGATTTTTTTTTTTAAATAACATGGAATAGAGATTATGAAAATTCTCCCTCACATTATTGATAAAAATGTCCCTACAATGACTAGTTGTGCTCCAAATTTTGGGTATACAAAAAGTCAAGGTGGAAATTCAATTCCTCCTTCCACAACCCTTACCTCTATTCCTACCTACGCTAATACTCATGTTAGTACAGCCATCCAACCTACTAGCAATTTCAATACTTCCTTAGGTATTTCCACTAGGAATCGCCTTAGCTTTGTCCATTAAAATCTCATCCTCACAACACCAAAAAAATCCTACCCTTAACATAATTTTGCAAAATGTCTCATCACTCCAATAACAAATTTCCACATTAAATAAGAAAAAAGGGAAAAACTTCATAATACAAAAAAATCAATTCATTATCCTTGGAGATATTGAGAACAAAAATATCACAAGGTATAGATGTTCCTAGGTTTGAGAAATATGGTGGGAAAGGAGATCCTATTAGTCATGTTTCTACATACACAACCTTATATAGTGACTTTTTTTAAGGATAAACTCTTTGGATAATATCTTACCTAGATCCTTAAAGGATAACTACTTTAGATTGGTTTTTCTCTTTACTAATTAACTCAATGGGATCATTTAATGAACTTATTGATGCATTTTACAACCACTTACAAATTCACATGGGTCCCAAGATGACCCTAACTGATTTAATGACATGTAAACAAAAGGAGGATGAAAGGTCACTTATTTAACAGCAAGAAACCAAATGCTTTACTCATAAATAAGCATTAAGATTCTTGATGTCAACCATCAAAGAAATTTTATTGTCAATTTATAAAAATAAATCCAAACCAAAATTGAAAATTTGAAATTTCCTTCCTTCACACAATTGTGTACAACCATGCATAATTAACAAAATTTAGTTAGTATTCTTGAAGTGAAAAATCCATCTAACCATCATGGAAAATATAAATCTACACCTCAAACTAGTTACCAACCTTTTAACAAATATAATAAGGGATTTCTAAAACTTAATTCTCCTCAACCAACCCAACATGTTGATAACCAAGTGGTTGCTATAAAGATGAAATATTCATATGCATTTCGAGATAGAAATAGATAATTTACCCCTCCACCCAATACCCTTCATAACATAATGTTGCAACTCTTAAACAAGAATTTGATTTCCTTACCTCCTATTAGAGCTCTTGATCCTACTAAATCCCTACCTTAAAACTATAGACCAAATTCCTATTGTCATTTCTATTGAAAAAAAGGACATGATATAAAACATTTCAAGATTCTTAAACATATAGTGGAAGACCTCACTAATTCTAATTATATTCAAATTGGAAGTGCTAATGATCAAGGTAATAAGTCTATAGTTGCTCATACCAAAAATTTGCAAATATTTACAAATCCCATACCAAATCACAAAATTTCCTTTGTCAAAGATAGTGAAACAAAGAATGATGTGATGAATGTTGACATAGTTGAAGATAATACAAGAGACAAGGAAAATAATATGGGAAATATTGTTGGATTTATTGAAGTTAAACCTCGTAAGGGAAAAACCAATAGTCCCCTTGATATTGCTTTCTCAGAAAATGACATAATAAAAAATGCACTCGATGGTGCTCTTCACATAGTTGGAAGAATCAATGATAAGCCTACTAAAGGGATAATAATTGATCTCATTTGTGTAGAGAATGTGATCATTGAAGAATACCTATTTATGTATGAGATTTATTAAGATAATTATGAAAAATTGAAAGCATGGATCAAGATGCATAATAGTCTCTCTTTTCATACAATAACTTCGATAATCCTACCCCTAAAAGTTTGACCAAAAGAATTAAGTGTTTAATTCACCATCATACCAAGATCAGATCAATTTTTTCTAAAGTTGGCCTATCGATGGCTTCAATCCATGAATTTCATCCCATCAATTGTGCATAAATGCTTTAAGTTTCCATTTGGAAATGAAATATTTACGATGCATCATAGTGGCTTTAATCTTGTGTCTTCTAGTGGGAACTTTTCATTGAATTTATTTTGTCCTAAGCCTATATAACCTATTAGACCCCATAAAGAATTCTTTTTCAAATCCTACCAAAATTTCAAGGCAAAGAACCTAGTATAATTATCCCTTACCAATATTCCTCAACCTATGATTGAGCAACCCATCCTAGATGAGACCATGATTGAATGAAATTCCCTTACTAGTAATCCATACCAATCCATGACAAATCATTTACCAATTAGTTAGGTCGTTGTGCCTCCTAAGATCAATTTTTTTTATAAAACTAAAGAGAAAAAGGTTGAACAACCTCCCATGGTTCCTTTTGTTCCTACCCTAAGTGAGGAAAAGAAAGCTATGGTTGATAAACCCGCTCCTACATGGATGCAACTTAAAAATTGAATAAAGAGAAATTAAAATGTTAGAGAGCGTAGGCATAGACATCGTGATATTTCTCATTTGTCGCATTTAAGAAAATAAGAAAATAAAAACATAGAAAATAAAAATCCAAAGTTGCCTTAATCAATGAATGATTGTTCTACACCTTCACCGCAACATCAAAAGTCTACAAGACAATAAAATTATATGGATATTATCATTAGACCTCATGTTATGATAAAATTGCATGATGACAATGAATTTGCAAAGATTGATGAGGAAGTGTGTAATGATTTGAATTTAATTTTTTCCTCTTTCATGAGCTGAAATGATAAGAATCATAATGATCTTCCTAAAAAGATTGTTGAACTTGGTGCTTCTCCTAGTATGGCACTTGATGTTGTCACTCTGGCTAGTTATATACCTTATGTTGTATGTTGACTCATATGTTCCATACTAGTATTTTTCTTTATTTCTATTTCATGTTCTTTGCGTGATTGCATGTTTGTAATTTCATCCATCATATTGTTTTTTTATATCTTTTCATGTGCATTCCTCTATGTGTATCTACATTATTTTATATTTCTTAAACCTTTTTTTTTCTTGTCCTGTGTTTAACTTTTAAGGATAACATAAAGCATCATGACATTTAGGTCTCTTCCATGTTGACCAAAAAAAAAATTCTTTATTTTTCCCTCTATGCACCACTCATCCTATTCTATGAGTATTTGGGGAATGCTGACATTTTTGAGATGTACAATATCATGTAGAAAATACATACTAACCCCAAATTTGTAGATCACTTATGTGTTTGGGATTTTATTGTGGAGGCAACCCCTTTTTCATTACATAGCTTCTTTTGGAAACATATGAGTTGGCATAGTGGTTTCCAAATAATCTCTCATGTTTCCTTTATTATTAGCATTTATAAATTGCTACATTAAAGTAATTGCTCACAACATGGTGTTTAGTAATTTCTTTAAAGTGTGGGAATACATTGGAATTGTAATTTTGATTTTTTTTTATAATATATTTATGTTTCATTGAGTGATTTTTTTAATTCATGTGATGTGTACTATTCTTGGTGGTGTCACTAGGTTTGATTTCCTTCAACATTGTGGAATGCTGAAGTAAATGGTTCTTACCATTTATAATGCTTATTTTTTACTTTGGAAAATATTACTAGATAATGATTATTTAGGTGCATAGTTAGTTGCATATAGTTTTTTCAATTATTTATTTTATCAAATTGCATCTTTCATTTATAAGGTAGTATTTTAAATTATGTAAAATATCTCATTTGAATATATTTTCATCTTTGGTGAAATAACATTGTGCTTCTCTGACCTATGAATATTTATTTGCAAGTTGAGCTCCTAGGAGATTGTTGAAACCAACATGGTATCAGAGCTACCCATTCTATCCTCCTTCCCTTTGAGGCTTTTCATTGCACTTAAAGATCATTTATTTGCTAAATAAATTTTTGGCATTTGAAATTTTTTAAATTTCAAAGTTTCCATTAGCCATTTTTTCTTGTTGATTGGAGGGCCAATTTTTGTTTGGAAGGATCGATTTGAATCTAGAGGAAATATTTCGTGTTGACTAGCCAATTTATGCAAGAGAGGAGCACAATTCAAAATTGGAGCTACATTTGTTTCAAAACTAGACATTCTGTTTACTGAGTTTTTCCATGATAACATGAGTTCCATCCAAAATTCAAGTCATTGGTCAAATATACACATCGTTTGGAAAGTTGATTATTCTTCAAAGTTGTGTTGGCATGATTAACAACCTTTGTGCCCACAGGAAAATCCTTCTACTATGTGATTTTTTCTACTTTATGTAAGCTTTGGAGGTGTGTGTTCCTTCTAGTTTCAAGTGTGATTATTTTCATCTGATGTGTTGATAGATGCAAGGGAGGCACAAAAAATCTACACCATTTAGCAATAAAAATCTTCCATTGAGGGTAAATCTTGTGTGAAGACCCCAGACCAAAGAGGAGACACATATTTTTTGAGTAGAGGCATGATAAACCCTAAATATTTTAGTGAAAAGTTTATCAACTCCAATATTTTTTCCAAATCTTTTTTTTAGGGTTCAACTTTGATCGAACAGTGTGAAGTGGAGGTGGGCCCATGTAGATTGTTTTGGCAATACTTTGAACCTGATTTGGGATTTTAGTCCCACATTGGAGAACCCACACATGGCTTTGGAATTTTTGACTTGGAACATTGCTTGGCCACTTGGTGCTTGGTGCAACTTTCCCACCAATTTGATATATTTTTACTGAGGTACTTTTGAATATTTTTTCCAATTTATGCCATTTTTTTCTTTTTTGCAAAGTAATTTCTTAGAAAATTTGGTGGTTAGGAATTGAAAAAATCCTTGTATCCATTCTAGGGGGTGTATAGATATTTTTAGTCCCTTTGGTGTATCCTTGTAAATCATATCAAACCTAAGGATTAAATTGTTGAACTGAAAACAACTATCATACATGGAAGCACAAAATATCACGGTTATTGCAATGCATGGGGCTTTGGAAAAGTTATATGTTGATCAACCTAAGTTCATAAAAAAATTTAACAAATTTATTCATAAAAACAAAATGGATGAGGCTATAGGACTCATAGGTATCCATGTGTTTGACAATGTTTTGTTTGACATTGCAAAATGTAAGACACCTAGAAAATTATGGGATAAGCTTGCTAAGTTGTATGGTAAATTCAATAAGTTCAAAATCTTGCAACTTGAAGCTGATATCACCTATTTCTCCCCAGATTCCCTTCCCACTATTTAGGATTTCCTTGTAGAGTTCAATTTTATTTTGTCACAATTGAAAGGATGCGGTCATGCCAAAAATGATAGGGAGTCTATTTTCTTGACCTTGTCAAAACTAAGAGGTCCCTTTCAAGTGTTTGTGTCTACCTTTTATTCTACTATGGATGTCATGGGAGAATATCATAAGATGCCTTCATTTGAGGATTTTTGTGATAGATTGACTATGGAGCAGGCCAAGATAATTTAGATAGATGCTCTTCCTAAGAGTCATGCCTTGATGCCTCAATCTTCAAGTGAGAATAACAAGAAACAAAGTAAGGATTATAAGTCTAATGAGTCCTCCACCTCTTCAAAATAGGAAAAACCTAAGAAGGAGAAGTTTAGTTGTGTGTATTGCAAGAAGAAAGGTCATGATGAACACCATTGTTATATGAAGAAGATTGATGAGCTTTAACATCTTGATGAGGGATACACTACCCAAAACCCATAAAAATCACAAAAAATAGATACCAACACAAAGGATGTGAGATAAAAAAATAACTCACTTTCAATTATTTTTTAGAAAATGAAATTATGGATTCAAAACTTACTTGCTATAGCCTCATGGGCTTGATTCATTACATCAAAATCTACTCTAAAACCAAAGTATATAATTTGGAGCCATAATCTGCACTAATGGAGCCACCTTCTACAACCAAATTTAACCCTTTTATTTTACCTAATAACTTCCCAAGAATCTTCTAGAAGTGTAGCTTTCCCTCTTTTTTTGGCACCAAAAGTCCCACTGTTTTATTTCTTACCTAGGAAGATATTTTATGAAATTCACTTTTTAGTGGGGCAGCTTCTCGAGGCCATAACTTTTGATCCGAGTGTCATATTTTCAATTGTAATATATTGTTGTAAATATTGCAAAGAGATATACAACAATATTTTTCTATATCTAAAATATTTGAGATGTTGCACCCTATTCTGGGGCTCCGGAGGGCCTCAATTTTTAGTTTTAAACCTCATTATAAAAATTACTCATGATGAAAATTTAATATCTTCCAAATAGTATAGGATTTTGGGATGATTCATTAAAAAAAAATCTTATTTTCCAATTTCACTCCTTGCAGTCAATCTTTGAGTCCATAAAACCCAATTAGATCGACTTACTAAAACTATTAGGTGACTATTTTTGGTTATTTCAAACTTTTAACTATCCCAAAGACTACATGAGTAACTATGGGCTCCAAGAAAACTAAGGAAACTATAAAATAAAATAAAAAATACAATATTTTTGGGTGATGTAATATTTTCCCTTGCACCACTAGTTTTTCCTACATCAAACACCTAGGGTAATTTGGAAAGTGACCTTCTCACTTTTGATGTGCTAGAGGGAAACCAACATAGTTAACCTCAACTTTATATAACCATGATGAATCTTCAATAGGACTTCCTCCCCATTTCACCAACTACTCTGCATATTTGCTATTTCTTGTGCTTCTATCCACATGGCTATCCAAAATTTCTTCTATCTCCTCCTTTTCTAAAGTAGGTGTTGGGATATTCCACTGTGCTTCTATTTTTTCTTCATCAACTCCCCTTTCATGATATTATATTAAATCTATGTTGAACACATGTGAAATATTAATTCCATTAGGAAACTCTACCTTATATGCATTTCATGAATCATTCTTCTTTAGGATCTTGCATTGTCCAAATTTCTTCATCTTTAACTTGTTGTGTGCACCAATTGGAAATCTCTCCTTTCACAAATGAACCAAGACTTCCTCTCTTACCTGAAACTCCTTATACCTCATCTTTTATCTTCTTTAGCCTTATATTATGAGTTCATCTTATTGATATGTTTCTTCACCTCTTCAAGAAAAATATTCAAGTGCTCAGCAAAATATTCATCCTCAACAATATTCTGTTAGAAACCAAGATCAGATTTGTAAACCAAGATCAAATTTTCAAATCAAGGCTTTGATACCATGTTAAAAACCAAGATCAGATTTGTAAACTAGAATAACCTTCCACATAAAAGAAAAATCAGAAAAGGCAGAGAGGTTTGCAAAATGTGCAACATAATATTATTCAGGAATTCAATTAATTACATGATAATGATTTGCTTTATAAAAGCAAGATATGCATAACCCTAATCTTATCTTGAGGAACAAGATAGCTCAAAAGATAAAGATAAGAATTAATTAACCTAGGAAATAAATAATGCCTAAGTAAAGTTATGTAAGTGTAATTAAATATTAATTACACTAACACCCCCCATAAGTGCAACTTAGGGAGAAGCAAAATAAAGCATGCACCTAAAAATAAGATGAATGCAACAAAGCATGAATGGGTCCCAGTAACAAGGCCTGATTAGGTACCCAAGTACAAATGCAAAGATGAGGTAGAGAAGGAAAACCCAGTGGGACAAAACCCCCCTACAATGAGATGACTGCTGCAAAGAATCACTAGAAGAACACTATGGAGTAACACTGGAACCACAATCTGACAAGCAAGGAAAGATACCTCTATCTACAACTAAAACCAAAACTGGAATCATGATAATGTGACAGCAGACCCGATGCCACGGAACACTCGAAAACTCACAAAATGGAATAACCCTGGAATTTTTGAAGCAATAGTAGATGAGATGATGACATAATCTGGAAGTTGTGTGACTTGATGCCGATGCCAAATTGAGACTAAAAATCTTCCATGGGAAGGAGTACCATACATAATTTGGAACATTAACCATAAAAAGCATGCCCCTCAAACTGAGATGGATCCAATGTGGATAATTAACCATAGGCTCTCAATCTAAAGTGTGAACCAATGTGAATCAACAATGTGTCTAGCTAAGCAAAGATATGGCCAAAAGAAACTAAGAGACCAGATAAACTCATGCGAGTTGCCATCAAAACAAGATGGAGATAGAGATCAAAGTGAAAACTACACTCTAATCAGATTTATTATGCAAGAAACGCACCCTAAATGGAACTTTATCATAGTTCATTTATTACAATAACCCAACAATTGTAAAAGGAGAGAATACTAATGCATGCAATAACATGATGTGGTACTGAAATGAAGTGCAAAATGTTCAATTTTCACCTTTCCAACTGCCAAAACATCCAAGTAATCTCAAAAACACCCATCGGGACAAATCTAGAATAATGAAAAACTTGGAACATAAACATAAAAAAGTGAATAGATAGAAAGATAGAGCTCCTCAATACCTTTCCAATGCCATAAAGAAGATGAGAAACAGAGATCATGGCAAAGAGTTATGAGCTCCAAAGCCCAAAATACACATCTGAATTAAAATAGCAATAAATATAGGTAAATAGTAAAATACTAAAAAATAAATTGCATCACTGGAAAGTGCTCAGAACTAGCTTTCTATAGATATCTCATTTTCAAGAATCCGAGTTTGGACACAAATGTTATGCCAAAAATACCAAAACTCCTCCAAAAGGGTTTGGAGTTAAGCCTAGCAGCTAGCATTAACCACTAGCATTAACTGCTAGCATTAACCACTAGGGGTTAACCACTAGCGGTTAACTGACGGCAGCGCCCATAAACTATTTTTTTAAATTTTTTTCTTGAATTGCATGTTGTACCAGGTTGTACAACCTAGAAATGAAAAATATTACCTCTCGGAGTCACTGTGTCCGATTTTGATGATTTGATAGTCAATTTTGGGGTTTTTGGGTGCTCTGAACGAGATGGTGAGGTCTGTTTGTGCTGAAAATGCTCCAAAATTTTAGGTATGCTCTAGATCTAGAAACCCTCATAAACTTCAAATCCTCATAGATCTGACAAACAGAGGCCTTTTTCTATGAAATGAAAGGCAAACATGACTATTCTGGTAGCTCTAGATTCAATGGAATGCTTAGATCTGATCCAACATACACAGAAATATTCTCAAGGAAAGAAACCCTCGAGGGACCCCGCATGTGCTCTATAACAATTTTCTCAAAAATCTGAGAAGGGCTACAAATCAAGGCTCTAATACCATGTTAGAAACCAAGATCAGATTTGTAAACCAAAATAACCTTCCATAGAAAAGAAAAACCAGAAAAGGCGGAGAGGTTGCAAAATGTGCAACATAATATTATTTAGGAATTTAATTAATTACATGATAATGATTTTCTTTATAAAAGCAAGATATGCATAACCCTAATCTTATCTTGAGCAACAAGATAGCTCAAAAGATAAAGATAAGAATTAGTTAACCTAGGAAATAAATAATTCCTAAGTAAAGTTATGCAAGTGTAATTAAATATTAATTACACTAACATATTCTTCTCCCCCTTGTCCATCTTTCTCAATTCAGAAGTAGTTCTTGGACTACTCCCATACACAATTTGGAATGGTGTTTACTAGTGCTCCTATTGATAGAATTGTGGTAACTCAATTCTACTTGTGGTATAAGTGAATCCCATCCCTTGGGCTTATCTCCTACTAAGCATATTAGTAGGTTACCCAAACTCCTATTCACCACCTCTTTTTTTACATCAATTTGTGGATAGTATACAAAACTAAACTTCAAATCTCTGTTCAACTTCTTCCATAATGTCCTCTAGAAATAACAAAAAAAATTGCATCTCTTTCTAGAACTATACTCTTCAGTAGGCCATGTAGTCTCACCACCTCTTTGGAAAAAAAAATTGCAGTATGAATAGAATCACTGGTCTTATTAAATATGGACTGAAATGTGCCATATTTGAAAATCTATTCACCACCACAAATATGGAATCATGCCCTCTTTGTGTCCTCAGTAATACAAGAAAAAAAAATAATGCTAATATCCTCCCATGGCCTCTCAGGTACAAGTAATGGATGATACAATCCAATACTTTGATTTGTTCCTTTTGCCATCTAACATACTCTACAACTTTGTAAGAACTTCTTCACATCTTGTTGTAATTGTGGCATGTAATAATTTCCACTAGCAAGAGTAGTGATCTTATCTTGATTGAAATTTCTAGCCAATCCTTCGATATGCTTCATAGAACTCCTTGGAATGCACAATTGGCTTTGTCTAAAAAACATCCCATCTTGGATTAATAAATCCAACCATCTTGTCTTATCCAATATAATAGGTTCCAAGCAAGCCAAGTCCAAGCAAGTCTATAAAGTTTGGATCTTCAGGATACAAACTCTTGAGTTCATTGAACCCAAAACCTCTATATTCATATCTATCAACAATTTTTTCCTTCTACTCAAGGAATCTACAACTCTTTTTGACCTTCCACTCCTATGGTTCAAAACAAAAGTATAACTTTGCAAAAACTTAACCCATTTTAAGTGCCTTTGGTTTAACTTTCCTTAACTATTGAGATACTGCAAGGCCTGGTGATTAGTATATAAAAAAAATCTTTTGGAAAAAATAGTTTCTCTATTTCTTTAAACTACTGCTAATACATAAAATATTTCTTCTTAGCATCATTAAAATTCTCACTAAAATAGGCAACATACTTACCTTCTTGACTCAAAATAGCTCCTATGGTAGTGTACTAGCACACAATCTAAATGAAAATCCTTATCAAAATATTGAAGTGCCAAAAAATGTTGTGTGACTTTCTTCTTTAACATATCAAAACTCATTGTTGCTCATATAGTCCATTTAAAATCCTTTCTATCCCCTCTCATTGCTTTGGTTAGAGGTGCACAAATACTACTAAATTTTTTAATAAAATTTCTATAAAAATATGCTAGACCATGAAATGATCTCACCTCTATAACACTCCTTAAGGTAGTCAATTCAATGATAGCTCTCACCTTTTTGGATCCATTTTAAGACCCTTTGTTGAGACAACGAATCTGAGATACACCAACTCTCTCTACAGAAAACTACATTTTTCAAATTAATTGTCAACTTCTCCTCCCTTAGCTTCTCAAAATATCTTCAAATATGCATTAGGTGCTCCTCCAATTTCTTACTAAAAATAAAAATATCTTCAAATGAAAAATAATCAATTTTCCTAAAAATTCCTTCAATACCTCATTCATAAGATGCATAAATGTTCTCAGTGCATTCATTATCCAAAAATTCATGACTAACCACTCCTACAAGCCCCCCTTGGTTTTTAAGGATATCTTCCATTCATCTCCTTCTCTAATCCAGATCTAGTGGTATCTACTCTTCAAATCGATCTTTATGAAGTACTCAACTCCACTCAAACAATCCATCATATCATTGATCCTTGGTAAGGGAAATCTATACTTGATAGTAATCTTGTTGATAGCTCAGTGATTATGTACACATGCTCCATTCTCCATCCTTCTTCAATGCTAGTACTATAGGTACTACACATGGACTCAAACTCTCTCAAATCAATCCATTTCACAACAACTCTTGCACTTGTCTATTCAACTCTTCAATCTCTACTAGAGTCATTTGATGGGCTGCCTTATTTGGTAAACTAGCTCTAGGAATCAAATCCATCTGATCACTAATCTTCCTTACTAGAGGAAAACCTTTAGTTACTTTATCGAAAAAATTCCTGAAACTCATTCAAGAAATTTGAAACCTCTATAGGTACATCATTAGTATCTTTTTTATCAACTCTAGGGATCAATGCAAAACACATATGCTCATGCTTTATACCTTGTATGAAATTTCTTCTATCAACCAAAAGAGTTCTTGCATTACAACATACCTTTTCTTCGACCTCTTTGAAAGGGTTCAACTTATGATGAACTCCATGATCCTTTATCAATGAATAGGTGTTGCCATGTCCATCATGTACTGTCTATCAATCAAACTTCCATGATCTCCCTAACATCATATGAAAAACATCCATAGGCATAATATCACACAATAACTCATGATGGTAATTTCCAATATTGAACTTTACCAGACATTGTTCATTTATGAAAGCTTTATGGTCCTTCTACAACCAAGAACTCTGGTATGGATTCAAATGCATTCTTTTCAACTACAACTTACTCACCATCTCTTCTAAAACAAGGTTATCTATGATACCTCCATCAAGAACATTTGGTGCAAAACAAATTCTTCCTTTGAGTTGGTTCCTTCTCCTCATTTGGCAAGGATCTTCTAGTAACAAGAACCTCTTCGCTTCCTACATCCTCAAAATCTGAATACTCGACATCTTCATCCATATAAGAACTCATGCATTAATTGCATTCCTTCTATTTGTAATTCCTCGATGTTGAGGGAACTCATAGGCTCTATGTCCTTCACAGTGGAAATGGGTTCCATGAAAGCCTCCTCTTCCTGTTCCTCATCCAAATCTTCCTCTTCCTATTTTTTCTACACTATTCTAATGACAAGGAAAATAGGTTTTATATCCTTTTTGGTTCTAACTACTATTGGATCCTTCACCCTTCTTTTGATCTTTATTTCAACCTGCACATGATTGTCCACTAGTTTTTCCATCATGACCCCCACCTCTTTGCTTACTTTCAAATATTCTATTCAACTTTTCTTCTACCTTCAAAGTAAACCGATATGCATCTTCAATGTAGACATTCTTACCAAACCCAACTCTTCTTGAATACTCAGCTTTAATTCATTCATTTAATGGGAAAATTTCTCCTTATTGGCTTCAAAATGGCATGTTCTTATCAAGACATGGTAGAATTCTTTTCTCTACTCCTTGAAGGATTTTCTCACTTTTTTCAAACCTTACATCTTCTTCAAGAAATCTAGCTCATAATCCATAGGAATGAACTATCTTATTAATTTATCCACCATACAATCCCATCTTGTTATTTTCTCTTTTCCCCTTTGATTTATTTCTAGTTTTACCTCTTTCCATCTAATATTCACATGTCCCTTTAGGTTGGTCTTTGCAAATTTGACCCTCTCAGGATCTTCTACCTCGTCATACTCAAAGTACTCCTCCATATCATTGATCCAATAAATCAAATATTTTGGATTAAGATTTCCAAAAAATGTACGAACATTAATCTTTGGTTTTTTCCCAATCTTAGAGATGGTCTTAAATAATCTAGCTTTCTTTGGATCTACTACATGTTGTTCTTCTTTGAATTGTTCCTCATTTTCAGCTTCATCTTGACTTTCATCTCCTCTTCTTGGCTCAAACCCTTGATGGATGTCCTCTTGTAGTGCTTGAACTTGTCTCTATAGGGCTCTAAAACTCTCTTCTAGTATAATAAAATTCCTTCCACCACCATGGTTTCTTCAGGGAGGAATCCTTATCACTTTCCTTAGAAAGCCACAACTACAAGTCCTAGTACAAACTGCCTCATGTTCGATGATTTATTTACATACTTAGGAAAACCTACTCTAATACCACTTGATGAGGGCTACACCACCCAAAATCCACAAAAATCACAACTGTAGAAACCAACACAGAAGATGTGAGATATAAAATAACTCACTTTTAATTATTTTTTAGAAAATGAAATTACAAATTCAGAACTTACATGCTACAACCTCGTGGGCTTGATTGATTACATCAAAATCCACTCTGAAAATAAAATATATTATTCAGAGCCATAATCTACACTAATGGAGCCACCTTCTACAACCCCACTTAACCCTTTTATTTTACCCATTAACTGCCATAGAATTTTCTAGAAAGTGTAACTTTCCCTTTTATTTTGGCACTAAAAGTTCCATTGTTTGATTTCTTGCCTAAGAAGATATGAAATTCACTTTTCAACGGGGCAAGTTCTTAGGGCCATAAATTTTGATCTGACTATCATATTTTTAATTTTAATATATCATTGGAAATCTTGTGAAGAGATATAGAACTATCTTTTTCTAGATCTAAAAGATAAGAGAATTTGCACCTTGTTTTGGGGCTTTATTTTAAAATTCATTGGAGAAATTCCCCACGATGAAAATTTAATATCTTCCAAATGGTACAAGATTTTGAGATGATTCTTTCACCAAAAAAATTATTTTCCAATTTCACTCCTTGGGGTCAATCTTTGTGTCCATACAACTCAAATAGGTTGACTTACTAAAAAAAGTAGGTGACTATTTTTTCTTATTTCAAACTTTTAACTATCCCAAAGACTACATGAGTTGCCATGGGCTCCAAGACAACTAAGGAAACTACAGAAAAATGAAAATTACAATATTTTTGGGTGATGGAAGATTTCCCTTACACCAATTGATGCTCTTAGATCACATCTCTTTCAAAAGAATAATATTCCAATACCCTTATTTGTGAATCCTTCTACAACTCTCCATCTGCATCACCTTCATCTTTAGCCAGAGCTAGATAGTAGGCGAATGGAAGATTTGAAAATGGAATGAAAGGTAAAGAAGATTAAATCTACATGGGGAAAGGACATGCATTGGTAACTTCTATAGTTCATTTTAGTTATGGTAAGTGGTTTTTGGATTCAAGAGTCTCTCACCGCATGGGTTTTACTCCCTATCCTTTTTTGAGTCTCCATCCTATTGACACTTCTAATAGTTTTTTGGGAGATAGTATTTTTTTGATGTTGTAAGGATAGGGAATGTTGAGATTGGTGATGGCTATTTCAGAGATGTCCTATGTATTCTTGATTTGAACACAAATATAATTTCCATCTATCATATTGCTCATGGTGAGGTACCTAAGACTATAGAGTTCACTATAGATTATGGTCTCCTTAGAGAGGTTGATACTAGAAAAGTCATTAATATTGGTGAAGTTGATCATGAGTCTCATCTTTAAACCTTTTCTAATTTTTTTGATGATGATGATTATGAGCTTTACACTCCTCTTGCTAGAGCTGATTGTGATTCCTCAAGAGAGATTGGTCATTTGAAATTTGGAGTTCTTTAGACCTATGCTGATTCATATCATATTGCTCAAGAGGCTGGTTCTTCAACACAATAGTATGTTTTTAATCATTCTTTATGGGATAGTAACTTTATAGATCTTACAGAGTTTTTTTGTGAATCTCACATTTTTTATTTGGATGATAAATTTGAGGGTATATCCCCTCTTTTTGATGATATTATCTACACTAATTTCACACCATCTATGTCTTTGTAGATTGTTGCTTCAAATTTTCCACATGGTCTTATTGATCCACCTTCTTCAGTTGAGGTTTCACCTAATCATGATGTGACATTTGGTTTCATGGAGACACTAGGACAATTTTTAGGGGCATCTTTTATGTTGATTCTTCTTCCCTCTTCTCTTTCTTTAGAGTTGGATTTTCTCTTGCATCAATGGTTCTTTCTCCCTAAAGGGAGACATGTTGTCTATAGAAATGGGATATTCTTCATACTTCTAGGATTAGCATAGGATTTTCTTCAACATGGTGGGATCATTAGCATTTTCTATGGGGGGTTACATAGTATCTATCCTTTTGTATTTTACTAAGATCAGCGATAGGAGTTGTACTAGGGTCTCGTCTTGCGAATTCCTCCTCCTTCCACTTTTTCAACTTTTTTTCTATTTTTTGGAGAGGATTTTCCACCCACGGGATTTTTCTCCTTTTCTTTGGTTGTGAGAGATTGCATTGCATGGAAATTTTGCATGGGTACCTAATATGGCCTTGTAGCCAAGAACCATCTTGCATTTTCATTCTACATAATAATCTCCCTAATTTGGACTTAAGGGAGGTGTTGGAGTGAATGGTTCTTACCATTTACCATGCTTAAGTTTTACTTAGAAAAATATTATTAGATAACAATTTTTTAGGTGCATATAGTTTTTTTAGTTATTTATTTTATTGATTTGAATCTTTCCTTTATAAGGCACTATTGTACATTATGCAAAATATCTCATTTGAATATGTTTTTATCTTTGGTGAAATAACATTGTGCTTCTCTCATTTGTGAAGATTTATTTGCTAGTTGTGCTCCTAGGAGGTGGTTGACACCAACATGGCCTTTCTTTCCATATGAATTTCCTTTTAGTGGGGATGCTATACATTTTATGCCCTAAGTTTTGAATATTTTATCCTTGAATTACCCTCTCTTGGAGAGATTAGTCACGATAATACCCCAAGTTGAAGACCTTACATGACCTAAGCAAAATACCCTTGAACATGTCTTGTTTTATTTTCATTTTTTTCATAAGTGTTTAGCATAGTGGAACTTGCTAACCATGTGATGCTCAAACCCTTTTTATGTCCACCAAGCATAACATACTTTACTTTCCTATGGATCCTTTCATTTTGTTCATAGGTGCTTAGTATAACACAACTTGTTCAGCCTTATGAAGTTATTAGAGGGATAGCTTTGGTATGGTATAAGATCCTAATAATATTCTCTCATTTTTCACCCTTGGAGGCTCACCTAGTGGACAATGAATTCTACTAGCTCGTGTGAGTGTGCATGTTGTTTTAATGGTGGATAGTGAATTCCACTTGTGAACATGTTTTGGACAAACAACTAAGGTGTGTTCCGTGCATTTTGTTGGATAGTCAAGGCTTGATCCACCCTTTTTATTTTTCTTTCTTTGATTCTTTGATGTTATATGATTATATTGTCATTATTGCATACATATGTTGATTATCTATTTTAGTGTTATTTTGATGCAAGGTCATCCTATCACTAAAGTGGGGAATAAATGTACTAACCAAAAATGTGTCCCTTTACATTTTCTCACTTGTTTGGGCCCTCCTTGTTAAAATGGACTTAATTATTCCTTAATTTTGTGTTGTAATATGTGTTTATCTACACTTTCACTCTTATTTAGTGCCCTATAAATTAATTGATCTTAAATAAGCCATAGTAATCTCTATAATTCATTTTGAAGCCCATTAAATTGGATTTTCTAAAGGGGAAACCTAAAAATTATTAATTCCTAAATATAACACTTTACCTTAAGCAATGTGTGTTCCAAGTTTAGGGACCTGAGACCCATTCTCCATTGGGTGAATGGATCCTCCCTATGTCTTAGGACCTATTTTTTATTTTTTATTATTGATAGTATTCTAATGTTTTCAAATCCATAATTTTATTTTGGCTTGTGACATTTGAATTTCAGGAAATTAAGGACACATATCTATAAATATAAGGTTATTTCACTAAGTTTCACCTTACCCCTTCAATGTTGTGATGAAAGAACCTTTTGGATTCTCCATAATTTATTGGGAATGTAGGCATGATTAAACACATCAAATTTCAATCATGTCTTTGGTTTCATTCCATCATCTTTAGTAAACTAGATTTTCCATTTTTCATATATTTTTTAAAATTTTCTAGCACATATCTATTTCTTATAGCGAGTTTTTCACTTGTGCCAACTCCTATTTTCACCATTGTTAATATAGACATAGAGTTCATTTTTTCAAATCACATTAAAAAACTATATTTTAACATTAGTTTCATGTTTCAATGTCATTATTCATTTTCTTGATTAAGTGGTTATTCTCAATCTTAGCAATCTAAGGTTATTTGACTGAAGCTTTAGATTAAAAGTATTTTACTTGTTAATCTAAAAGGATAATTAAAGGGTAGAACTTATCCTTCATCTCTCTTTTAAATTCCACATAAATGTTATCGATAGAGAAGAAACATTTATATGAATATTTTATATTTGACTCATTGTCTTACCATTGTGTCTTCGAATGCACTTGTGTTTATAGTATTTGTAGTTATATTATTTTAAATTAAAAAAATGTTCAATGTAATTTTTTTTCTTGTAAATAAAATTAAATGTAAGTTTTGTTAATTATAGTATATGTAAATGTAAATTTTCTTAATTATAATAATTTGGTTTTCGCTAGTCTCTTGATTATTGTGACTATTTTTAATTGTTTTTTATTTGAATAACCTTCTTATTATTCAGGTCTCCTTATCTTTCTATATTCATTTTCATTTAATTTCAAATATTTTACAATTTTCTATTTTATCTTGTATTATGTGTGTAATTAAATTTTGTTTGTAATATTAAATTAAATTTACAAATTATCATTCAAGTTATTTAATTTTAAATAATAACAAAAAATATAAAAAATAAAACTTATAAAATACAAATATATTTTTAAATGTTAATATATTAATAAAAAATTGACATAATTATGACATGGTAATATCAATAATTATTAATTTTAACTTAGTGGGAGAAAATAGTTGCATACCTATATTCTAGATTAATGGATAAAAAAAAAGAGTTTTTATAATTATAATTGTTTAATATGAAGTCAAAACATATTGTATTTTGCACATTGTCTATTTCAAGTTCATTAGTTTATATTATTTTAATCATAATCCTTTTTGTTAAATATTGGGAATTTTTTAATTAGTTCACATATTCACTTGTTTAAATCAATCATATTACACTCCTTTGGGAAATTTTATATTATCTATGTAAATCTATTATCATATATATCTAACAATCATGTTTATTTTTTATGTAAAATATTTTTATACTAAAAATTAATAATTGATAAAAGTAACTAATGGAGATATTTATATTTAATTACTATATATGTTGAAAATTATTTTAGTGAACTAATATATTCTTATAAAATAATTTCATATTACATTAACTAGAAATTTTCACTTTGGTGTGCAATGGGTATGATGAAGATGTGTGGAAAAATTCTAGGGAAAATTTTGGTTTATTTCTTGCATACATTTGTGCAGTATACATGAGGTCAATTGGTAGTGCATTTTAAAAATGATGTCTTTTGTCCAAGAAAGGTGTCAAATTTAATGGAAAAGTGACAAATTCAAATCAATTATGCATCCACTTACAAGGATCTACATACAACTAAAATAAAACCTCTAAATCAGGAAGATAATCAAGCTCCAATTATGAATAAGCTAATGTTATGCTTCAAATTGGGAGAGAGGGAGAGAGAGAGAAGGGGAGAGATAGGGAGAGATATGAATGGAAAGAGGGAGAGATATAGGGGGGAGAGAAAGAGAGAGAGGGAGAGACAAAGTGATAATGAGATAAAGATAGAGATAGAAATGAAGATGTAGATGTAGGACATAGATATGGAGAGGAGATGATAGAGGGGTGGATAGAGATGGAAGACATAAATATATAGATATGGAGAGATGGAGAGAGAGTGAGAGAATTACAGAGGGAGAGATAGAAAGAAAAAGATATAGGGAGTGATGTATAAGAGGTAGAGATGGAAAGATATAGGGGTAGAGAGACATGGAGAGATAGTAAGATAGAGATAGAGGGAGAGATGAAAGAATAAATATGGAGAGAAAGAGATTAAGAGGTAAAGAGATATATAAAGAAACAAAGGTAGAGATGGGGAGGGAAAAACAAGGAGCCTGTGTGTGTATGCATAAGAGAGAGAGAGAGGGAAATAGTTATGTATAAATATATAGAGAGGGAGGGAGCGGAAGGAAAAAATAGAAGATATAGGAGAGAGAAGTATAAAGATATAGAAAGAGGGAGTGATAGGGAGAGAGGGGGAGAGGAAAGATAGAGAGAAATATAGAGAGATAGGTACAACTTGGAAAAGATAAAGGGGGTGATATACAAAGAGTCAAATAAAAAGACAAAGAGATAAGTATATAGAGAAAGATATGGTAGGAGAGACAAAGAGGGAGAGGGATAAATAGACACAAAAAGAGGGAGATAATGAATTTGGGGGATTTGGAGAGAGAAAGTTAAATATATAGGAAGTTATATATAGATAGAGGTAGAGAGGGGTATATTGAGAGAGTAGTTGAGATTGAGGGAGAGGTTGAGTGAATAATTGGGAGAGATAGAGATAATGAGATATAAAGAGTGGGGGAGAGAGAGAGATGGGAATATAGAGATAAAGGGGGGAAGAGTGAGAGATGAAGGAGGTGATAGAAATAAGTAATAGAAACAAAGATGGAGAGTGAGATATAGGGGAGGAGGGGAAAATATAGGGAGGGAAAAATAGGGAGTGTGTGTGAGAGAATGATAGAAATAAATAGAGATAAATATAGGGAGGGAGAGATAGGGAGTGACTTTGAATTAGAGAGATATATATAGGAAGAGAGAAGGAGAGAAAAATACATGGGATACATGAGAAGTAGAGAGATATAGAAAGAGAGAGTGATAGGGAGAGAGGGAGAGATATAGAGAAATATACATTAGGATAGATACAGGGGAAAGAGAGAGATATAGGAAGAGGTAAGGAGATAGAGATATGGTAGAGATAGAAAGGAAGATACAAATAGAGTTGGAGATGGATATGAGAGAGAGAGAGAGAGAGAGAGAGAGAGAGAGAGAGAGAGAGAGAGAGAGAGAGAGATAGAGATATACATACAGGGAGACAAAGAGAGGGAAATCTGCAAAGGGATAGAAATATATAAGAAGTTATATAGAGAGAGATAAGTAAAGACAAAGAGATATATAGAGAGAGAGGTACAAATGTGAACAAATATATAGAGAGATATAGGAAGAGAAAGAGATATATTTATATCTTTATCTTCATCTGTATCTCTATGTTTCTCATGATCTCTTGATCTCTATATTCGTCTCTCTACCCTCTTTCTATCTAAATTCATCTTCCCTTCTCTCTACCTCTATCTATCTTTATCTATTTTCCTCTCTTTTTCTATTTCCCTGTCCCTATCTCTCTCTCTCCCTCCCTCTCTTTTGCTATCCCTATTTATCTCCCCCTCTCTCCCCTTTTAACTCTTTATTTATCTACCTCTCTCTCTATATATTTTTATCTCCTTATATTTCTCTTTATTTATCTCTCTATCTCCCTCTCTATGTGACTATATCTATCTACACCTCTCCTCTTATCTCTTTTCCTCTTGCTCTTTCTTTATCTCTCCTCTTATCTCTTTCTATTTGTCTCTCTCTTTAATTCTCTATATATATACTTCTATCTCCATATATATATCTCTTTGTCTTTGTAGTGATAGAAGAATTATCCCTTTTCCTCACTTGATTTGGGAATAATTCTAATTTAATTAATCTAATTTTTCCTAGGTTTAGTGTTGTAATTTTTTGTAACACACGTTCATAGTTATCTAGGGTCTCCTTAATTAATTATGGTTAATTAGAGCTAACTTTCCCCTTTAATTCAAATTTAGGCATTATTTGTGACACCTTTTGAGGATCCATCTTAACACCTAGCATTCAAATTGTAAAAAAATTAATTGAGAAAATTTGAGGTCCTCTAAAAAGGTGCTAAGATGCATTCACCCTAGGTGTAAAATGGGTTCTCCCTCTAAAGGACCCCCTTTTCTTTGCATTTATGACATGGGTTTTTTATGTTCTTTCACCTCTACAAGCCATGGTTTTCAAAGCTTGTGCTAGGAGACATTCGCCCTAGGTGGTGTATGGGTCATCCCTTAATGAGGACCCCCTTTTTGAATTTAATTATAATGATATTTTAATAATATTCATTTCCAAATCTATTGTTAGCTTGAATTTCTTGAATTTAAGGGTTAATCTATTGATTTAGTATAAAAATGGGGTTAATTCACATAGTTTAATCCAAGACTTCCAAGAATTCATGTATTATCTAGAAATTTTGTGTTCACCAGAGTTTACAAGAGAAATTAAAAGGCATTTTAGGGTAGATTATCAATAGTTTATTACAACAATTCAAGGTTATTTCATCATGTCTAAGGCATAGTGCATTCCTACAGGTTCTTGAGCTAAGATAATGGATGTAGCATTGCGGATCTACTTGCAAGAATTGTTTCACATCTAAAATCTATATTCTTCATGGCCACTTCATGTTAGATTGTAGATTGATATTGGAAGACAACATCCACGGTATCAACATTACATATATTTCATGTTCATGGTTCAATTTCACTATCTCATCATTTGTTTTAATTACCTACAAGTGGTTTCAATTAGGAAAACTTGGTTTAATTACCTCCAGAAGGCATGGTCTTGGAAACTTGTGCTAGGAAACATTCTCCCTAGATGGAATATGCGTCCTCCCTTAATGAGGACCCCCTTTTATAATTTAATTATGATGATATTTTAATAATATTCATTTCCAGATCTAGTGTTGGCTTTAATTTCTTGAATTTAGAGGTTAATCTATTGATTTAGTATAAAAATGGGGTTAATTTAGATAGTTTCATCCTAGACTTCCAAGAATTATTTACAAGAGAAATTAAAAGGAATTTAAAGGTAGATTATCAAGAGTTTATTACAATAATTCAAGGTCATTTCATCATGTCTAAGGTATAGTGCATTCCTACATCTTCTTGAGCTAAGATAGTGGATGTAGCATTGAGGATCCACTTGCAAGAAGTGTTTCACATCTAAGATCTATATTATTCATGGCCACTTCATGTTAGATTGTAGATTTATACTAGAAGACAACATCCACGATATCAACATTGCTTATTTCATGTTCATGGTTCAATTTCATTATCTCATTATTTGGTTTAATTACCTACAAGTGGTTTTAGTTAGGAAAACCACTATTCACTAATAATAAACATTTTTTTCTTCCCTTGAGTGTGTTTTATCATATTTATAGGTTGAAGACAAAGTTGAGAAGAAATTTAGAGAAAAGTTACAAAAGTTATCATGTTTGAAAGTTAATGTTCATAGTGCAAGAAGACAGAATTGAAGCTACAAAATTAGTTACAAGTTTTCAAGAGCTAGTAACCGAGGATCTGAGAGTGCAAGAATCAAGGAAAACAACCCATATCTCAGTTTTAGAAACCCTAGCAGGGACCCATTCACCACTAAAGGTGAATGAGTCCTATGTGCCCTAAAAACAAGCTTCTTGCAACAAGGTACAAATTTCTTTGAGCTCCCATAACTTTCCTCATAGTTGTTATATTAGTTAGGGTTAGTTTCTAATTTTTATTTTCATCCTCTATCTCTCATAATTGAATGTTTCTTAGAGAAAATTAGTTGGTTCATCATCTTGATCCCTTCATCTTGCTAGTGAACCCTATTTTCCTATGCTTCATTTTTGTGAACCTGACTCATTGAATATAGAAATTTTATAATTTTTAAGTCTTTCATTGCATCCTCGGTTAGATCTTACATTAATTTTCATCTCATTTGCATTTAATTATATCTTGAATACATGATTTCTTACTTTGCATTCAAAATTGCATCTCATTTAGGGTTTAGGTTTACATTTTTCTACATCTCTCTAAATCTAAAAATAACAAAATAAATAAGTCATTATGCATATTATTTAGATCTCACAAAATTAATTTCAAAATCAAAATAAAATTACATTTCAACCTAGGTCCTTGCATTCATCTTTTCATTGTATTTCTAGAAAATATGAAATTGAAACTTACTATTTCAAACCTGGAACTAAAAGACAATACTAAAAGCTTTAAAATAATTCAAAAATAGTTTAAAAATACATAACCAGGACCCATTTTCCTTTACTAGTGAATGAGTCCCCGATCAAGCAAAACTGAACCTTCTAGCATCTAAAAGAGCATTAAAAATCACTCTAAAATCAATATAAACATGTCAAAAATACTTGAGTAGGACCCATTCACCCATACTAGTGAATGAGTCCCCATTAGATCTTGATTTATATTTTCTAGAAATTAAAATCTTAGTTTTAGGCCTTTTTTGCTACTATTACTTTCCTTTTTTAGTTTCCTGACTTAATGTTTCATCAAATTCATTACATTTAGCTTAAATTGCTTCATTTAAGTGCATTGTTAAAATTAAAAATTTCCTTTACAACATTCCATTTTTAGTTTATTTCATTGTGTAATTAGTAAATTACATTACTTATAATCTAAAAAATACATAAATTC
The DNA here is from genome assembly GCA_007258455.2 of Sequoia sempervirens. Lineage (NCBI taxonomy): Eukaryota > Viridiplantae > Streptophyta > Pinopsida > Cupressales > Cupressaceae > Sequoia > Sequoia sempervirens. The sequence goes on along the minus strand of VDFB02353493.1, from coordinate 172,537,239 downwards.
ATTCTAGGTTATTGCATTATTAAAGTTCAAAATTTCATTTACAACATTCCATTTTTAGTTTAATGTATTGTGTAATCAGTATATTACATTACTTAGAATCTAAAAATTACATTTCATTCTAGGTTATTGTATTTCCCCTTTTCTATTTTAGGTTTTTCACAGTAGATTTGTAAAACTTGTATGAGATTTACAATTTGGTGTCCTATTAGCAATAATATTGTAAGACAAAGTTTGAGGCTCATGTCTTCCCGCAATATCTCACTTGTCATGGATCTTGGGTTTTCTAGCTCTCTTTCTCATAGTGTTGATAATAAACCCTCCATGGCTCAAATTTTTCCTGCTTCATTTCCCATGAATTCACCTACTACAATCAATGTGCATGATGTTATAAACAAACTAGATGAAAAACTACAAAAATTACAAGATTGCATCCTTAGTGAAAGCATAAACATTAGCGTGGTTCCCATTATACAAAATCTGATGAAAGTGCTTAAAACTAGGAACAAAACACAAATTTTCTATAGCCTTAGTTGGTTCTTTCATGAGTATTTGAATAAACAAAACAACCATAATATGCATGCCATGATAAATCTTATTAAAGCTAGTGAAGCTAAGAAGGATGTGATGAGTGCTGACATGGATGATGACAATATGGATACTATTGAACAACATCCCATGAATAATATGGTAGAATTTATCAAAAATAGACCTCATAAAATCTCAACTAAAACAAATCATGATATTTATTTCTCACAAAATGATATACTTAAACATACACTTGATGGTCCTCTTTGCATAGTTTACTGAATCAATGATAAGCCCACTAATGGGATATTAATTGATCTCATCTGTGGAGAGAATGAAATCACTAAATATTTCTTATAGGTGCATGAACTATATCAAGAAACATATGACAAATCAAAATCATGGATCAAGATGCATAATGGGTTTTCTTTCCCTATGATAGGCTCAATAGATCTCCATTTAAAAGTGGGACCGAAAACATTAACTGTCTCATTTTCTATCATTTTGTAATCAGAACAATTTCATGTGAAGCTAGGCTATCCATGGATTTTCTCCATGAATTACATCCCTTTGGTTGCACATAAATGTCTAAAGTTTCTATTTCGAAATTATATATTTACTATACATCGTAGGGTATTTAATCCTTCCTTGGCTTGAGGGAAATTTTCATTAGATTTGTTTTGGTCCAAACCTATGGAACCTATCAAGCCTTGTGAAGATTTATTTTTCAAATCATATCAAAATTTCAAGGCAAAGAAAATAGAAAATATATCCCTTTGAAACATGTCTCAACCTATAACTGAAACAAATATCCTTGACGAATAAATGATTGAACTGAAAGCCCTTCCAATCATACAAGAACAACCAATTCTTTGTAATGATGATATGATTGTCTTAGATATTTCTCCTTACATAAGTGTTCTCATTCCTAAAAAACAATCAATGCTTCATAGCGATGATAGGATTTTCTTAGATCCTTCTCCTGACATAAGTGTCCTCCTTCCTAAAGAGAAACCAATGCCTCCTAATGATGATGATAAAGTAGACAAGGTCATCTCGGGTCCTCCTACTATACATCCACTTAGAAGAGAAATTAGTGAATCTAGCAAGCACAAAAGGCCTTACAAACTAAAGAAACTTCAATTCCCTTATCTAGCAACTACAATTGAAATGAATTTATTGATACTTCTACAACATGGACTTATAAAATTATCACCCATGTGAGAAACACCAAAGTATATCCTAAAGATGAAAATCTTCCACATTGTTGATACCATAGAACTCTTGGACAAATCATTGATGATTTGTGTGCTTTACAATGCATATTTAAACAACTTGATATCATATAAATAGTCCCTTAAAGCATGAATTCCACTCCTTGCATGTAATATTCATAGGATCATAAACATTCTAACTATTACATGTTTTAAACTTACTAGAAATCATTATCTTTGATGCAAGGAGCTTATTCTCATCACCTACCTCAACTCATTCTTGTCTTTCACATAGTGGGGGAAAGAATTTGATAGCCTTCCCCTATTTTATAACTTTTTTTGTCCCTTTGGCTTTTTTTCTTCCTTTGGTTTATATAGATCGAGATTGGGATGTGGATGACCTTCTCTATGTTGAATCACATGTGCCTAGCTATTCTTTTGAATTTCCATGTTTTCTTTATGTCATTTCATGTGCATAACATGATCCATCATGTTGTTTCAATTGATATATCTCTCTCTCATTGTGCATTCCTCTATAAGAATCTCCATTCATCTATATTTCATAAACATCTTTCATTTATCTTGTGTCTTCCTTTTGGGGATGACGTAAGGCATCAATACATTTGGGTCTCTTCCATGTTGACCCAAAAGATTTTCCTTTATCATTTTTTATAATTTTTCTTGTGTTTTCCTTTTGGGGAGACACAAAGCATCGAGGAATTTAGGTCTCTTCCATGCTAACCCAAAATTTCTTTTCCTTTGTTTTCACTCTCTTGTTATCATTCTTCAAGTTCTGAGTATTTGGAGAATGATGATAGTTCCATGCTCTATGAAAAAATTGTAGAAAAGACATGCTGACCCTAAATCCATAGATCCCTTATGTATTTTTGGGGGCAATGCTTCTTTCCTCTTTCATGGCATAACTTATTTCAGAAACATATGACTTGGAATAGGGTTTTCTAAGGAAAACTCTCATGTCTTTGGACAAAAAGTTGGCTACATTAAAGAAATTTCTCATAGTAATGGTGTTAACAACCACTTTAATGTGGGGGCACACATCGATGATGACATCTTTTGGCATATTTCATGGCATGATTTTTTTCTTTTTTCTTGTGACATTTCCTTTTCTTGGCAGTTTCAATGAATTTGATTTCCTCCAAGAGTATGATATTTCTAAGAATATGATCTCCCTTCATGGAATGATACAAATGAGGCATCCCATAAATGGCAATCCAATATCCTTGACTTGACCTCACTTGGAGAAATTAGGCACAATGTTCCCTAAGAAGAAGACCTTACATGAAGAAAGTAAAATCCCCTTGAACAAAAAATTACATACATGAAATTCAAAAGAATTTATGAAAGCATTACATTGTGGTGCCTTATCAAGTTGTCAAGATGATAACTTCAGTATGGTATAAGAGGCTAATATGATTTTCTCATTTATCGCCTCATTGGGATAACTTACCTAGTGGAAAAACTAAGGTTCAACTACCCCAAAGTGAGCACATATATTTGGGATAACTCGCCTAGTCGATAGACTAAGGGTCCAGAATCCCAGAGTAAGCAACGTAAATTACATACAAACAACACCATTCCACATCACCTTGCAATGGTTGTGCTTCATCCTTTTCTTTTTATTTATTCTTCTTGGCATTTGACAAGGTATGATTGTGTATCTATGCTATTTCTACATACTTAAGTGACTTGAATGTCTACTTTAGTGTGAGTTTTACGTGGGTTCATCCTCTCACTAAAGTAGGGGTAAAATGTAGTAACAAAAATTCTCCCTTTTCCTCATTGGATTTGGGAATAATTGTCATTGAATTAACCTAATTTTTCCTTAGTTTAGTGTTGTAATATGTTGTAACACATTCACATTGATCTTGGTCCCCCTTTTAATAAAATGTACTTAACATGTATCTTATTTAAAGTGTTGTAAAGTTTTGTATCATACTTTCAGACTTATCTAGGGTCTTCTTAATTAATTGTGGCTAATTAGAGTTAATTAGCCCATTTAATTCAAATTTAATCCTTATTTGTGACACCTTTTGAGGATCCATCGAAACACCCAACATTCAAATAGTAAAACATTTAGTTAGGAAAATTTTAAGTCTTAGAAAATTGTGTTAGGACCTATTTACCCTAGGTGGTGAATGGGTCATCTCTCTACAGGACCTCACTTTCTTTGCATATCTGACATGGGAATTTGATGTTATTTAACCCATTGAAGGCAGGGTCCTTGAAACTTGTGCCAGGACCCATTTTCCCTAGGTGGTGAATGGGTCCTCCTTTAATCAAGACCTCCTTTTTAAATTTAATTCTAGTGGGATTTTAATAGCATTCACTTCCAGATCTGGTGTCATCTTGAATTATTTGAATTTTGGGGTTAACTCAAATTGTTTCATCATAGGATTCCAAGCATTCATGTATTATAGAAAATTTGAGTTCACCATAGTTTACAAGAGAAATTCAAAGGAATTTCAGGGAAGATTTCAAGAGTTTATTGTGGCAATTCAAAATCATTCCATAATGTCTAAGGCATAGTGCATTCCTATATGTTGTTGAGCTAATATTTTTGATGTAGTATTGAGTATCTACTTACAAGCATTTTTTCACATCTAAGATATACATTATTCATGGTCATTTCATGTTAGATTGCAAATTTATAATCCAAGACAACATCCAAGGTATCAACATTACATATTTCATGTTCATGCTTCAATTTCATTATCTCATAATTTGGTTTAATTAACTATAAGGGGTTTGAATTAGGAAAATCCCTATTCACTAACAATTAACAAGTTTTTCTTCCCTTGAGTGTGTGTTTGTGTATTTGCAAGTTGAAGTTCAAGTGGAGAAGAATTTTAGAGCAAAGTTACAAAATTTGTCAAGTTGGAAGGTTGACCTTCATAGTGCAGGAAGAATAATTGAAGCTACAACATTAGTTAGATGATTTTGAATGCTGGAAAATGAGGATCTTAGAGTGCAAGAATCAAGGAAAATAACCCAAATATCAATTTTAAGAAACCTAACTGGGACCCATTCACCACTAAAGTCGAATGAGTCCTTTTTCCCCTAAAATTAGGCTTCTTGCAGTAAGGTACACATCATTTTGAGCTCTCAAAACTTCTTCATAGTTTCTATAATAGTTATGATTAGTTTTTTATTGTTATTTGCATCCTCTAGCTCTCATAATTGAATGGTTTAGAGGAAATTAGTTGGTTCATCTTCTTGATCCATTCATATTGGTGGTTAACCCTATTTTTCTATGTTTTAGTCTCCCTCTTTTTCTCTCTTTTTCTCTCTTTTTCTTCTCTTCTCTAATTTTATACCTCTCTCTCCCAATCTCTATCCCTCCATTTCTATCTTTGTTTATCTCTATGTATCTCTCTTTGTCCCTCTCTTTCTCTCTTCTTTTCTTTCTATGTTTCTCTATTTCCTCTATATCCTATATCCATCTCCCTCTCCCTTTTATCTCTATCTATTTTCCTTCTTAAGTGTGAAATGAGTACACTAAATAGGTTATAAAGGTGACTTATCATATCCTTAATCAAAGGATAGGCTACCCTAAGCATAAATCCTTAGCGACATGTGCCATCCTTGGATTGTTAGCATGAAATGACTAATCAAAAGTTATCTTCTCTCTCACACACATGCTTTATCTTTGAATTAATATTTTAAGTTTAAAATTCATTTAATTATATAAATTAAAATAAAGATTCAAAGTAGAATTATTATACATATTTAATTAGAATTTAATAAGAAAAATAATTATAAATTAAATTAATTCTAATATTTTTTAATAATTATTTTATATTTTTATAAAATGAAAAATAATAAAAATAAATTCCAAACTTAAATATAACTAAAAATTAATATAGAATAATCTAAATACAAAGTCAAAATATATCAAACTTCAAATATTAGCAGAGGAGTTCGCTCAAAGTGATTTGGGGTGATGTCGCTAAGGAGCTTATGAGATATATTACCCTCGAAGGGTGTTTTTCTATGGTAAATTCTTCTCACTTTGTCCTCCTTAATCACTTCCTCCATAAAAATAAATTTTCATTTGATTTTTATCTTCTCACATCTCCAAAAATTAGGTTGAAAGATCACAAAAGGAATTCCAAGAACCCGGTGTTGCATGTAGGGCTTATTTTATTAATTATAGATTATGCTAAAGTCTTTGAGGTTTCCAAACCACTTGCCACTCCCAAGGGTAGGCAATAGAAACTAGCTATGGAATATGAAACTGTGTTTGAATAGGAGCTAGTCTACAAGAAAGGGAAAAATAGGAAAAAAATTATTGAGGAGGAGTCTAAATCTGAGGATGACATGGATTATGTCCCAGACTCCCAAGCTTTCTTGGAAATGGTCTTGTGGCCTACAGATGTGGGAATGTCTAGTAAAGGGAAGATGGGTCCTAATTTGAAGGGCTATAAGACTTGTAGTGAGCAAAAGGTTGATGATAAGTCAATTAATATTGAAGCTCCTTCTACTACTCAGAATTAAATAGTGAGTCCCTACCTTGCCCTATTTTGCAGACTAGGAAAAGGAAGGACCTCAAAGTGGGTAGTAACAATAAATTGTCTATCAGGTCTGCTAGCCAGCTATTGGGAATGCAAGCTACTTCTCCCTTGAAGGTTGTTGGTGGCTAGGATATTGTAGACTCCCTGGGTGTGGACTTGGGTACATTGAATAGAAGAAGGTTTGTTGCTAAGGATATTGTTGATTCAGTGTGCAAGCTTCAAATTTTGATTCCTAGTTGTAAAGGTAAGTAGATTTTTGTTAGTTAAGATAAATTTATCTATTTTGAGGGGGATATTGTTGTGGGAAAGGGTGTTTTTAACTTTGATCGGAAGGAAATCTCTGATGTTCCGGGGATGGTTAAGGAGAGTTCTATTTCCTTGTTTAAACTAGTTAAATGGGTGTTTAATAAAATCAACATGACCAATGATTGGGTTCATAGGGTGGTGATTAAAGTGGGAGAGTCCTTGGTTCATAATCAAATTCATGAGTTGTTTGACTCTTTGAAGACTGTTGTTGATAAAACTCTGAATATGAAGTAGATGTTAGAGCTAAGAATCTTGACCCTTGAGGACCAAATGGAAAGGATTAGTACTTCTTTGGAGAAGGATGGGGAATGGGATAATTTTTTTGTAAAGTATGAATTTTTTGGAAATTCTCCTCTATGGAAATGGCCAAGAACATTAAGGAGATTGCTTCTGGTGAGGTTGTTGGTGCTAGTGATAGGCTGGTGGGGGAAGAGGTTTCTATTGATAAGGTTGGGGGTGTGTAGAATGTTTTGATTAGTGAGGTGAATTTGGGTAGTCCTAATGTGTGTATGCAGCGTATGCATAATAAGACCAAGCTTTAGGTTGTGGCTCCTACTAAGGATTTGTCTAAATTTATGGATGACTCTTAGAAGATTGGGACATGTGATATGGAGGTTTCTGATATGTTGAAGAATATATGTAGTGCTATTATTTTTTTCCTCCTTCTTGACTATTTTGTGCTTATTGTACTTATATTTTTTAGAGTTAGCTATCCTTTTTACTAAAGGGTTCTAGGGCACCTCCAAATCATGTTTCACCTCTAATTAGAAACATAATAATTTTAAAAAATTAATAATGAATAATAAAAAAATTAAGTTGGGGTAGGTGGCGTAGCTTGATTGGCTAAAGCATCCTATTGTGTGTAAGAGGTCATGAGGTCTAGTCTCACCCAAACCTATTGTACTAGAGGGTGTGTCATGCTAGCACCATTGGTCATGCAAAATTTTCTTACTAGACGCACTACAATTTATACAGGGATGGATAGGTCACATGAAAAATGTTTACCAGGTGCATTGCAATTAATTTATTAGAATTAAAATATTAATGATATATGATAATTAATAAATTACAAAGAGTATTAAATTAATTGAAAGGAAAACTTAATTAACGAATACAAAATTTATAATAATTTATCAAATTAAAAAAATATATAGTTAAATTATTAAAATTGTTCAAGCTATAATTTTCATGTTTACATTAAAAATTACAACACCAAAACTTAAAAAGTTGAAATTAAAATAGGTAAAAATTCAATTCATAAGTTGTAAGTTTTTAATATTGAAAAAATAATTATATTTATTAAAAAATTATTATATATAATAATTATTAAAATAAATTTAAATTTAAATTTAAAAAGATTTAAACATATAATTTATTATTTGTATATTATATTTATTATAACAAATCTCAAAATTGAGGCAAGGTGTGTAGCTCAATTCGATAAAGCATCCTATTGTAGGGAAGGGGTCACGAGGTCTAGTCTAGTCACGTGAGAAAATTTTACCATGTGCATTGCAGTTTATAGGGGTGTGGATACCTGATTGATTCTACAGTCTAAAAAAAAAAATGCATTCTTATCCTACCTTTCCTTACTTTAAAGCTAAGAATGGATAAGAGTGTAGTTTTATTTTCTTTAATCATATGTTATATTTTTTAATACTTTAGAAAATTTGATGGACATCATTTCAATCTATCTCGTGTCCTTCTCTATAGCTTTCAAAAAATGATTTTCAAAAGTAGGTCATCCACCTCATATAAGGAATGCCTTCAGTGTAATTATATACATAAATACTAAAATTTAGTTATATATTAATTTATATTTATGATGTGAATTCAAATTACCCTTTTCATATGTATTCTTATATTTTTCTTCTTTAATTTTCAACCTTGTCCTATTATACCACATTCTAGTTTGATTTAACTCAGCTAATTTTTTATTAGTATATGCTTTTAGTTTATTATCATTAAACAGTAGTAGGAAGAGGCATGGATATACATATAAGGTGACAAAACATGACATATATAAATTATTTGTATACTTCAAATAATCAATAAAGTGATTTATTAAAGAATCACCATTATTTAAATCTATCTTCTACTCTTCCCCTATAATATATATTATTTTTCCTTATTATTTTAACCTACTTTTATTTTTCTATTCATATTTTAATTTTACAAAATATTTTTCTTTTACAAAATTATTTTTAATTTAATGCCCCACCAAGGAACCCTAGAGTATCTAACCAAACTAACTCAATTAAAAGATGAAATAATTTTTTTTCCCTATGAGAAATAAAGCATGACTCCGAACAACTAACATATATATCCTAGATGCACATGTAGAAACAATAAGGCCAAGTAATCCTCTAGGGTTTGTTAACAATGTTACTTAACAATTGATTAACACAAAAATCTCCATCTAATTTAAATTTATTCACAATAATAAACATTAAAGAACTAACATAAGCTCAAGATGAATTCCATTTATATCTACTAAACTGAACCACTAAATGGATTCACTTACTCTAAAAGACTAAGTTCATGTTAGATCCCAAATCCAAATGTTCCTATGACAATGGATTAATTATACTACTGCAAATCCCATAATAATACAATTGTAAATTTCATCATAGGTCCTATAAAACTATTACCTATAATTTACATTAAAATAACATCATGATTACATAATAGATACAACATCCACCTTACATGTGTATCTAGAATTGCAATTACATCATGATCAAATAATACAAGAATATAATAATCATCTCATAATCTACTAGCAAACTGCATCAAAGAGAAACATCTAAAGAATGAAGCAACTTGAATCCATGCAAGAAAAAGTCCAAAATAGCTAATGGAAGAAGGCACCTACCACTCAACCATGTGGACCCATAGGACCAACCCTTGTACTAGGAGATAGACATATGGACCACATTCACAAAAACAAAGGATACACAACACAAGGTCTCACCCTACCTCCATAGGATATGGACAACAACAATCACAAGGAATGAATTCACATCAGGAGTATAACTCCAAAAGGTCCATACAACACAAACAGGACACTAGTGCTCTCAAAAGAAGAGTGTCATCACATAGCTTGATATGGGTTGTCCTAGTAGATCTTTATAGACCTCGGCCTCCATCTTGGGTTGTCCTAGAAATCTCTCCCAACCCCTAACCTCCATACAAGATTCATGTGGAACCAACATACCTTTCATGAAGACAAGGCAGTTGGTCTTGCCATTCTAGTCCTTCCTATCTCATCTTGAGCCTAAACAAGTACTCGAGCCATCAATGGGGCATGACATTATCTTGATTAATGTGATTAACTACCCAAACCCACTATTTCATTATTTACATTATCACTTATTAGATCAAGTCTTCCTATTGATTGACCTAACAATCACTTTAGGATCTTGGTCCCCATGAAGAACCACTCCCCCTTATGACACTAAATTTCCCCAAACCAACACAAGACAAGGATGCCACAAATTCAACATCATCAAAGAGAAGTCCACATAAGGACCAATGATCTCATAGCATCTCGACTTACACTAACAAGATCGCCCACAAGGCACATAGGATACATCGATACCATGGTTTACTTCCAACATGACATGAATACAAAAAAATGAGAATAATTTCACATGACATTAAACAAAATACAACACACATAAAACTCATCATAAATTTGAGTTTAATTAGTCCCAACTTATTAAATCAAACAATCAAATAATATAAACCATTGAATATAATATTCAAATTTAATTCAATCAATTTATTAGTCAAACACTTATCTAAAAAAAATATGAAAAATTAAATATATTAATTACTGAACATATATGAATTTTAATTTATTAAATTTCAACCAAACAATTATCCCATTTAATAAATAATTATAGCACCTAGATACAAGAACTAATAACATTATTTATCATTAATCTGTAAATGAAAGTTATAAATGAACATATATAACAATTAAAAGATATATATATTTATTCACATAAACTATAAATCTATTTATGATTGACCATGATAAATGAAGGCCATAAACAAAAAAATAAAAATAAATGAATAAGCAATTTCCAAGATATAAAAAAATTATACAATTAAATAATGCACTTTACCCAAACCCTAAATATCAATTTAAACATTATAATAAGGTATGAAATTAATCCCAAATTCTAATATTCCATTGGCTAGCTACAGGGAGAAACAAAGGTATTTGTAGCCACGGGGGAATAGTTTGACAATAGCCCCATGTTTCAAACATATCTCAACATCTTTGAACTTGGTTTTTGAGATTTTTGGACAAAAATTAGACAAAAATAAGGAAAAAAATCCTTTATATTTCTCGCCAACCTAGGTCTCATAAACATAGTTATGGACAACACAATCAAGATATTTTATTGGAAAGGAACATAAAGGATGGATAATTATAAATATAATTTCTTATGCTTAAAGAGAATATAAAATGCATGCTCCAAAATCCAAGCACAAAATAAACATGGTGAAAGACACATAGAGAGAAACAGAGGAAGACATAGAGGTGATTACAATATATCCTACCTCTAATTCATCCTCCAATGTTCGATGGTTGTAGATGAGTCCAAATTTATTCCCATGTCCTTATTCCAGTGGAAAAATCTTCCCTCCACAAAACTCCATATCAAAACAAAAAATTTGTTCCCACAAAGCCCCCACTTACACAAATTTTCCCTAGGGAAATAAAACTTCTCGTAACCAATAAAAACCAACCAAACCAGTAAATAAACATAGCTTAATAATGTAAGTTAAATTTATTAATTAATTTATATAGTTTAAATAAATTAATTGTGAATTAAACATTATAAATTGAATATTAATTATTTATTAATTTATTAAATTATTATATTTTAAAAATTAAAGTTTGAACAAATTATTTATTAAATTAAATAGTTATTAAGCATAAACAATTACATATAATGATTAAATTATTATTAATAATGAAAGAAACTATAGGATTAATAACTTTTAATTATCTGCAAAATGATAGGCATAAGGAGGAATTCATCATAACATAAGCCCAACCTGCTTAATCAAGATCATGTAACTACCTAAATGGCCAACCAATCAAGTAGACACAAACTGAGCTCATTGCTCTAATATTGAGCAAGAGGGTTAGTGGAGGAACAATGGGTCAATATGCCATCTCCCACAACCTCTATCAGAATTAGGTAGGCATGCTAAGACCTATGGGACTAGGTGGAGTCGATGCCCTATACCTGCAACCCTCCATCATCAATGAATGCATACATAATATAACATATAAATATGTACACACACACACCAGTGAAGGGAAATCATGACATGTCATGTCTCCCCAAAGAGAGTGATGTGACATCATCCCCTCTCATCAAAATCAAGATCAAACACATAAGACATAATATATCATATCCCATAATCTAACTAAAAGTGTTAGCACCCAGGTTAATATCCATAAATAACTTATCAAAATGGAAACCTAATCATTAACATAACATATAAGTTACTCGAAGCATTATTTCATAAAGTAAATCATCATAACATAAACATCATCCAAATCATATAAACTGGATGAGTCATCATGAGTCTATTTGAACATAGTCAATGTCCAAAACATGGAGGGGTGTCACATCCTTTGCCCCTATGGCTAGGCTTACTCCTAGAAGCATGCAAAAAGATAAGGGTAGAGATCTCCCATCCTTGATGCATCCTCCCATATAACTAAGGTATGATCATTTGGGTCCCATTGGACCCTTACCTGTTCTATGTCCCAACCTTTGAGGGTCAACCTCCAATGTTACGGAATGCACATGGGCTCCAAAGAAAATTTCCCTTCCTCCACCTGCAAAGCATTCCAATCCAATACATGGGTAACATCATGAATGTATTGTCTAAGAACTGATACATGAAAAGAATCATGGATGCAGGATAGGCTTGGTAGTAGGGAAAGATGATAATAAACATGTCCTATCCTCTCAAGAATCTCAAAGGGGTCCATAAACCAAGGTGCCAACTTAGAGCCCTTTCCATATTAGATCAAACTCTTCCATGAATGCACTCTCAACAATACACAATCTCTGACAGAAAACTAATGATCCATCCTACAATCATTAGCATACTTCTTCTGCCTATCCTAAGCTAAAACCAAATGCTTGCAAATATGATCAATCTACTATACCATCTCTTGAAGCATCTTTGGACCTAACTGCACTCATTCCTCTGATCGATCCCAACTCAGAGAAGTATGGCAATGTCAACCATACAATGTCTGGAAAGGAGACATACATATATAACTATGATATACATTTTTATAAGTAAACTCCACAAGATAAAGGTAGTACTCCCACCAATATTGATATCCATGACATACATGTGCGACATGTCCTCCAAAACTTGATTAACTCGCTCTATTTTCCCATCTATCTCTAGCTGATAAGTTAAACTAAAGTTCAACTATGTCCCCATGACATGTAGTGATGTCCACAAAGCTAATGTGACAACATGATCTCTATCTGATATGATTCATCAAGGAATCCCATGCAACCTGACAATATCCTCAATAAAAACTCGATCCACAACAACAGTTATGTAGGAAGACTGCATAGGAGATAAAATAGGAATCCTTGGTCAATTTGTCTATAGTGACCATGATAACATCATGACAATGAGAGGAAACCAGCAAGCCTAAAACAAAGTCCACAAAAATGATTTCCCATTTCCACCATAGAACCAAATTGGTTTACAAAAGCCCTGTAGGGTGCTAATGCTAAGCCTTCACTCACCGACACTCTAAAAATATCAACACAAAATTTTTGATATACTGCTTAATACCAGACCCATGGTATATCTATCTTAGATATGCGTGCATATTCTTGACACCAAGATGTGTTGAGCAAGGTGCATGATGTACCTTAGCCATAATCACTATGTGAAGTCCATCTAAAGCAAGAACATAAATTTATCCAAGATGTCAAAGAAGACCATTTGACTTAAGAGAATAACCAAAAAAATTCCCCTTAGAGGCCTCCTAGCCTCTACCTCAATTCTAACCTCTTGATACCATGTGTCCCTCTAAAGCGCCTCAAGGATCTTATCCCTTAAATCCACACCAATGGTCACCACTACAATCTCGACACCTCTGACTCAAAGCATCTGCCACTACATTCTCCTTCCCTTGAATATATTTGACCTCAAAGTCATACCCACAAAGGAACACCATCCATCGACATTGTCAGGAATTCAAATTCGGCTAGGTGAAGATGTACTATAGACTATAGTGATCACTATGCAGCTCAAAATGAATCCTCAAAATAAATTTTGCTACCTCACCAAAGAATGAATCACTACTGCTAACTCCAAGTCATGATTGGGATAGTTCAACTCATTATCCTTGAGTTTGCAAGACTCATAAATGATCACACAACCATCTTGCATAACTATTGATCCTAAGCCCTTCAAAGATACATTGGTACACACTACAAAATCTTAAGATGGACCAGGAACTTCCAAAATAGGTGCATTAATGAGAAACTCCTTCAAATTACTAAAGTTCATCTCACACTACTCCATCCACACAAAATTCTTCCCTTTCCTCTGAAGGGAAGTAATCCGGTGGGCTATCTGAGAAAAACCCTTAACAAACTGATGATACTAACTGGCCAACCCCATAAAACTCTAAACTTTTGAAATATTTTTCAGTGCTAGCCAATCCATAATGGCCTAGATGTTAGAGGGATCCATGGCTATACCCTCTCCTGAAATCACATGACTAAGGTACTTAACCTTAGTATGGAAAAATTTGCACTTAGCCATGTTGGCATAAAGCTTATTCTCCCTCAAATACTCCAATACTTGCCGCAAATGAACCTCATGCTCCTCCATTGATCTAGAATAAATCAAATATCATCTAGGAACACAAGCACAACCAATCTAGATAATTGTGAAACACTCCATTCATCAAACTCATAAAAACTGAGGGTACATTCTTCAACCCAAAAGGAACCACTATGAACTCATAGTGTCCATATTGGGTATGAAAAGCAATCCAATGGATATCTTCCTCAACTCATGAAACTCATCAGTTCTACGTTGACTCTAGTGGTCTAATAAAAAAGTGGGCTTGGAACCCCTCTAGAAACATCTCCCATGAAATTGAGCCAATGTCCAAATGCAACTTTTGTTTCTGCAACCACCACCATGTGGAAGCAAAACCCCTAAGTTGTATGAAGGTTCATCTTGCCTTGGTGTTACTACCATATGGGTACATGGAAAAACACCTTGCCAAGTCTATCAACCATGTATTATCCTCCAAATGGCCACTAGAAACATCAAAGGTAGGAGGATGTGACCTCAAGAAATCCCTCATATGGCCTAATATAATAGCCTCCTACTCTGATGTGACATATATCCTCTTAGGAGACCTTTTTCTCTCCCTATGCATATGCCCAAAGTTTTGGTATTCACCCTGCTGATTACCCTTGTATCTAAAGCCTAGGCACACAAGGATCTCCTCAAGCAAAAGATGTAATTGATCTCCCTCTAACTTCAGCTAACGAGGATTTTGACCCACACTCCTCTAGCCATTCGAAGAGTCCTTTTCTTCATAACCACCCTCATTCGAAATCATGAGAAGGGAGGTCCTATCGCTTATCCTTTCAACCATTCACTCAATCTCTACCGTGACCCTAACCTTGGC
This sequence comes from Sequoia sempervirens, assembly GCA_007258455.2. Classification (NCBI taxonomy): domain Eukaryota; kingdom Viridiplantae; phylum Streptophyta; class Pinopsida; order Cupressales; family Cupressaceae; genus Sequoia; species Sequoia sempervirens. The sequence continues at coordinate 172,521,937 of VDFB02353493.1, read as the reverse complement.
CTCTAGGCATCTTCTTGAACAAGCACCATAAGAGGAAAATTCTAGGGTCACTATACAAGGATGAAAAAAAGGGGGAAACATAATTAGAAGAGTCCAAGAAATTAGGACAACATAATGGGCTCATATGAAACTAGAGTAACTAGTGTTAGAAACTTGGGATTTGATACCAGATGTAATGCCCCACCAAGGAACCCCAAAGGATCTAACTAGATTCACTCAACTAAAAGATGAAATGATTTTTTTCCTATGAGAACTAAAGAATTAGTCCAACCAACTAACATAATAATCCCAAAGGCACATGCAAAAACAATAAGGCTAACTAATCCTCTAGGGTTTCTTAACATTGTTACTTAACAACTGATTAACATAAAAATATCCATCTAATTTAAACATATTCATAGCAATAAATATTAAAGAAGAATTAACATAAACTAGAGATGCATTCCATTTATATCAATTGAACTGAACCACTGAATGGATTCACTTACTCTAAAAGCCTAGGTTCATTTTCGATCCCAAATCCAAATGTTCCTATGACAAGAGATTAATTATACTATTACAAACCCCATAATAACACCATTGCAATTTCCATCATAAGTATTAGAAAACTATTACATATAAGTCACATCAAAATAACATCATGATTACATAATAGATAAAACATCTACCTTATAGGTGTGTCAAAAATTAAAATTACATCATAATTGAATAATATAAGAATATAAGAATCGTCTCCTAATCTACTAGTGGATTGCATCCAAGAAAAATATCTTAAGAATGAAGCAACTCCAATCCATGCAAGAATAGGTCCAAAACACCCAATGGAAGAAGGCACCTACCACCCGACCATGTGGAACCATAGGTCCACCCCCATGCTAGGAGATAGACATAATACCCACATTTACATAAAAGGGATACACAATACAAGGTCTCACCCTACCTCCATAGGATATTGTCAACAACTAGCTCAAGGAAGGAATTCACCTCAAGAGGATAACTCCAAAATGTCCATGCAACACAAATATGAAACTAGAGTTCTCAAGGGAAGAGTGTCATCACATAGCTTGATATGGGTTGTCTTGGTAGATCTTCATGGACCTTGGCATCCATCTTGGGAGAGGAAATCTCTCCCAATTCCTAACCCCCATACAAGACTCATGTGGAACCAACCTTTCATGAAAAAAAAATAGTTGGTCTTGCCTTTCTAGGCCTTCTTATCTCATCTCGAGTTTGAATGAGTACTCAAGCCATGAGTGGGGCATGATGTTATATTGATTAATGTGATTAACTACCCAAACCCCCTAGTTAATTATTTAGGTTATCACTTATTAGATCAAATCTTCATATGGATTTTCCTAGCGATCACTTTAGGATCTTGGCCCCCATGAAGAGCCACTCCCCCTTATGACACTAAATCTACCCAAACCAACACAAGAGAAGGATACCACAACTTCAACATCATCAAAGAGAGGTTTACATCAGGACCAATGATTTCACAACATCTTGAATTACAATAAAAATGTCACCAACATGGCCATAGGATACATAGATACCATGGTTTACTTCCAACATAGCATCAATACAAAAAAGGGGGAATAATTTCACATGACATTAAACAAAATACAATAGACATAAAGCTCATCACAAAGTGTAACAATGCAAGATATTTTAATATTAATTTAATAATTATAACATTACATTATTTAATACTTTAAAGAATAATTAACTTACACTAATTAAATTCTATTTCTTAAATTTCTCCATACAGTTAAAAACTTTAAATAATATTACAAATTAAATATAATAATTGAGTTTAATTAATCCCAACTTATTAAATCAACCAATGAAATAATATAAACCATTGAATATAATATTAAAATTTAATTCAATCAATTTTTTAATCAAACACTTAACCAAAAACATAATATGGCATTAAATATATTAATTACTAAATGTATAATAATTTTAATTTATTAAATTTCAAACTAAACAATTATGCTATTAAATAAATAATTATAGCATCCACATGCAACACTAATAACATTATTTATCATAAATTTGTAAATGAATGTTATAAATTTATATATATATATATATAACAATTAAAACATACATATATTTATTAGCATAAACTATAAATCTATTGACTACAATTGATTGTGATAAATGAAGGCCATAAACGAGAAATAAAAATAAATAAACAATTTGTGGGATATAATAAGAAAAAGTATACAATAAAATAATGCACTTTTTCCAAACCCTAAATATCAATTTAAATATTATAATAAGGTGTTAAATTAATCTCAAATGTTAATCTTACATTGGCTGGCTAGGGAGAAACAATGGTATTTGTAGCCATGTGGGTGTAGCCTGACAGTAGCCCCATGTTTCAAACATATATCAAAACTAAGGATCTAGGATTTTGAGAATTTTGGAAAGATATTAGAAGAAAAGAAGTCAAAGAAACCCTTTAAACTTCTCGCCAACTTAGTTGGTAGAAATAGAGTTACAGATGACAAAATAAAACTATTTTATTGGTAATTAATAGAAAGGATGTAGAATTATAAATCTAATTTCTTATGCTCAAAGAGAATATAAAATGCATTCCAAAAGCCAAGCATAGAATAAACATGACAAAAGACATAGAGAGACATAGAGGAAAATACAAAGGTGATGACAATAGATCCTACCTTTAATTCATCCTCTCCAACTGTTGGTGGTTGCAAAAGAGTCCAAAGTTTTTCCCAAGTCCTTATTCTAGTCCAGGAATCTTCCTTCCACCAAACTCCAGATCAAAATTATTATTTTTTTTACCTAGAAGTGAAAAGCCTCCCAAAACAAATTCCACCAAGAGAGCCCCCACTTACACAAATTTTCTCTAGCGAAATAAAACTTTATGTAGCCAACCAAAACCAACGAAACTGGCAAATAAGCAAAACTTAATAACATAAGTTGAATTTATTAATTAAATTATATAGTTAAAATAAACTAAATTTGAATTAAACATTATAAATTGAGTACTAATTGTTTATTGATTTACAAAATCCTTATAATTTAAACATTAAAGTTTAAATAAATACTTTACTAAATTAAATAGTTATTAAGCATAAACAATTATATATAACTCTACATAATGTCAACGAAAGCTTTTGGTTTCTCCCACCCAACAAATATTTTGAATTCATTTGTCCTAGATACCTCCCACTTGGCTTTGCAACCCCTGTTAGTAGCTGTAATCTTGTTGTTGATCTCTCTAACTGTCCCCTTCCTATTGAAATTTCTCTAGATGTTGTGTTTGATTTCTCGATGTCAGTTCCTCTATAGAGTGGTGTGGGCCCTTTGATGGTTAGGAATGGCTCTGTTCATAGTATAGAGTGAACGATTTGTTCTAGAGAGGTTGTTGGTTCTTCCCTAACTAAGGTTGTTGTTGTGGCTGCACGTTCTTCCCCAAATGATGTTGTGGGTGTGGTTGTGGCTTCTGAAAACTCTCTTAGGAGCCTACATTCACGTCCTAGTTTGCAGCCATCATTTGTTGAGGTTGTGAAGTTAAAGATGCTAAGGGAGGGATTTTTGTGTCACTTGTTGTGTGCAGATGGTGCTTCTGTTGTCTCTCTAGGTAAGGAAGTTGCTAAAAATATTGCTTTTTACTCCAAGAATGCACTTATTTATAGGTTTTTTCAGTTTTGGCCTTCCCTCCCTAGCTTGCATCTTTAGATCACTAACCTTTGGGCTCCTTTGTTTGATGGTCTGATGGAGATTTACCCTTCTTCTAGGAGTCTTTTTGTTGTGAGTTTCAACTCTCTCGAGGATAGGTAGGCTATTTTAGAGAGTGGTTTGTGGGTTTTGGATTCTCATCCCCTCTCAATTATACCTTGGGTTCATTTTTTAACCCTTTGAATGAACCCTTAGATGTAGTACCTGTGTGGGTAATATTGTCTTATCTCCCCTTATAGTTCTAGTGCTCCTTGTCTTATGAGGGAATTGGTAATGCTATTGGTCGATTCTTGAAAGTAGACATGGCTTCTAAGAGTTTTACTCACACCTTCTTTGCTAGGATCCTAGTGGAGACTGATCTTTCAAAGGTTCTACCTGGTGAGTTAGTTCTGCATGTTAATGGTTGGTCATAGTCTCAAATCGTGGACTACAAGGGTCTTCCTTTTTGTTGCAGACATTGTTTTGCTATTGGTCACTTGGTTCATGACTGTTCTCATGGATCTCACCCTACTTCCTCTACCACTTGGTGGAAGAACTCACTCTATGAATACTTAACACTATGGCTTGCTACTGATTCTTCTTCTTCTGATGAAGAATCAAGGCCTTCTTCTCCTTTTGTGAAGAAAATTAATATTGATGAGGTGGTTATTGCTCTTGTAGATTCCCCCACTACCCCTAATTTGGAAAAAATTTCAAAAACTTTTGTGCAAGTTCATTCTATTGTACTTGATTCAGAAGTGAAGGTTGTTGCTCCTCTTGTGGATATTGTTTTGTGATCTCTAGATTTTATTGTTCCTAGCCTAGTTACAGATGATTCACCTAAAGTAAATGTTGTTCCTCTTGTCTGCTACTCTGGAGGGGTGTCTTCCTCTTCTGATCAAAATATCTCAATGTCATTTTTTGATTCTCCTTGGACAACAATTCACAGAAAGAAGAAACATTTTTCTAAGAAGGTTACGATTTCATTTAACTCACCGTTAGAGGCCATGTTTTATTCAAGCTCTTTTTCTTGAACTATTTCTTGTTGTATGTTGTTTCTAGCTAGTCTTTAATGGTAGTTGTTTTTTCTTGTTGTTTCTCTTTGATTGGTTGTGTTGGGCGAGCTTGTTTTGTTGATCCATTTGTCTCTATTTTTCATTTTGTAAGGGATCAAGGTCATACCCCTCTTTTCTAATTAAAAAAATAGATATAAGGATTAAATTATTATTATTAATAAAAGCAACTATAGGATTAATAAAGGCAACTATATTATTAATAAAGCAACTATAGGATTAATAAAATTAGTAGCAATAAATGTCCCCATACCTAATGTTTGTGGGAGGGAGAATGCTAGTTGGTCTTTACCGCCTTTGGGTTGGTTGAAAGCCAATATTGATGGTGTGGCTAAAGGAAACCCTGGGAAAGCTGGCAGTGGGTGTGTTTTAAGGGACAACTCAGGGGCTTTTATTGCAACTTTTGTTGTGGACATCGGCACCCAAACTAATCATGTTGAAGAAGTTGTAGGGGCTTATCATGCAGTTAGCTTAGCTTTCAAGATGAACACGAAATGTCTTTGGTTAGAGGGTGATTCAATGAATATAATAAATTGCATTCTTGGGCTTACCCCTCCCTTGTGGACCATCAAAAAGTGGATCGAAGATACCAAAATCTTATTAATTAAATTCGATAAAGTGAAAGTGTCCCACACCTACAGAGAAGCCAATAAGGTGGCTGACTACTTTGCCAATGAAGGGGTTAAGAAGGGTAGGGAAAACAAGTGGAGGAAGAATGACTACCTCCATTCTGAGGTGAAAGTGTTAATTTATTATGATTCATTGCATCGAAGAGAAGTTTGTCTTCGTCATGATGAAGTGGATAAAGACTAGGTACGCCAATTCCATTAGATTTAATGGGACCAACATCATTTTCTTTTTCAAGAAGAGTCTCCGACACACTTTCTGGGTGTTTGATAAAATATGCCTAAACAAGACCTAGAGCAACTATAGGGTGTGGTATAACAGAGCTTTGAAGATGGGGGGAGAGAGAAAATGTGTGGAGCTGAGCAGCTTTCAAGAGCATACAAAGAATGCTAAAGCCTAGGAAAGAATTGAAAAGGGAGGTTTAGTCCCGTTTTTGGAAAAGCTCCATGGTACTGACGAGGGGATGCTCGACTATTTTGCCAAAAATTTGAAAAATGGTGAGATAGTGTTGTTTGGTAGGAATGTTAAGCTGAATGAGAAAATAATCGGTGAGATTACTAGTCTTTCGACTGAGGGTGTGAAATTTTATTAGGACCGTCGGTTCTCTGATGAAGCGGTCATAAGATTTCCTAAAAAAGACAAGGAGAAGGCTAAGTTGGTTAAGGTTACCAATAGCTACTTTGATGTGGAGTCCATCAAATCAATCTGGAGGAAAGTTTTAAGAGTTATTATGGAGTATATCACGGCTGGCAGGCGCTTCACCAAGGCGTATGGTTATCACTTTGCCAGTCTAAACCACTTCCGTCACAAGGTTCGTATGTCTTTGCCTTTTTACTTATTTTCTTCTTTGAAGAATTTCCTTGATGAAGTTTAAAGAAACCCTAGGAGGACTTCTATTTTTCACCCTAGTCTTGTCAGGCTCATCTTTGAGCATTATCAAAATTTACCTACTTTGCCTAAAATTGTTGATATTGGGGAAATGGATGATGAGGATACTGAAAGTAGTAGGGAGAACGGCCCCATGGCCCCTCCTGCTTGTGCCCTTGTTGGTCCTAATACCATTGTTCCCTAGTCCCTGTCTTGTCGGAATGCCCTTATGGATTTTTTTCCGCTGTCATGTCCTAATCTGCAGCCTCTGCATGATTCCCCTAGCCTAGGTTTTGCCTCGCCGCCCTGTCTTAATCCCTAGCCATCTCCTGGCTGCCCTACCTCTGGTTTGGTCTCTTGTTTTAAAGGTACCTCAGTTACGAAATTAGTCTTGTATTATGGGAATTCCATGGAAATTCTTTCTGATAATCCTATGGTCAGTAAAGAGTCAGCCCCTAGTGCCCCTACATCTGGTAGATTTGGGAATGGCCCTAATGATTCCCCTAATCAGGATGAAATTAATTCTGCCCTAAATAAGCTCAAGCCTGAGGACATTGTGAGTGTGGCAGAAAAAAGTACGGATGGCCTTTTCACTGTTCTCAAGTGGACCCAAAAGGAAGCCTGTGATTTGAAAGGCCATAATAGAGATCTCAGCAACAAAGTCATGGATTTGGAGCAGAAGATTAGCTGGAGTCATAAATAGAATGAGGGACAGGAAACCCCCTTACCAAGGAAAAGACAACATTCGCTGGAGGAAAGATTGACTAGGCTCGAGTGCAATATGTCCAAGATAGGCCAAAATATTAGGGGCACTATGGTGAATAATCACAAAATTGCTAGGAATAACACCATTATCATCAATGCTATGGTGGAAAAGCTCAAAAAAAATCAAAAGGGTTCACTAGTCATGGATTTAGATGCAGACAGAGGTTGTAGTAGATCTACTGGTGAAGGGATTTTGACTCGCACCCAGGCTAATACGAAGAGGAAGACCCCAACTTCTTCACATACGGTTCAAATCCTCAGGCAGTGTTACAAGATATGAAGGATGTTGAAAAGGAGGCCGAGGAGTTGATGAACACCTTGGAGTAGTGTGGCAGTGTCTGTTTCTGGCTTTTTGGCAGTCCTTTTTTTGGACCCTGTTGTTTCTTTGTGCTGTCATTTCCTTTTTGGGATAGCAGTCTGTTTGTTTGGACTTGTTTTGCTCTATCTTTTGTTGTATTAACTTTGTGGTTTTAGGTCCCTGTAAAACCTATTTTTTCCTTTTCAAAAACTATAGGATTAATAAATTAATTACTTTTAAAATGACAAACAAAAGGAGGAATTCATCATAACATAAACCCAACATGCTTAATCAAGATCATGGAATTTCCTAAATGGCCAACCGATCAGGTAGACACAGACTGAGCTCATTACTCTGATATCAATCAAAAGGGTTAAGGTAGGAACAACAGGCCAATATGTTATCTCCCACAACCTCCATAGGAATTGAGCAGGAAAGCTTAGACTTGTGGGACCAATTGGAGTTGATGCCATGTACCTACAACCTTGCACCATTGATGAATGCATACACAATATAACATATAAATATGCACACACACACTGATGAAGGGAAATCATGACATCTCATTTCTCCCCAAAGAGAGTGATGAGATATCATCCCCTCTCACCACAATCAAGATCAAACACATAAGACATAATACATCATATCCCATAATCTAACTAAAATTGTTAGTACCAGGGTTAGTATCCATAAATAACTGATCAAAATGGAAACCAAATCATTAACATAGCATATAATTTACTCAAATCATTATTTCATAAAGTAAATCATCATAATATAAACATCATCAAAATCATATAAACTAAATGATTCATCATCAGTCTATCTGAATAGAGTCAATGTCCAAAACATGGAGGGTTATATCATTTAATCTCAACTCCTTATATTGATATTTTTTCACTCCTTATAAATCAATGATTTGTCTTCATAAATATCTTCAACTAATAAAAATAAATCCTTTTTCTCATTAAAACTATTAATATTTTACCTTGACTTTTATCTCTTTCATAATTTTTTTCTTTAAAATTTCTCCATTTGTCTTTACTATTCTTAATTGTTTATTTCTTCATTCTAATAGTTTTTTATATTAGACTATCAATTTTTTGATGACATTATGAATCTTAAATGAATTTTTAGTCCTTCATTATCCATTCATAATTCTTAATCCTTTAAATTATATCTTTATTGCACGATGATCATTGTAACCATTTATGATACTCCACTATCCTAATATAATTCTCATCATTGAAAAGTATATATATCAATTGTAAAAGTCATTTTAGCTTCCTATCTACTATAAAACCTACTTGTATAATAACTCCCTTGATTCCTCATCCTTTTAATCCCAGAAATGATGATAGTGTTTTTGTATAATGTACTAAAAAGTAGGGAAGTTATAAAGAGATGAAACCAATGTACAAGTGGTACAATTATATGTACTAATCATCATTGTAATATAGCTTTTGATGAATTCTTTTCAAGATAGTTTTTTTAGAATGGATATTGTAGTGATTGTGATGTTAAATTTCTAAACAACCATTGCTTATGTGTAATATGATATTTGTTTAGTGCTATTAATTCCTTCACCCAAACATTGGAAGTGCATTATAATTACTAATTTATGATTTTTTCACCCATGAATGATGTTAAGTGTGGGTTAGAAGTGAAGTAAGAGGATCCATAATTTTAGTACAGAACGGAGGTCCCTCAAACACTTTAGGCCCCTACTCGCATGAGATAATATTAGTTGATTTTTTCTACTTTAACATTATTAAGAAGATTAAAATAATTGTTATACTTCTTATAACACTATTAGAATAATAATATTTCTTATAACAATATTAGAATAATGTCTCTTTTAATTACAAAAATATATTTTTTATCATTCAATTATGACACTCTCATTCTTGAAGCTAGGGATGTTTTTTCTTCTCTCATTTTCTAATTATCATAGAACTACCATCTAGCACAATTTCTTTAATCCCTTCTTAAGTTCAAATTCGTAGTCCCCTCTAGCAACACCATAGCTTTAACATCATTATTACTTTTCTTTGTGATGTTTTTTGAAATACCACGTAAAAAAGAACTTAAATGACCTCTATGTGATCACAGTGCATTGTCACTTGTAATATTATTTCTCCATAATCTATAGAGATTCAATTATTACTCTCTTATTTCAAAATCACATAAAAAATTTGAAAAAAAAACATCAACTTTTAATCATTAAACATTAACAAACAAAAATACATTTACATTATAATGAAATTGTTGGAAGATATTAATTTCTACCACCAAACACATTAAAAATAGAAGCTTCAACCATCCTCCATCAACCATTCCTTCACTACTATTGACTGGCCTCCAAAAACATGTGAAATTTTTCTAGCTCCATGTGAAGTTGTTTCTAGATCTTCCATTTCTTTGCTAACCCCTCTATAAATAAAGGTAATGCAATTAATGTTTTATATCTTTCTTTGCCTCTGCCCACCTCCTACAAGTGGTATCAAAGTAGACCGATCCAAGGAGATTGCAGAAGCTAAGGAAGAGATTGTAGACTTGTACTTGTAAGTCAATCATTGAAAAGTCTGAAAGAAGAGATTGCCCCATTGTTTTTGTAAAGCACACTACCACAAAAGGATATCATTGTTAGGTCTTTTCATATGTCATAGAAAATTTAAAGATCATCATTATTTGAATTTGCAGATTTAAGCCAATAAAATTCTGAGGATTTGGGCATAGAAACAAAGGAGGAGGTCGTAGCCAAAAGGAAAGAGAGTCAAAGAAGATACTAATGAGAAGATTGATCTGTAACTGCTCACCAAAGGAGAATAAAGGAGCCACAACTCTTAAAACCTAATTCACTGGTTGGAGGAGAGGAAAGAGAGGGTTTTGATTTGTTTACAGTTGGTAGGAGAATCATGCACGTGTTCAATATATCTAAGGATGTAGTGAGGAGAATTGTAATGTCATTGTTTGGAGGAAGCCACTATCTATAGCAGAAGTTGCTACTGCCAATGTCCACCGCAAAGGTATTTCTGATTTTGTAGAAGATCATAGAGATTGGATAAGTATTGTCTAGGTTGAGAGTCAAAATTGTGAAGAGCGTCTCTAAAGTCTCTATAACAATGTAAAACTGAATAGTTGACTTGAGTGAGATCAAGAAATCAAAGAAGGATACTAGTTCCGCGAGGTTTTCAAAATATAAGTGAATCTCTTAACAGATTAAGGAAGTAATATGATTGAATTCCATGAGGTTGTGAAAATATAAGTGAAGCCCTTAATGGTTTAAGGAAGTAATAGTGTTGAATGTCGCAGCATTCTATTTTTGTATGAAAGCAATAGGCCAATCGAGCTCATTAAAACTAGGATCCCCAAGCACCCATAGAGTGACTCAATGGGAGGTGTTGATAAAGCAAGTGAATCACAACTAAACCTATAATAGACTGGTAACCAAGAGGGCCAGAGCTCATGGTTAGAGCATCCCAATTGTAGCATGGGATTTCCTAGGTTCAATCACTAGATCTAGAAGATTTTAGATGTTGTAGCATCAGTGAAAGAGATTGAGAATGTTATGAGAATTAGTGGTAGAAATTAGGAGGGAGTGTTGGCAGATATTAATTTCTACAACCAAACACATTAAAAATGGAAGCTTCCACCATCCTTCACTGACCACTCCTTCACTGCTATCGACTGACCTCCAAAAACATGTGCAATTTTTCTAGCTCCATGTGAAATTGTTTCTAGATCTTCCAGATCTTTCCTAAGCCCTCTATAAATAAAGGAAATGCAATTAATGTTTTATACCTTTCTTTGCCTCTACCCACCTCCTACAAAAACTAATTGCAAACAAAAAAAAAATATAGTAATAAAAGTAAAACATAAGTTCGTGATGAGAAAGTGTGATGGTTAAATCCTTATGTTGTGATTCTTGACACACGGGTTTAAACTCCTATTGGAGTGTTTTTAACAAGTATTCATGTTGGGATGAGGTCCCTCAACCTCAATGGTTCACTGTGATCAAAAGTATTTACCCCCAATTTGAAAATAAAAGAAAACATAACATAATAATAACAAATTTCCTTCACTGCTGATATTGACATGATGTGATGGTTTAAAGATGTTGTCATGCTTGCCACCAAGATTCAAAACTCATTAAATTAATTAGCCGATAGGCTATTATGGGTGGGAAATCAACCGGAATTGTCTACTGTCTGATGCCGAGAAGTTTTTCGCTGCCGGTACTTACTCCATTCACGTGGGAAGGTGGACGGAAGTATGGGGGTGAGTAGGGTGCCATGCTTATAACTGCATGATCTTGTATTTTTACCTACACCCTCTCCTCATCAATGCACCTTGTCGATCTAACCAAATTCCTCATGGTTGGGTGATTCAGGCCAGGCTCAAGATCGCAGTGCCTGTCAAGCTTGGTTGGAAAGAAATGGTGCGAGTGACATTTGATCCAGCTCGCAATGAAAGCATCGTCACCATTTTTTGCAAGGACGTATTTGATGCTACCATCCAACATCTTCCCTAAGAATTTCCCTACGATCTCTATCCTTACCCGAACGATTTAATCGAGCAAGTCCAGAATAATTATGGGTGCGAAATCCACCGGAATTGTCTACTGTCTGATGCTGACAAGTTTTCTGCTGCCAGTAAAGTTTTCTGCTGCCGATACTTACTCCATTCACATGGGAAGGTGGACGAAAGTATGGGGGTGAGTAGGGTGACATGCTTATTAACTGCACAATCTTGTATTTTTACCTACATCCTCTCCTCATCAATGCACCTTGTCGATCTAACCAAATTCCTGGTGGTTGGGTGATTCAATCCAGGCTTAAGATCGCAGTGCCTGTTAAGCCTAGTTGGAAAGAAATGGTGTGAGTAACATTTGACCCAGCTCGCAATGAAAGCATCGTCACCATTTTCTGCAAGGACGTATTTAATGCTGCCATCTAACATCTTCCCTAAGCATTGCCCTATGATCTCTATCCTTACCTGGACGATTTAATCAAGCAAGTCCAGAATAATGTTTGTTTATTTGTCCCCACTCCCCTGACAAATGAAATATTTGAATTAAAGATAATTGTTTCATCAAAATATTTGAATTAATCAGTTTTAGACAGTGTTGTTGTGTTTGATTTTGGGAGGAAATTGTACAGATAATCGACGGCGCATTGGGTGTCTTTATGACTATGGAACACCGCAGCAAAATCGTAGAGTTCACAGAGTCTTTATCCCAAACAGGCGTTGTAATGGTGGTTCTTTCCAAGACTGCAACAACTGATATCCTCTCACATGTTTGGAAAACATTCACTCCCGAATTGTGGGGTACAATAATCATTATACTTTTATTTGAGGCCATTGCCGAGAAGATCTTGAGGGAAGACTCTGAAGGAAAGGGAAGACTTTGAAGGAAATCTCTCCGCTATTCTATGGGACCTTTTACGGTACTTGACCTTCTTCATAGCTAACATATTTTGTGTTTGTATGTAAGTAATGTTGTAGTGAGTGGATGGCTAATGTTGTGTTTTTCTAAACTCTTCCAGAAATGCAGCATCTCTGCCGATTGAAGGTAAACGTTCACCTCTCGTCAAACAATTCATGAAAGGTACATAGCCGTGAAGAAGAAATCTTGTTAATTGTTTGCAGGACCAAGTATCAAAGGCACATTAGGTAAAATTATTGAGAAACTCTAGATGGCGGGGGTAGTTATTATATGCTTCTACTTCATAACCACTTTGAATGGGACACTAGATCAACAGCGAGCAGAGCCTATGGTTAGGAGCGTGGAGGAACTTGTAGCTAGTAGTGTCCCTATGGGGTATCAAAATGGGTCTTTTGTAGCATATTTTATATCTAAGAATTTGGGCATAGCCAAAAGAAATCTGAAAGCATATGAAATGCCAGAGGAGTATGCAAATGGTTTGTTAAAGGGATCAGACAACGGAGGCGTGGCCGCCATTTTCAATGAGAAACATTATATTTGTGTCTTTCTATCTGGACGATGTCACTATACAATGGCTAGACCCATCTACAAAACTAGTGGCTTTGGTTTCGTTAGTTCTCTGCACTCTTCCTTTCACTATATGAATGTTTTTTTCCTAAAATCAAATGCATTCCAAAAGCCTTAGTGTCAATGAGCTCATTTATGCAGGTGTTCCCTAAAGGTTCCCCTTTCGTCTCAGACATTTCTTCAGCTATTTTAGCCATGTCTGAAGATACAGCATTGAGAGAAATCAAGTCTGAATACTAGCATACAACTATCTGCACTGACTCTAGCACTGTCACCTTTGGCCTGGACAGTTGTTGGTGGTTGTTTCTACCAATAGTAATTGTAACTCTGTTGGCTTTATTATGCTTCTTTTGCACCAAACATACCACAACATCAGATCATGATGAACATAATGATCCACTGTCTACTTCATCGAAAGATGAACAGACATGATCATCATTCGGAAGTTAATAGTATGGCCAAAGAGAAAATCACACCCTAAACAAAATTGAAAATTTTTCTTTCCAATAACAGTAAACATTACTGGAAAATCCTGAGTTAAGAGAGGCATCAGAGTACAAGCAATCCTACCATTCAAATTTTACAGCAGTGTTTGATATTTTTTGAAAGATGTAGCAAAAATTTAGTAGCCTGATATTTAACCTAGAAAAGCATAAATTCTAATGAAGGCTGGGCGCATCATTTTCTTCCAACAACTGGGTTTATCAAGCCATTTATTTGATGCAAACTAAGCAGAATAAGGAAAATCACGATTTATTGAGCAAGACGTCTTTTGAATAACCTCTTTTGTTGAGTCGTGGCCATTCCTAGAGGGTTTAGAAATAGTGAATCTCTTGTTTGTGGTTGGGCGCGCCTTGCACAAGGAAAAAAAAAGTGTCATATTGAATCTCTACTAGCAGCTCAAGCTTGATATCTTTCTCTATGGGCGCCATCTTCATTCTCAGGCTGTATTCGACTCAACACATCCAGGTCTGAGAAATTTCAGTCGCTTTGTCTTGAGTTTTTTGGGCATTATTAGTTGTGATAAATGTTGAGTCACATTAGGAGTAAGTCACCTCAAACTAAAATGTTGTATTTGTATTTATGTGTGTGATATATTTCATGAAACGACATGCTGTTAAGGCTGTCACAGTTATTTGTTGTTTCTATCATCGAGCAGCTAGTCTTATTGAGTCTTCATAACTGAATAAACTCTTATGTGTTGTAGTGTACATTTGTAAGGGTTCTTTCAGTCTCTTTAATAGCCTTGATTCTTTGAACGCCATTTCCAAATCCTCACCACTTTGAGCTTTGGATTTTTCACTTATTGTGTGATACATTTGAAGTTTTGGTGTTGGAGTTTTCAAATTTGGTGACAAATGGAATATCCATGGGATATGGGGAATTTTTGTCAAGTATTACAGAGAGAGAGATTTGGCTGCCTCTGAAAGAGATATTACAAATTAGGATGGGCGCTATACTCTTCCTCCTCAGGTCACACAGCTTGTAGCCACTTATCAATCTCTTTGAATGGTCCAATCAAGTTGCAGCCACTGTAAATATCAATTTTCTCCCCTTTTGTTAAAACACATTGGGTATGTTGTGTAGGATGGTTGTTCTTTAACATTGTATGTGTAAATGTGAAAGGAAATTGGGTTTTCATTTAGAAGGGAAAGTGGGGTTTTCATCTACTGGGAGAAATTTTTCCCGGGTGTGATTCTACTATGATTTTTACAAGTTGTGGAGATATTTTGAAAGTACACTGAAATAATGGTGGACCAAAAAATGGCTACCCAAAATGGAATATTGTGTCCTGCTGAAGGAGAATGTGCATGGAAAAATGGAGTAGTGTCATTTGTGCCATTTCTTGCTTCTATTTGTGATTGCCTTGCAGGAGGATTTAGAAATTGACAATGAAGTGTTAAATCTCATAGCATCAAGGTCAAATGGATTCATGCGGGATGCTGAAATGACACTTGATCAGTTCAGTCTTTTGGGGCAAAGGATATCTCTATCCTTGCTTCAGGAGCTTGTAAGTATGTGTAATCCTCCAATTATCTACTTTACTATTATTGCAATGGTCAACAAAGGAACCGTGTCAAAGAATAACCTATATCCTACATTTCTTAGAAGCCATCCTTTTGTTAAACTTGGATAAGAATTGAAAAATGCAATGCCAACTTGAAGTAGATCTATTTGTTTCTTTGTGGTTCTTTATTGTCCTTATCTAATAATTGATGCATTATCAAGTATCTATAGGATTTCCAATTCACAAAACATTTTTTAAACACATTTTTAGGTACAAAGGATAAGCATTTCCAATCACTACGTTATATGCCCAAAAGAATAGTCTTCCTTATATCTAGACATCCATAAATATTTTAGTCTTGAAAGTTCACGTGGACTTAAAGAATTTCCTTATTCATTGAGACCAATTGTGGCCTTAAAAAGTGCACATGGCTAGCAACACTAAAATCATCAAACAACTTTCTAACCTATGCCCTTTGAAAACTGTCTTTAGATAAAATGTGTTAATGCAAATTTCAGCTCATTAAAACTTGGTGTTATACAAGCCCACATTGTTAGCAGTCTTCCAAGCACATGTCATCATAGAAATTTTATTTGTATTGGAGAGACTGTATCTATTCTATTGAAGTAATTAGTGCATCTGATAGTATGTTAAAAGTACCAATGTAACTTCATACAATAGGAAACACGAGATGCACAACAATGTACCAGAATTTTATCTAGGATTCCAGTTCCAAAGGTGCTAAATAAATTTGCATGTTTCACTATTAGGTAGTAGATATGGATAAGTTGTAGTCATTGTGGCTGGATTTGCTGCATTTTAGAATTAAAAATTCAAGCTATACCTATTTTTTAGGATTTTTGAAAAGTTCAAAAAATGCCAATTCTTTTATTATTGAGCAAGTGATTTTATGTTCAACAACCATCATCAAAGCCTTTATTTGAGCCTCAAAATTGAAAGATACCAGCAGATAAGTTTAAACAAAAAGAAAGAATTATAATCAATTGAAAAAATGTTGGATAAATTTACTCCAATCATGGTGTGTCCTACAAAATTCTGGCTAAATTTCTGGCCAACCAAATAAATCTGTTAGCAACTAGGATTGTGAGACTTGAACATACATGTTTTAATCAAGTAAGTTCGTTGTGGTCAACAAAATCAATAAGAAACAATTCTAAATAGTATAATAACACAATTATATGATATTAACTGAACACACCAATTGTGATTCCCATTAACATAATAAAGTTATATTCAATGTTTGAAGGCAAATAAATTCAATGAAAATACATAAACTATCATTTTCAATAAATTTGTAGATTTACTGGCAATGAAAGCAACCAATGGCTACAACTTCCTTTGATCCACATGCTACCGTGCAAGTGCATTTACTCCAATCATGGTGTGTCCAAAATTCTGGCTGAAGTTCTTGCCAATCAAATAAATTTGTTAGCAACTAAGATTGTGAGACTTGAACAACATGTTTTATTCAGGTAAGTTCGTTGTGGACAGCAAGACAACAAAATCAACAAGAAATAATTCCATGTTTCATGTGTCATAAAATAGTTTTTGTATTATAAAATATTTTCCCACAACATGAAGTTTTCCATTATGTTACATTTGACTACAAGGTATATCATTAACTAACAACAATTGTACTTAATCCAATCGACCTTTAATTTATAGGTCTTCTTCCATTGTACAAAAAATATTATGTTCTGAAACCATTCGACATAGCATATTGATTTAAATAAAGTTCCATTTGTTCATATTCAAATCTTCTGGCATCCCATCATCAATTGACTTTTGCTATAGATAGTTAGTCTTAAGAAAAGTAATTAACATTTTCTTGCACTTTTTTCCCCTACCCTTCAATATATTTCCATAGTATATCCTGCTATCGGGTAACCATTGCACCTCGTTGAGGTGCAAGCGCTAGTATTATTGTTATTCTTACTAATCATAAACAATAGAAAAAGTTATTTTCAGACATGTAGGACCCTTTAAATATCTCGAAATCCCTTCAGAGATTAGCTTAGGGAAATCCTTTTTCGAAGAATGCAAAGATGGTGGAAAAATTCTCTTCGTATAGATGCAAAACCTTTATTCCTAGTTATGGTTGCAGAGTAACTTAAACTCGACGGGACGACATCCACCCTGGCCATGACTATTATGGTAGCACACCCACCATGGACAGCATGAACAGCCACCACATTTTTCTAACCGTTCAACGTTGCAGTATAACAAGTTTGTGACTGGCCATTCAGAATTAAAAGAAAAACAGATACTATATAGCGTCGAATGTTACAGCGATGTTTTAAAAATACATGTACATCAACAAAAACTGGAATTCGTCTGGGTAGCAAAGAGCTCATTAAGCTTATGGATTGAAATCCGTTATTTTAGCACAACTTTCTCTGGTTTTAGAGGTATTCGTCATGACAAATTCACGTCAAGCAGTTTTTGTATTAACCTTTTTTTAATATATATTTTTTAAAATATTAAATTTTTTTCAAAAGAATATTTTGTTTTATGATATCAAAAATGATAATAAAAAATATTTTTTAAATATATATTTTCAAAATTTTGAATTTGTTTTGCAAAAGAATAATTTGATTTATGATAATAAAAATGCAATGAAAATTATTGTTTTGTTAAAAACAATTCAAAATTTTGAAAACATATATTAAAAAAGGTTAATGTGATTAGTTTACCGTCGTGGTGAATTGCTAGTGGTGAATTTGCAATAGTTGTTATAGTTTTAGTTTATTTAAAGTTGATGATTAGATCTAAATCCTATAAAAAATCGTGTGATATCACACCAATGCATTAATTAAACATGATCTTTTATGGACACCTCAACAAAATAGATGTTGATGTGGCATCATATTTAATGATGCACCCTGAAACCTTAGTTATAAGTAAGAGACCTGTCAAGTAAGCTGCTATCAAAAATTTGTAGTGATTTGAAATTTTTAACTAAGATTTTGTGAAGCACAAAGTTAGTGTGTTCAAATATTAAATCCTCTCCCCTAGTATTTGTAATTTCTTAAATAAACAATCTCAGATCCATTGAGGGATATTTCCTTTCTTTTAATAAATAGTGGTTTTATTGTCTTTTATAATCATTGTAAAAATTCAAGCAAGACAACAACCTGAAACAAAACATAATTATATAAGACTGCAATCTAACAAGAACAAGAACACTAAAAGTATTAAAACCTTTACAATAATTTTTTATGCAAATAATAATAATAAAAAGCTTCATATTTAAATTTACTTTTAAATTATACTAAACTCCAAAACCCTTACAAATAATAAGAATAAAAATCACTTAATTTTAAATCCCAGAATTAATAACCGATATTGGAAAAATATTTACTGCGCACCTGGTAGGTAATGCAAAATGAAACTACAGCTTAACTGTTGAACCTGTGCCTCCTTCGCTGTGCACTTTATCGGCGTCCTTCTGATGCTAGAAGCGCGATGTTGCACATCTACCTACAGCCCAGTGAATGATGTTGCCCCCCAACGATGATTCCACGGAAATCACTGTCATGCCATTAAACTTCTTATGACGACAGACATCACATAATGAGGGACCAATGTAAGAACCCAATCCATGACTGACTGTAAACCTAATCCAAAGATATCAGCGACACGAAAAAGCTCAATTGGTGATTCATTAAAACATTAAACGTTATGAGATTTTTACAGTCCATAATGTAATAAATACGACTTAAAAATACAAACACAATCAAATTCAAAAACAGTAAATTAAAATCATTTAAACATATTAAATTGTGTTTTCATAATTTATTTTTGGAAAAAACTCTCTAGGTGAACTCTAATGACAAAACTGCTAAACCACAAGTTAACTGTGCATTCTGAAAGAATAATTTAATTTGTCTAATATTGCTCTTTCATTATATCATGTTTGGAATCAATTATTTTATTGTAAGAAAATTAATTAATTATTCAATCGTTAACTCCACATCAGTGATTTGTGTGGAATTGTTTTGGAATGCACATGGCTCCCTTAATAATTGATGTGGAGGTTCAACCATTGAGAAATAAGATATCATTCACTATCCTGTGGATAGATGTGCATATGATTCCAATGGTCTTTCTAATATTTTATGTGGTGCTTGGAAGATAGGGCATTCAAATATCAGTCACTACTTTGTTGATAAATGTGTGTGGGTTTTGAGGAGGTGGGGCCTCCATAAAAATCAAACCAATGACGATTGAATTGTAATAATTCAAATAATTTCTCATCACTTATTAGTTCCTGCCGGTAGGCAGGTATACTTATGCATTCACCCGGAATGCATTAAACCAGCAGCATGAACGAATCACATTTCGCCATTTAACATATTGCCTATTTTTTTGTATAGTTTGAATTTGGAGGGCTATTTTATATATTGGAAAACTAGCATTTATCTATTTTTCTATTCGTCCGACTACCTTTATAAATCATTTCCATTTTAAAAAATTTAGGAAAATTTGAACGCATAAATTGATTGAATAAATTTAAGCAAAGGCATAGTTTAAAAGGTGGCGGCTAGAGGTACGTAATCCATGAATGCAGATTAAATGCATTAAAATATCAGGAAACAGCGAGCGCATAAATTGATTAATTAAAATTAAGCAAAGGCATAGTTTATCAAATTGGCGGGTAGACGTACATGATGCATGAATAAGAATTAAATGCATTGAATGGCATTTGGCTCGAGGTGAAGGCGGTGGAGTCGCTTCGAGGCCACACGTGACTAGGGTACTTTGGTCATTTAATATAGAGTTGAGTTACTTGGTATGCATTTCTGTTACTTTGCGTGTGTTTTTTTTGTCTTCTGCAAGCGGTGTTCTAATGGAGAGTTTTTACGATTGAGCAGGATATGTTATAGTTGCAGAGTCGAGACCCAGAAACGAGTTATTTGAGGTGATAATTTGGTAATTTTGAGAGTTTCGATACATTAAAACGCTGGACAGTGAGAGACGAATCGCTTGAGGTCAAAAGAGGTAAGTTTTCATTTTTTAGTCTATTTGATACAAGAAATGCAAGTAGGGTTTCATAGTGCTTGAAGGCATTTGTATACTTTGATTATAAATTCATATTTTAAACTACTATTAGTATTGTTCATTTGAATTTCTTGTTGAAATGCGAAGGTTTCATCTGCGTTTGATAGGAATTATGTAAAAATCCTCTTGTTCATTTTACTGTATGCATGTGAGTCGACAGTGTGTTGCTTTGAGCTTTTCCGTTGTCATGAAAACATAAAGGATAGAGGGGTTCTGTTAAAAGTCGTGGTTGTTGTCCTCGTAGGCATAAACCCGTATAGTAAACTATTTTTAGTATTATCTATTCGAATTCTTTTGTTGAAATGTGAAGGGTTCATCTGTGTTTGATAGGTATTATGTAGAAATCCTCTTGTTCATTTTGATTCATGCATGTGAGTCCTGTATAGTTTGTATTTCTTTTATTGTTGCAAAGTGGTCCCATAAAGAGTGCTTTGGAACCAAAATTATGTCAACGTATGCGATAATGAGAGCTTCTCAACAAGGAGTCGACAGTATGTTGTTTTGAGCTTTGTCGTTGTCATGAAAGCATAAAGTATAGAGGGATTCTGTTAAAAGTCGTGGTTGTTGTCCTCGTAGGCATAAATGCAAACAACGGGAGCATAAAGAATGTAGTAGAAACCTTTTAGGTTTTGGCAAGCATAAAAATTTTGTCAGATGTCGTCGTTACTATTTTTGTATCTTGGGGTTATCAAAAACTATGTCAAAAATGTTGTAGAGTGCAAATTTGCTTTTCGCTTTTTATTCTGTTTGATACAAGAAATGCAAGTAGGGTTTCATAGTGCTTTAAGGCAATTGTATACTTTGATTATAAATTCATATTTTAAACTACTTTTAGTATTGTTTATCTGAATTTGTTGTTGAAATGTGAAGGTTTCATGTGTGTTTGATAGGAATTATGTACAAATCCTCTTGTTCATTTTACTTCAAGCATGTGAGTCGACAGTGTGTTGCTTTGAGCTTTTCCGTTGTCATCAAAGCAGAAAGGATAGAGGGGTTCTGTTAGAAGTCATGGTTGTTGTCCTCGTGGGCATGAAGCCATACAGTAAACTACTTTTAGTATTATCTATTCCAATAACCTGTCACAATTAGTTTGTGTTGTTAATCTTGTCTGCGTTTATACTAGTGTCTCTTGAACCTGGAAAAATGCTCGGTGGTGTTTAAATGGTTTTAGCTATTAGTATCCATGGCAGTAGGAGTACTTTATATTGCTATTCTTTTAGAAAAAACAAAGACATGGTTTTTGTTTTCTAATGAAAGCTTTTTACATGGTGCAATGCTCTTGGTTGGAAGAAAAGAGGATGTGTAGCAGTCCAGCTGTGGCAAATCCTTCAAGCAAGTAGTACAAGGTGAGTTTCTAGAATTAACCTTATCTTTTGTTTACAATTGCATATAGTAGACAGAGAAAAAGGTTAATTCAAGATTCTCACTATATTGATTGTAGTTGTAATCATATCGCTGTTTTTTGTTACAAGGACAATCTTTGCAAATGGGTATTGTGAGTGGCATATGCTATACGGTTCATAAAAATTAAGAATTTGGGGTTCAAAAGTAGATCTTCGTTTCAAAAAATTAACTTTTCCAATTTTTGAGAGTTTGATTCTGAATACATATGCATAATTTGATTAAAACTATTGCCTAGAGGTGCATATTTCATTTATTCAAAAATCAATGCATTTAATGGCATCTGACTAGAGGCGAGGGTGTTTGGATTGCTAGTTAGCCTTTGAATATATAACAATTTAAAGAGATAAATAAGTATAATTATCCTTGGCCACATTTCACATTTTGGCCTTTCATTGTACATCTTAAATGGAAGTTGGGCTTTGCATTGTTGCAATGCATTTGGATACTTTGATTGTGAAATCATAGTTTAGATCATTCTAAGTGTTATCGATTCAAACCTTTACTTGAAATACCAAGAACTCAGCTGAATCTTGGAGGCAACGTACAGCTGTCTATAATTATCCTTTGTCACATTTCACTTTTTGATCTTTCAATCAGAGTCAATTAACAAAATAGCAGTTAGACCTAAAGAAGATTGAAGGACTATGCTGATAGAGAATGATATTAAATTGTTGTACAAACTTTAAAGCAAAATGCATTTTCCCTTCTATTTACTTTCACTGTACATCTTAAATGGAGCTTAGGTTTCACATTGTTGCAATGCATTTGGATACTTTGACTATAAAGTCATAGTTTAGCTCATTTTAAGTGTTATTGATTCAAATCTTCCCTTAAGATACGAAGGATTCATTTGAGTCTTGTAGGCAATGTACAACGGTCCTTTAGGAAGAGCTTTGGAACCAATGAACTATCATCAAGGATAGACGAATACTGTCAAATATTGTGGTTATTGTCCTCATAGGCACACATGCAAAATTTTGAAGCATATAGAAAGCAACTTAACTCTTCAATAATCCCATGAAACATAGTCTTTGTATGCATCTATGCATACAAGTTTGCATGTATATATGTACACATGTAATTATGTATATATGAATGCATGTATCTGTGTTGCCATGTATGTATGTGTGTATATAACAAATTACTGTTGCATTTGTTTGAAATGCTTTTTTGTGTATGGCTCTAGCTAGCCATCCAGTCATATTGTGATTAAACAATTAAGAATAAGTGCTAAATAATTGAAGTAAAATGACCCAATTCAGTTAGTAGATCAATTTTCCTCAGTGCTTTACATGTTAACTAAGAGCTCTGAAGCTTTTGCTGTTCATTGGCAGTCTTTGAAGCTCAAATGTCATAGTGTGTGTAGCATTTTACCAAACAGCTCTATCATTCATGATCATTTAGGCAAGTTCATATTTCCTTATTCATCCTTGTATTGTCCCATATCTAAATAATTAGGTAATTGCTACTTAGCCTTTAATTACCTACTAATTGAAAGAAATAAATGATTGCAAATAGCTTTGTGTGCATTTGAACTATTAATCAAAACAGTAACGACTACAGCTAGCAGAACACTTATGCTTGCTGGCAGGGAAAAGGTTTCTACTGTATTCTTTATGTTCCCATTGTTTGCATTTATGCCTATGAGGACAACAACCATGACTTTTAACACAATCCCTCTATCCTTTATGCTTTCATGACAACGGAAAAGCTCAAAGCAACGCACTGTTGACTGATTTTTCAAAAGCTCTCATTATTGCACATGTTGACATAATTTTGGTTCCAAAGATGTCTTTATGGGAACACTTTGCAACAATTAGGAAAATTCAAAGTCTAGAGGGCTCATATGCATGAAGTAAAATGAACAAGAGGATTTTTGCATAATACCTATCAAACGCACATGAAACCTTTGCATTTCAGCAAGGAATTCGAATAGATAATACTAAAAGTAGTTTAATATACGGATTTATGCCTACGAGAACAACAACCATGACTTTGATGACAATGGAATAGCTAAAAGCAACACACTGTTAGCTCGTATACATGAAGTAAAAAAGTAGTTTGAAATACGAATCTGTGCTTATGAGGGCAACAGCCACAACTTTAAACAAAACTCCTCTACCCTTTATGTTTTGATGACAACAGAAAAGCTCAAAGCAATACCCTATTTACTTGTAGTTCAAGTGTTGTCATTATTACATGTGTTTACTGAAACCTTTGCATTTCAACAAGAGGCTCGAATAAATAATACTAAAAGTGGCTTCAAATATGAATTTATAATTACAGTATAACAATGTCTTCAAAGCACTATGAAACCTTCCTTGCATTGTTGTTTGCATGTGCCTAGTTTAAACATTTAATTATTGGTTCTTGATAATGGAATGAAATGAACTTGGACAAATGGAAATAGAATGTCCGCATGGAATTGGAACATTAGTGTTTGCATGCGTTTACCATGATAGCAGATTTGCATGGGACTCCCTTTTCCATTATCAATTTTGTTCCCAATTTCATCCATGAAGAACTTTTTCAACTTCTAGATCCTGCTATTAGCCATCGCTTTGAACCATGGTTTCCATTTCTTTCATCAATGGATTCCATATCTTTGATCCATGAAGAAATTCTTTAGCTTGTGCTTCCATGTATTCTATATCTTTGAGGATATTCTTCATTGATGAAATTGGGAATACAATTGATAATGGAAAAGAGAGTGTTGAGCATAGTTTGAAAGTTGGCGGCTAGAGGTACATAATCCATGGATACAGATTAAATGCATTAAAATATCAGGAAAATATGAGTGTAATGCATAGATGCAAATTAAATGTATTAAATGACATTTGGCTGAACGTGAGTGCGTTGGAGTGGCTTGGTGAACATGCATAGACAGGATACTTCAGCCATTTAATATAGAGTTAAGTTACTTGCTATGCATCTTCATTACTTTGTGTGTGTTGTTTTTGTTTTCTATAAGCCTATGTTATGAAAACCTAGAATTTGCAGTTGCTTTGAGCTTTCTTGCTATGATGAAAGCATACAGCAAGAATTTTGTGACCTATTATAGTTAATGTCCTCCCAGGCACACATGCAAAATATGGAAACATATAGAATTTGGTATGAACAATGTTGGAGGAATCACATGAACAATAGAACTATTCAACACTGAACTCTATGCTTGTAATAATTACTGGAAATGTTGTAAATTCCATAGATGAAATGAAATGAATAAAATTCTAGTTTCTAGTTTTCTTGAAATGCAATGAAAAAACTGCTATAAAGCCATAGAACAAGGTTGTGTAGCATATTGCCATTCCTGTATCTAATTTCTTTGGACACAAATGCTTAACATACTTGATTGCAATAGTAACATGTCTATGAAAGTAGGACAATAGAGATCATAACTCAGTAGTTTTAAGTGTGAGTGTATATGTATCCTGATACATATCAGCTTGATCTGGCATTCATGAATACAATTGCTATATACAGTGAAATAGCTAATTAGTATTACTATATGCAATATCCATATAACATAATAAATTGGTACAAGGCTAGACTAATAGATCCATAAGTAAATGGACGCATGTATATGCAGTTGCATACAGGAATACGTACAGGCTTAAATGTGTACATGGCCCCATGAAAATGTGCATATGTGCATATGGACATAGATGCATATATACATGTAAATATGCATGCATGCAGCGTAAGCAACATATGGATTTGTGTATATAGGAGTGTGCGCTATACATTACAATGCATGATGGAAAAGTCGCTATAAAGTACAATGCATTAAAGTAGGTCCAAGGCTTCGCTACAGTAATAGCATAAAAAAATGATAAAAGCTAAATGAAAATAACCATTTGTTCTCTCAAGTAACTTGTTAATGGGTGTAAATCCAGATCTTTACAGTAATAGCATAAAAAACAGTAAAAGCTAAATGAAAATAACCATTTACTGTCTCAAGTAACTTGTTATTGATCCAGATCTTTCCTTGAAATACAAAGGATCCGTCTGAGTCTTGTAGGCAATGTACAACTGTCCTATAAAGAGAGCTTTGGAACCATTGAACTGTCATCAAGGATAGAGGAATACTGTCAAATATTATGGTTATTGTCGTCATAGGCACATGTCCAAAATATGGAAGCATATAGAAAACAAGTTAACTCTTCAATAATCCCATGAAACATAGTCTTTGTATGCATCCATGCATATAGGTTTGCATGTATATTACAAGCATCTTGCACTTGGCTCATGCAAATTAAGTCAATTCTATCATTAATCATAGTGATAGAAAACAAATGCTTGTTAGATGATCTCATTGTTTAAACCTTTCTTGCATTTCCTGGTTACATGTCCCTGGTTTAAACATTTAATTATTGGTTCTGGATAATGGAATGAAATGAACTTGGACAAATGGAAATAAAATGGTCCCATGGAATTGGAACATCTATGTTTACATGGCTTTAGCATGATAACAGATTTGTGCGCATGAGACTTATTTGAAACTCAAATGTCATGCTGAATGTGACATTCCTTGTATGAAATAGACTTCAAAATGAAAAGTTACCTGTTCTGACCTCACTGTCCAGCATTTTACTGGAGTGACACTCTGGAAATTACCAAATTATCACCTCAAATAACTCGTTTCTGGGTCTAAACTCTATAACTATAACATATTCTGCTCAATCACTAGAACTCTCCCTCAGAACACCGCTTACAGAAGACAAAAACAACACACGCAAAGTAATAGAAATGCATACCAAGTAACTTAACTATGCCTTTACTTAAATTTATTCAATCAATTTATGCATTCGCATTTTCTCGAATTTTTAAAATGGAAATGATTTATAAAGCTACTCAGACGAATAGAAAAATAGATGAATGCTAATTTTCCAGTATATAAAATAGCTCTCCAAATTCAAACTACAAAAAAAAATAGGCAATATGTTAAATGGAGAAATGTCATTGGTCAATGCTGACGGTTAAATGCATTCCGCGCGAATGCATAAGTATTTTTGCCTGCCAGCAGGAACTAATAAAATCATTTCAACCAAATGCATAAGTATTCTTGCCTTCACGCTACAGCCTAATAAAATTGTCACAATAGAAAATAGTTTATCCAAGTGAGTGCTATTAGGTTTGTTATCTTGAATTTCAAACTTGTTTGACATTAATGCATTTTCTTCACTGGTAGAATATGGAGATTCCTTTGTTTAATGAGAGTCTGGAACAAGATGACATATACAAATAAATTTAAGCAAAGACATAGGCTAGAAAACTGACAGCTTTTACCAATAAAAAAGTGGATGTTTACAGTGACAGAGCAAACGCACCTGTGCTCATTGAATGAATGCCAAGAAACAAGTTACTCAAGGCAACAAATTACTACTTTTATTTATTTTGCTTTGTTCTTTCCCAGAAGTACAAGTTGGGTTTCATAATGCATAAAAACACATTTGTGCAAATAACTGGCAAAATTATAATTGCAATTGATGACAGTGATAGTGTTATGGATACTAATAGTGTGATTGTGGACTTTCAGGCACTAGTTTTAATCAAAGTATGCATATGGATTCTGAATCAAACTCTCAAAATAAATGCACATATAAATGTGTCTTTTTCTTCATTTCATAATGTATCTATGTATCCATAAGTTCATTCATGCATATATCGATTTGTGCATATATCTTATAATCTCTTTATGCATCTGTATATATATGTATGACTATATCTATGGGTACATGTATACCTCGATTTATGTTTATATGCACATATGAGTTGCATAGACATATCCATGTATATATGCATCTATCAATAACTTGCATGGATACATGTATATATGCATCTATGGACTCATGCACACATGTATATATGACAGCTCATTGGTTCCAAAGCTCTCTCTATAGGACAGCTGTCCATTGTCTCCAAGACTCAGATGAATCCTTCGTATTTCAAGAAAAGATTCAAATGCATAACACTTTAACTGATCTAAACTATGATTTTATAAGCAAAGTATACAAATACATTGTAACAATGCAAAACTTGACTTTCATTTAAAATGTACAGTTTCTATTCTCATAGTCCTTCAAGTTTCTTTAGGTCTGACTGCTACTTTGTTAATTGACTTTTATTGAAAGACTGCTTAGCAATTCAAACAGTCTCCCCTTTGGTTAGATGCCATTCAATGCATTTAATTTTTTATTCATACATTACGTAGGTCTACCGGCCACCTTGATAAACTATGCCTTTGCTTAATTTTAATTAATCAATTTTTGTGCTTGCAGTTTCCTGATATTTTAATGCATTTAATCTGCATTCATGGATAACGTACCTCTAGCTGCCACCTTTCAAACTACGCCTCTGCGTAAATTTATTTAATCAATTTATGCGTTTGCATTTTCCCGAATTTCTTAAAATGAAAATGATTTTTAAAGCTACTCGGACGAATAGAAAAATAGATAAATGCTAATTTGCCAATATATAAAATAGCTCTCCAAACTGAAACTATACAAAAAAAAAATTAATATGTTAAATTGCGAAATGTGATTGGTCAATGTTGGAAGTTAAATGCATTCCAAGTGGTTAAATCAATCTAAGTGGCTGATGAATTAATTGTGTTCCATAGTTGGTCATAGCCAATTATTGGAAAAGCTGTAAATGCCATTGATGAGATAATATGAATAAGATTCTAGTTTCTGGTCTACTTGAAATGCAATGACAAAACTACTATGAAGGCATAGGACAAGGTTGTGTAACATATTGCCATTTATCCAATTTCTTTGGACACAAATGCTTTATACATTTCATTGCAATAGTAACGTGTCTACGAAAATGGGACAATAGAGATCATAATTCAGTAGTTTTTAGTGTGAGTGCATATGTATCCTGATACATATAAGCTCAACCTAACATTTATGAAAAAAGCTGTTGTGTACAGTGAAAGAGCTTATTAGTATTGCTATATGCGATAGTCATATAACAAAGTAAATTGGTACAAGGCTAGAGTGGCACATCCAAAAAATGCATGGGCACATGTACACGCAGTTGTATACAGGGATACATAAAATCTTAGATGAAAAGTTAATAACAGTTAATTATAAACCATCTCTATACACCAAATCAATTAAACCAATCATGGCCATTCATATTCAAAAAAAATAAGGAACTTCTTGAAAAGGATTTATAGACAAGAAAGCAAATGCAACTGTAAACCGAAATTGCAAAATCTTTCTCAACATCTTCCTTTCTATTCCTTGTGCTACAAATACTCAACAGCCTATAGCTATTCATATTGATTGTATCTCTTCGTGTATGTTGAAGCCATCTGCTTATTCTATTGCTTTCGCTATTATTTCATGAAACCTCAAATGTCATAGTATATGTGGCATAACAGCTAATAAGCCCATCTCACATTTTGCTTATGACAATTTATTTTGTTTCATCTGTCCCTGAACCATTAATCAAAGTCAATTAACGAACAAGTCAATCTTACAATTACCTTGTGAAAATTAAGTCAAATCTATCTTTTATTCACTAATGAAATTAACTAATCAGTTTAACAAGATAGCTTTCAAACAAGTTAGGTCAACAATGAATCAAGCTATTTGACTGATGAGTCAATTGAGTTCACTAGTTAGTCATAGTAGTAGCAAAAAAATCCTTGTTGGATGATGTCATTGTTGAATTTGCTTGTGTGTCCCTATCTGCACTTTTGCTATAGCTTGAAGCAATGATGCTTCATGATTCAAGTATTGAGTGTAATTGGAAATCTTTGTTGACTTACATTCATTGATATAAATCTGTTTGGAAACCATAGTTACAGGGGTTCTTTAAGCTTGATGCAAAACAACAATATAGTTAAAAAATAAAATGCATAGCAAAAGCCTGTAGGGAGCCATGTTTACACTTGTGAATTAAAAAATTATAGAAAAAGAAAGTTGCATTTAAAGAAACAAAAGTTCTTACTTGCATAGTTTTCTCAGACAAATGAATCTAGATAAGAATTTTCTTTTTCTTTTTATGAATAGCATAGTATATGTCACTCACTGTACTCATTTGTCTGATTTGTCCTTGTGACAGGGATCAATGCTTTGAACTCTATTTAAACAATCACGCACAAACTACACTAGGAAAAATTTCTTGTCCCTATCACTATTTGTACATTTTCTATAAGTATACTTGATCATTTGATAGCAGATTACAAGGTCAGTTTTCCAAATTGTCCTTTTGCTTTTCTTGAAATGCAATTGAAATTCTTCAATATAATAACTGCATAAAGTTGTTTTCCATGTATTCATTTTGTCATATTGTATTCCTCATTTCTTTGAACATAAATGATTTAGAGAACTGTTTCCAAATATACACACAAGAAAATGCATTATCCACAATTGCAATAGTAATTTGTCTTCGAGCAATAGAACAAGTTTTGCTTATGTGTTAATATGTTATACTTCCTCTATACAGTATCCATAGAATAGAATGAACTGCATGCATGCAATTTTTAACCCTTGGGTTACACAAAAAAACAAAGAAAATAATAGACGTTGACACCTATCAATTAACAAAGCACCCCCAAATATCAAACATTGACTACGTGCGTAAAGAGAGGGACTTTGTAGATTGAGTGCTTTTGCATACAATGTTGGTGATTGTTTGTTTGACTCATTACAACCATTGCTTAAGAACCATTACACGTTAATTCAATTACGAAATGGAGCTATAGATTACTTCTTGTATTGCCTTCAAAACAAGGACAAACAAGCAATAATATCACATAACTATGAACTAGACCCTAATACTCTACATACATTGCAGAAAGTACATGGTGCACAAACACACTCCCGCAGAATGCGATTATCTGTAAAGCCACAAGCAAATTGCACAAAGTGTTGATTGTGTGGTGACCTTTCTTGCATTGACCGGATATCCAAATGGTTGAAGATACAAATATCCCTTTGGTCAAGGACAACAGCAAGAAGGTGCTTACAGCTCAATAGTTCTGATTACACAGAATAAGTCTCTATACTATTTCATGACATGAATTCTTTAAGTGGACACTTTGAACCATTGCTAGAAATTGAAACAAAAAAAAAAAACTTTGAAACACTCCATGAGATTAAAAAACTGTGCCCAAGGTATCCTCAAGTACCAAACATTAACAATGCCCTTAGAGCTGAAGGCCTTTATAGATTAAGCACATTTGCATATAATGTTGTGATTGTTTGTTTGATTCGCTTCAAGTGCTACTTAACAACCAGAACACCTCAAGTCAATTATGCAATGGAGCTATAAATTATTCCTTGGCTCGCTTCAAAAAAAAGGACAAAGAAGCAATTAAATCATATAGCAATCGACTAAATCCTGGTGCTCTATATACATTGCACAAAGTACATGATCAAGAAACATACTTGCGCAAGATGCAATTGTCTAGAAGCACATGAACAGACCAAAGCAAACGTGGATTGTGGGGTGACATGTATTCAAAAAAGCAAGAGCACAAAATAAATGCTTCATAGTTATATGCAACAGAACAACATACAATTTATGTTGAACCAACAACACAGCATAGGTAACTCATTCATTGATCACATTTGGTCCAACATGGCTACAAATATATGCTCTACCTATATATTACAAGCATATTGGACTGATTACAATCCAATTTCCCAAAAATTGCATGTCGCACAATAGACAAATTCAGCTTTATAGAACTTATAGCCTTATATCGCCTTTATGCATTGCAATGTCTTTTCCAATGCTATATCCATTATTTGCAGGAGATCTATGGATGAAACTAAAAGGCAGTCAAAGCAAATACAAACTGCACAAGAAGAATCAGCACAATGGTAAAGTGCTCATAGTATTATCCCTTCATACTCATTTTCCCAAATCACAAATATTCAAATAACATTGTTCCAATTCTTTGCAGGATACCAAAAGATGTATCAAAAAGACAAGCCAAGCAGGTGCAAATTGCACAACAAGCATCAGCACAACGGTAAAGTACTTCGTTCTATAATGTGCTGCCATTTGCCCAAGTTGCTAATATAGAATTAGCATTTTATTGACATTATCCTTCTTCCTTCTAGAACGAGAGTCAAGAAACCTAGAATAGTTCCAATTGAACAGCTAAATGCAAAAAGAGCTGGAGGCACCTTCCAGGGTGATGTCCTTGTTGTCTACAAATCAACATTGGAAAAGGCCAACAAAACACGGGAAATGCTACGTGCTCATCTGACAGATCACAAATCAGAAATGACAACCACGTTAAATGCTAGTGGAGAACTCTTGTATCAACATGAGCCTAAAATAGTCCTTGGATCAGCTATTTCAATATCAGCTTTCCAAATTGCACCTATGATAGATTATGACAGAGGTGACTGTGATTGCATTTTGATTTTAGCAGCCATAAGCAGCACCGAAAACATTCCTCACCTCTGTCAACAGTACAAATTCATCCTAAGTACAACTATCAGCCAATTGTTAGCAACTGCAAATGAGTACCAGTTGGCACAATCGTTGCACTGGTAGTTCGTGCTATGAAAATGCGTATGCAATTTTCAATTAAGTCATTCATATGTAAACTTTTTTCCTTTTGAACCAATACCTCAAAATCACTATCCATAGAAACTATGTTTCTAATACATAGTATTTTGTTGGCTTTACAGGAAACTAGGAATAGAGGAGCACAGATTTACATTGTTCAGACTTTTACTTTTTCACCTTTCCATGCTCCAAGACATTTCACTGGTTCTCACATGTTAAAGACATCTTTGGTTTTAAAATACTCTACTATTATTATACATTTAGATACTTCTATAGGTTACTATGTTAAAGACTTCTAGAATATGCACATCTGAAACTCTAATTTTGTTTTTGTACCTATGAAGACAATGGTTCTCAATGTACATCTGACATATATGTTCAATAATTATTATCCCTCCATGCATAATGCCATTCAAACTATATAGTTTAAATGTTCCCTTTTGCATTCTGTCCTTCCTAGCTTTTCCAATATTTGCTTTCTAATTCTTACACTTTCAAGAATTTATGGTGACCAATGAGAAGTTGTTATGGTTGTACACTCTAGGCCCATTAACAAGTTACTTGAGACAGCAAATGGTTATTTTCCTTTGGCTTTTCACATTTTTTGGTTGTTACTGCAACCAAGTCTCACCCCTGCTTTTATGCATTGTACTTTATAGTCCCTTTTCCATCATGCATTCTAATGTATAGAGTACACTCCTGTATACACAAATCCATATGTTTCTTTTGCTGCATATATGCGTATTCACATGTATATATGCTTCTATGTCCATATGCACATATGCACATATTCGTGTGTCCATGTATTCATCTATGCTTTTATGTATTTTTATGCGCAACTGCGTATACATGTGTCCATGTATTTATGGCTCTGTCCCTCTAGCATTGTACCAATTTATTGTTTTATATGGATAATGCATATAGCTATACTAATTAACTGTTTGACTGTGCACAGTAACTATTTTCATGAATGCCACATAAGCTTATGTG
The DNA here is from genome assembly GCA_007258455.2 of Sequoia sempervirens. Taxonomy (NCBI): domain Eukaryota; kingdom Viridiplantae; phylum Streptophyta; class Pinopsida; order Cupressales; family Cupressaceae; genus Sequoia; species Sequoia sempervirens. The sequence continues at coordinate 172,488,572 of VDFB02353493.1, read as the reverse complement.
TATCAGGATACATATATACTCACACTAAAAACTATTGATTTATGATCTCTATTGTCTGATCTTTCATAGACATGTTACTATTGCAATCAAGTGTGTAAAGCATTTGTATTCAAAGAAATTAAATACAGGAATGGCAATATGTTACACAGCCTTGTCTTATGTCTTTATAGCAGTTTTTTCATTGCATTTCAAGAATACCAGGAACTAGAATTTTATTCATATTATTTCATCTATGGCATTTACAGCTTTTCCAATAATTATTATAAGCATAGAGTTCAGTGTTGAATGGTTCTGTCATTCATGTGATGCCTACAACATTGTTCATGCCAAATTGTATTATCTGACAAACTTAACACGCAAAAACCAAAGTGTCCATTGTGAACACTTGTTGCATTCCATGGGATCACATTTCTTTGACAAGTTTTTTTGTACAGTTCGCTTCCCTTCTATACATTTCCATATTTTGCAAATGTGCCTATGAGCACATTAACTACAATAGGTGACAAAATTCCTTTATCCTGTATGCTTTCATCATAGCAAACAAGCTCAAAGAAATTGCAAATTCTAGGTTTTGTGGGCAAATGCATAGGCAAATTAAAAAAACATTCGAGGGAAAGAGCTTTTGATTCTAAATCCATATGCAAACTTTGATTCAAACTAGTGGATGAAGATACATAATCCACTAATGCAAGATCAATGCTTTGAATGGCATCTGGCTAGAGGGAGTGTTCTTTGCATTGCTAGTTACTCTTTCAATATATAACAAGGTTCAAGGAAAAAGCTCTGATTACCATTCATGTTGACATAATTCTCGTTCCAAACCTCTCTTTATGAGACTGCTTTGTAGTAATAAAAAAAATACAAACTTTACAAGCCTCACATGCAACCATGCATCTCATTTGCACATACACTTCTAGATGCATCCATCTGTACTGCAATACATGTACCTTTCTGCACATGTAGCAATGGATATAAGTATCTATGCAACACACGCAAAGTAACAGAAATGCATACCAAGTAACTCAACTCTATATTAAATGACCAAAGCACCCTGGCCATGCGTGGACTCTAAGCAACTCCACTGCCTTCACCCCGAGCCAGATGCCATTCAATGCATTTAATTCTTATTCATGCATCATGTACATCTGCCTGCCATAATCAATTTATGCATTTGCATTTTCCTGAATTTTTAAAACGGAAATGATTTATAAAGCTATTCGCACGAATAGAAAAATAGATAAATGCTAGTTTTCCAATATATAAAATAGCCCTCCAAATTCAAACTATACAAAAAAATAGGCAATATGTTAAATGGCAAAATGTGATTCGTTCATGCTGCTGGTTAAATGCATTCCGAGCGAATGCATAAGTATACTTTCGATACATGTATATTTAAGCATTTATGTATTCAACTATGCATCTATCTATCTATCTATGCAACTATGTTTCTATGTATTCATCTACCTATAGATGCATCTACGCTATTATGTATGTCATCCTATGTGCAAATGTATATAGGCATTTATCCATATATGTGTCAATGTATCTATGAATACATCTATCCATAGATACATGTATCTACACATCTATGGATACCATGATAGATGTCCGCATCCATGTATATGAGGATACATGTATCAAGTAGCTTGGTTCCAAGTCTTCACTCTATAGCAACATCATCTCATGTGACTACACAGATCCACAAAATAACAAAAAATGAAATGGTCAGAGTAGTCACAATGCATGTCTTCTCACATAAATGTATATTACATGATAAATCCACATTATGTTTAATGCATTTACTTTGAATCATAACCAACAAAAGACCTAAATACTACTTTGCAGATTAAAAAAAAAACAATTTTGGAAACATCAACCTCCAGAATTAAATATCAATATGCACAAATTCATCATATTACTCTAACTAGATGACTATGGACAACATGTTACCTATGCAATCTAAATTCTAGAGATTCATACCATCCTTATGCACCTCTGCACAAATACATACTGTCTAACATATATACATAATTACATGTACACATATAACTACAGTTTACAGAACCAGAAACCAGTTACTTGAGGCAATAAATACTTTCTTTCCTCAGTTTTCTTTTACTTTGCAGGTTTAAAGCACACTGTGACATTAGCAATGTGAACAAATACACTTTCTTACCTCAGTTTTCTTTTACTTGCTCATTCCTTCCAAAGCTCTCTTTATAGCACAGTTGTCCATTGCCTCCAAGTCTCAGATGAATCCTTGGTCTTTCAAGAAAAGATTCAATTGAATAACACTAAAAATGATATAAACTATGATTTTATATTCAAAGTATCCAAATGCATTGCAGCAATCGAAAACCCAACTTCCATTTAACATGTACAATGACAATAAACATAATGAAAAATCCATTTGCTTCAAAGTTTTGTAAGCAATTTCAAGAGATTGTCTGGCCATTGTCCAAAATATAGTTTTCTATTACCATAGTCCTTGAATCTTCTTTAGGTCTGACTGCTACTTTGTTAATTCATTCTCATTGAAATTTCTAAATGTGCAATGTTCCCAAGGATAATTATACTTATTTATCTCTTTTAATTGTTATATATTCAAAGACTAATTAGCAATCCAAACAGCCTCCCGTTTAGTCAGATGCAATTCAACGCATTAATTTTCTATCAATGAACTGTGTACTTTCAGCCACTAGTTTTAATTGAAGTATGCATATGGATTCAGAATCAAACTCTCAAAATAAATGCATAAATAAATGTGTCTTTTTCTTCATTACATAATGTATCTATGTATCCATAGGTGCAATCATGCATATATCGATTTATGCATATATCTTGCTATCTCTTTATGCATTTGTCTATAAATGTATGCCTGTATGTATGGATACATGTATACCTTCATTTATGTATATATGCGCCTATGAATTGCATACACACATCCATGTATATATGCATCTATCAATAATTTGCATGGATACATGTATATATGCATCTATCGACTCATGCACTCATGTAAATATGACAGCTCATTGGTTCCAAAGCTCTCTTTATAGGACAGTTGTACATTACCTGCAAGACTGAGATGAATCCTTTGTATTTCAAGAAAATATTCGAATGGATAACACTTAAAATGATCTAAACTATGATTTTATAATCAAAGTATACAAATACATTGTAACAATAACGATTTATGTATCTATGTATCCATAGATGCAACCATGCATATAATGATCTATGCATATCTTGCCATCTCTACATGCATCTGTCTATATATGTATGACTATATCTATGAGTGCATGTATACATTGATTTATGCATATATGCACCTATGAATTGCATATATCCTGTTATTTCAATGCATTTAATTTGCATATATGACTTCATTCATATTTGCATATGTATATGAATACATTCTTCCATGTAGCATACGCATTTGTACATATATCCACATATGCATACATCCATGAATACATGTGTTCATATGTCCATTTCTTCAACTAGTGTTGTTCTCTGTGTTTACATGTGTCTGTTCATCCATCTATGCATATACCTATCATTAGCTCTATGTTTTAATTCCTCCATGTATTTAATGTTCTCCACTCTATCAGTATTTACATGTTCTCTATTTTTATGTTCTTCCATATTTATTTTTTCCATATTATACACATAAGAACTTCCACTTTGCCTTCTATTTTGATTGTTGTATTCATAAATATCATTATATTTTTATATCCACTCTTCTATTGTTGCATTTCGAGGAAGCTCAAGGATCTCACTACCTTGTTTAATATGAAGGAGAGTGAGAAATGCAACATGCGCCTTTTTACTGTGTTTATATTGACAGTCTCAACCCTATGATGATTTTTAAAAGCATAACCAATACCAAACTAGACATTCTTCCACCCCTTGTTGCAAGAAACAATAACTTCATACCCTATTGATTCCATTTATTTCCATTTCCACCCTTCCACATCCTTTCTTGGGTGATGTCATAATAGTGGTTTACAATTCCTGAGAGGAACAAATTTTAGCTGAAATCACATATTTTTAGAAAATATAATGATTTAAGCCTTAACAAGTTCCATTTTAAGGATTCCAATTGAAGAGGGTTTGATCAAATCACCTTAGATCAAAACCCCTTGGATAGAACCTTGCTATTTTTAAACCATACCTATAAATGTGTCTCCTTTACACCTATCAAAATGCTGATAAAAAATCACTTTTGATTTAGCTTTTGGGGGATCAAATGAATTCATTTAAAATTTATTTCAAATGATTATGGTATTCCTCAGAACAAGCTATCCAATGAATATAATTTTAATATGTTTTGGTTTTGTTATGTATTTGTTTTTAAGTTTTATTAAACATAGGTTTTTCATCGAAAATGAATTTCTTTATTCTTTACATGTGGAAAAATAGAAGATTATCAAAAAAAAAAATTTTGAAAAATATGAGTGCACCAGATATTGAAGTCCTTGATCCAAGAAAAAAAATAAAATTTTTGACATATACAAAAAAAGTTACGCGTTATACAGGTTTCACTGTGTCTGAATTGTAATTCGTTTGACTTTGAAACTTGATTAAGGAAAAAATATTCAATAAAAAACTATCTAACCAAGTGGAAGCACTAGATATCAGAGTTACAATTCTAAATTTGAAAGAATTAGAATTTTATCCTTCATGGAAAAAAGTTATGCGTTATAAGGCGTCACTTTTTAAAAATGTTGTTTTCTGAAAAAATCAATTTTCGTGGGAGATGGAAAAAGAAGTGAAATTTGATTCCAAAAATTTGAAAAAAATATTTTTAGAATCTACAAAAAATTTGATGAGACTCTAGTTTGCACCATCTTCAAATTCCTCACAGTTTAGCCGCTATAGGTGCCCGAATGTGAAGATTTAGTTAAAAATAATAATTTCAGTGTCCAATTTGGCCAAAAATTGTAAACCACTATTATGGGATCACCCTCTTCTCAAATCAAATACATTTCAAAATCCAATTATTTGCTTGTGTTGCCTCATACCAATGTGTTGCGTACCTTTTTTCACTAAACCCAGTTCCCACATCGAAATTTTCATTTCTTCCATTTAATTGTAAGCATATAACTTGCAAACGATAAATTCATACGATTTACATTCGCATTCATTCTCATATTCACTATCCCATATTCTTGTCTCCCATGTTAAATACTTTTCATAACTTATTTATGCACCTTATTTGCATCTCATCTTTTTCTCAATTCACTCTGTTTCTTCCACTTCCATAACTCATTCTTCTTTCTAACATTTACATATCTCTATCTATCTACACCTCGAATATACCCTCATCCATCACAACAAAATTCACACCATACCAAGCAAAGAAAAAGATGACGAAAATATTAAGGTTATACAAATAATCACTGAGGGCTTCAAAAATTACACTCATAACATATAGTTGTATTCAATAGTTATTTTCATCATGCCTTTTTTGAACCTTGTTTATTACAGATCCCTGTAAGCATGTTTAACAATTTCTTCAAGCCTATTATGTGTAATCAGATTTAACAAATATTTACATGTTTCCTTCCATTCATATAGATCATTAGGTATCCTTTATCCAGTTGCTCAAAAAACAATATTCTATATGTTCCAAATGCAGATTGTCCCCAGAATTTCTCGCTTTATGCACACATGGATTTATAGATTGTTCTTTGTGCACCAAATTACATGGACAGATCTATACATCCATCCATGTACAAATGTTTACAAGGATCCAAATATTTATGCATTTCCTCTGATATATGGTTTCCTAGTATTTAATTTGTTTTCCCTGTTTTCCTTTCGCTTCCTTCTACAAATGCTACTTGAACATCACTATGATTTTACAGATTTGTATTCCTACTTGATTTTACTGTTTTACATTCAAATTTCTCGTTCACATGTCATGTATGCTTTTTACTCTTTGCATTTTCTGCACATGGATACATGCATACATGTTTACCTTGAGCATTGTTACAAATGTTTAAGATTATTTCCATTGAATAGTTCAAACAAAATAATAATACATTTTGGCTTTCTCAATAAGGTCATCAAGGAAATTTGTAACTGCAAATGTAGAAATGCACCTATGTAAAGGTGTTAATACTATATTTTTATATCTGTTCATCTCTTGTCACATTTCAAGGAGGCTCAAGGATCTTGGAACTTTGTTTAGTCCAAAGGAGAGTGAGAAATGAGACACCAGTCTTTCTTTTGTATTTTTATTCACACACTCAGCCCTATGATGATTTTAAAAAGCATAACCAACAACAAAATACATATTCCTACACCCTTGCTTGGAACAAAATTTGATTTCATACCCTATCGAATCCACTCATTTCCATTTCCACCTATGCACGTCATTTCTTCTTAAATCAAATACATTTCAAAATACATTTATATGCTTCTCTGGCATCACACCAATGTCTTGCATTCCTTTTTTTTCCTCAATCCAATTCATCGATTCAAATTTTCTTAACTTGTATTTAATTTTAAGCATATAGCTCAAAAATGATAAATTCATATAATTTACATTCCATTCATTCTCACATCCAATTTCACATATCGTTCCTTCGCATATCTAATACTTTCCATAAGGCATTCATATACCTTGCTTGCATCACATCACTCTCTCAATTCCTTCTCTCTCTTGCATGTACATCACTCATACTTCTTTACCACCCTTAGATATCTTTATCTATCTATAGCTCAAATATACCTTCATCCATTAGAACAGAGTTCACACCATACCAAAGGAAAAATTGGAAAAAATATCAAGGTTATGCAATTAAACACTGAGGGCTTTGAAAATAACTATGAGAACATAGACTTGTATTTATGAATTCCTTTGAAAACATTTTATACTATGCCCATGCATTCATGTGCTATTGCATTTCCTTATTACACTTGGTCAGACAACAATAATGTATGATTCTTTTGTTTCAATCATAAATGTTCTTATCATATCTGTCAAATGCAAATTGTTCCACACATTTACTAGCTTTCTCCACATAGGCATATATACATTCTTGTTTAGTTACCAACTTCCATGGACACATATACACATAGATGCATGCATTAATGTTTACCTTCATCCATACATTTAAGCATTCCTTTGATATATGCATTGCTAATAAATAGTTAATTTTCCCTGTCTTCTTTCATTTCATACTGCAAATGCAAATTCAGTCTCATTGTTAAAATATAGTTGTTTTGAAGAGTTCTTTTCAAAACATCTTTTCCATAATGTTTTCCTACTTCTTCTTTAACCTGTAACTTGTTTCTAACATCTCTAGCTTTATGGATGCAGGCATATATACATTCTTCTTAACATATCAAGTTAAATGGACACATGTACATATATGTGCATGCATATGTCTTTACATGGATCCATATTTTAATGCTTTCCTTTCATATATGCACTGATACTAACTAGTTTATTTATCTTGTTTTATTTCATTTAATACTGTAAATGCAATTTCAGTTTCACCATGCTTTCAAGATTCCTTTGGTGTCGTCGATGCTTTTCACTCTTTTGTGCATTCCATGCACATTCCTAAATGTCTACATGTCTCCATGTTTACTTAATGCTTCACACATTGTTTCAAACATTGTAAGAATATTGTACTACAGATTATTATAATAATTTAATGTTTGCATGCCAACTGCTACAAACATGTTTATTATTTTACTGTATCTACATTTTATCTTACCTAATAAAATTCTTTATATCTTTCCAAATTATTTCTTAATTTGTAATCCATTAACAACATTCAGATCTAATTTCTAATAAAATCAATACCTTTGTATAGTTTCATCCAATATTTTTTCGTAATATTTATTTCATTTATTACATTTTCATAAGTTAAACTATTACATTTTCTGTTATTTATACACAAATTTACTCTTAGGTTGTAAGGTTCTTTATTATATTTTTCCAAATTACTTATTGTTTATTATATCAACACAAATTTTTATTCATATTACATAAACAATATTAAAATCTTATTTATAATAAAATCAATAGCTTTCTAGTCATTCATCTAACAATTTAATGTAATATAATTACATTGTTCTATACACGAAAATATGTTATCATATTAAATACATAGGATTTAAATCTTATTTATAATAAAATCAATAGCTTTATATATTACTAATCTTTACACTATATTAAAAAAAAAACCATTCATTAATCTTACAAAAGTTTATACTCAAATTAGCTACTCCTATCAATCTTCTGCCTAATACTACTGTTCCTATTAGCACTTGCATATTGTAATATGATAAACTAAAATAACTCAATTACAAATATCTCTACATCAAAACTTTGTTCCATTTAAAATGACTAATGAATTTCTCAATCAACAGGTTCTCTAAAAAAAATACATTGCACTAGTCATAAATAGTTTATTTCTCCTACTCTCTTTCATTTAATACTATAGATGTGAACTGTGTCTCCTCTTGCTTTAGGACTCCTTCACATGCCAACTATGCATCTCACACTTTTGTGCATTGTCCACATGTGCATACATGTATTCGTATATGTCTCATGCATTACAAATGTTTCCGATAGTTTGCATTACTAATGTTTCTGATTGTTTGCATTGCAAATGTTTCTGATTGTTTCTATACAAAACCCCATGTATTCATGATACCCATAAACAAAAAAATCCTTGCATCCGTCCACAAGTTTTTCCATTTCACATGTCCCCATGGACCACGTTCCCCATGCATTCTACACATTTTAAATATATTTATATTCCAATTTCCTCTCTCCAAACTTTCTGTAACTCATAGCTACATGGCTTTTACCTCTCGGTAGGAACTCGACACTTGTGTCACTTGTTTAAATTGTAGTCTTATTTTGTACTTAGAGAAATCCAATACAAATAAAGGAATCTTTAACTCTATCATTTAAAAAGTATTCTTCACCTAAAATTAATTAATTTGTTTTTAATTAATTAATTAATTAATTAATTAATTTTTTTATATTAATATTTCAAATCATACTTATTAATCTATCACTAAAATAAAATATTTAATTAATAAACAATTAATTTGTAAATAAAATCAAGGTGGGGGGCTAGCTTGATTGGCTAAAGCATCCTGTTGTAGGCAAGAGGTCATGAAAAAAAATTACCATTATAAAAAATTGTGTCAATCAACAATTTTAAGTACCTTTCAATTTCTCTTTTACAACTGATTCGACCATGCCCTTCTTGTATACACTCAAAAATGTTGATACCTTCGAACAAATTATCTTATTAGAAAAGAACTTCAAATAAGTTTCATTATATTTTTAAGAAAGTCTTCATTTGAAATATTTTAATTTAATATTAGCTTTTTTCTTCATGAAGATTTAAATTCATCTTCTTGGTTTGCTAATATTTATGGTTTGTTAATATAGTAAAATATTAGGGGAATCTAAATAAGTTCTCTTAATTGAAATAATTAAGATTCAATGATAAATTAGTAAATGCAATTTATTATTAACTATAATTATATTATAAATTCATTATGTAATTGAGATTGATTAATAATATAAATAATAGAAAGGAGAGAGACAAAAGAGTTGTCTCAAATATGAACAATGTTAACATCAAACATTATAATGGCATAATAGTCTAATAGTTAGAAATTAGATATTAGATTGATGATAAAAAAAACTAAGATTATCAATATTTAATTTTTTGAGGATTTTCAACTATATTCTATTTATAATGTACTCCAATGAGAGTGATTCTATCTTAGAAGCACAATTTTATCAATTAAAATAATTGATCTTTAGCACTTGTAGAAAATGTTTATCTATGTGATGGTATCTTTGTTTTGAAGAGCATCATTTTGCATATTCTATAGGTATGTTGAAGTATGAAACTTTCTTAAATTTCTTTTTGCTTCCTATTGTTTCATATGGTCTCATTATTGGGCATGTGTGTTTCGATGTTTAAAGTGGTGCTCTAGTGGTTCTTTTTTCAAGTAGGGAAGCTAAATATTTTGTTTGGTTTGGGTTTTTTTCTCCTCTATTTGTTGTGGTGGTTCTGTGGTGCTAGGTGTCGGTAGGGGAGGCATAAGGGTTTGTCTTTTTTATCTGTATCTTTTGAGCTAGTCTTGGATTTGGGCTATGCATGGAAAGTGGTTTTCTCTTGCTGCGTAGGTGGGCTTTGATGGTTTAATTTTGTGGAGTTTACTTTTGGAAATGGATCCAAGGGAGGTCTTTGGCTTTAATTCTTCTTTGGATTTTCTCTCCACTTTGAGAACAAAATCACCTTCTCGTGCAATGAAGGCGATGGAGAATAATTTATTTATAATGATTTGGGGATTGGTGGGTCTGCTCTGTCTAGGGGACCTCATATTTTAAAAATCAATGGATGCTTGGAACAGAGCAAAGAGAAGCTAGTGTTGGTAATTCAACCCGAATCAATTGTAGATGATATTGAGTACTTCTCAAAACATGTATTGATTTGCAAATTCATGGGTATGTCAGTTTCTCTTCAATACGTGGAATCATGGGATCAATGGACCTACGCCCCTGAAGATGAAATGGAGGTCATGCTATTGGAAAATAGTTATTTCATGGTGGTTTTTAACTATATGGCTGACCACAAGCATGTTTTTGAGGGGGGGCTTATTTCCATAATCATATTGGCTTATTTATTAAGCCATGGAATTCTGGGTTTAATCCTTTGGAGGAGCTACTAGATAGAGTTCTAGTGTGGGTGTGTCTCCCTCGATTTCCTATTGAATTTTGGTGTGATGATATATTTTAAATGGTTTCTTTGTTGTTGGGGAAATCAGTGGGTCCTTCTTAACAAACCCAAGATAGAAAGGTGATGACTTTTGCTTGCATTTGTGTTGAGATTGATTTGAGTAATTTTCTCCTAGATTCTTCAGAAATTCATGTGGGGGCACGTATTCTTGGGTGCAACAATTGGATTATGAGACTCTTCCTTTCCAATGTTTTCTATGTCATGAATATGGTCATTTGCAGCGAGGATTCCCTAGGGACAAATTTAATGAGTCTCAGACTTCACAATGTTCTCACAACTCCTCTAAGGTTGATAAAGGTGTAGTGTAGTATAACATATACCCTTGCATTTTCACACTTGTTTGGGCTTTCCTTGCTTTATTTCTCCTTCTTTATGTCTTAATTGGTCCTATTTTTCATCCACAAGCCCTATGAATTATATCATTTTTTAGCTAATCCTGACATTCTCCAATGCACAAATGATAATTTAGTGATTTCATTGGAGTGTCCCTAATTTTTAGGTTGGGACTAAAATTCCACCTAGGGCACCTTTGTCCCCCAAAGGTCTTGGGACCCTAATTTTGAGGTATCTTAATTGGCCCCTTTTTGGTGTTTGTGCCCCAAGTTTCATGACTTGGGACTAAGACACCACCTAGGGAATCTTAGTCCTCCTTGAGTCATTTTCAAGATTTAATTTCAAATTCTGGTAGGATTTAGCCTCCTTTATTTAATTACTTCATATGTCGGCTTGGTGTGATCTAATTTCAAGATATTAAGCATAAGTATAAATACAAGGTTCCTTCTCTCATATTTTCACCTAGCAAGCTAACAAGCAATCTAAGCATCTAATTATTCAAGAATCCAAGCATTCACAAACATTTCATCAAGCATTTGGAACCATCTTCAAGATTCAAGCATCATATCAAATAGTTTCTTGCATCATGTGTGTTGTTGTGCTAACATTTGTGATGTAGGGTTTTGATTCAAGCAAGAAATTCAAGATCATTCCTTTGGTTCAATATCCATATCCATTGCATCCATTGCACACAAGTTTGTAGACTTTACAAGGGTTTTGGTGAGTTGTAGCATTACATGTTGTTCATTCACCATTTCCTTTAATGATTCTATTTCATTTAATGTTTTAATTACCAACAAGGCATTTGACCTAGGAAAACCCCCATTCACTAACAAACAACAAGTTTTTCCATTCTTGCATATTTGTGATTGCAGATTTAGGTTGAAGATTTGAAGATCATTTGGAGTGCAAAGTTGTAAAAGTTGCAAAGTTTCATTTCAAAGTTCTCATCTTCGAGGAAACTCACCTACATGCCTAATCTGGAAGTTTCAGAGCCTAATATCAAAGGAGAAGCAAGTAAAGACCTTGGAGCTCATGACCACATTTAGAGTTTTTAGAAATTCAGAGCAGGACTATTAGACCACCTTGGGTGTCTTATTCCTCCTGATCACATTTTTCAGAAATTCCTTTAGATCTAGTTCTGACATCCAAAGACTCTGCATCTACCCCAAAAAATACCAATGGGGCTAATATGCCACGTAGGGCATCTTTGTCCTCCCTAGCATATTTTAACAACTTCTTTGCATTTCTAGAATCCCCACAACATCTCTAGACTTCCCATGTACCAATATCCTAACTCCCTATTGCATAATTTCATCATTTACATCTCTCATTTAGCTTCCATAACTAGGCTTTGTAGGTTGAATGTTCATTTGTCTTTTCCAAGCATTTGATTAGTGGTGAACCCTTAAAAGCTAAAAAATCCTCCTCCTAGGGCCTCCTCAGTAAGAATTGACTTAGCTTGTGAGGTTGTTAATCAATCCAATTAGAACTCCTTGGAGATCCTTGAATGTTAGTTGGAGAAAAGTGACATTCTATGTGTTAGTTCTTCCATAATCATTTTGGTGAACCCAACCTTGTTGAGATTTCATTTCTGATTTTGGATTCCATTAAATTCCTTAGATCTAGATTGCATTCATTGAATCTTGCATCAGTGAAAGTGCATCTAGTGTTTCTTTCATCTTGCATTAGTGAAATTACATTTAGGGTTTCTTATATTTGCGTTAGTGAAAGTGCATAAAGGTTATATTTTTATTTTCTTGCATCATTTAATTTCATTTAAAAAACTGAAAAGTGCATCATTCATCATCTTAGTTGCATTTAGAAACATTCTTATTGTATTCAAATTTGAAAAATAAATAAATTCAATTTCTTGTCTCTAGTTACTTTTTCTTGCACTGATTTGCACATTTTTCTATTTTTAAAAGTTAGCATCCTAAATAGGCAATATTTAAACATTATTGACAATCAAGAATTTGTTGGTTTTCTACCAAAAACCTCTACTAGGACTAAATTGACCTTCCTGGCATCTTAGTCCCTCTCAAGATTTTTCCCTCAAAAGTCTCCCTTTGTTGTTTGCCCAGGAGGACCATTATGCCCTTCTTGGAATCTTAGTCCTTGTTGACTTTGACTCTCCAATTTTTCAAGATCTAAAATTTCTTTTTTGTATTTTTGTGGGTTGCCTTTATTTTTTTGTTTTAGTTTCCAAAATTGTTGTTATCTCAATTTCTTTCATTTCAAGTGTATTTTTTCAATTATTGTGTCATGGATATGTGGTAAATGGAAAGTTGTGGATGTCCTCAAAATATTTGATAGATGTGTCAAACTATTCCCTTGGTAATGACCCTAATGAAATTGAACTCACTCATGCTCACTCATCTCCTAATGCATGTCCTCCTCATGATATTGACATCATTGGAGAAGATGATGATAGTATGAATAAGTTCCTACACAATTGTCTTGATAACCTTGAAGGTAATGCATCATTCTATCCATCCATGAAACAACCAGATCCTCTCACAATACCACCTTTTGAGATGTTTGGTTACTTACATCCTGAAACACAAGTTGAACCTAAGTTCCCTACAATAGGTGGACCTAGCTCGTCTAGACAAACAAACACTCAACCATTTTATGATAACAAAGTAAAAAACACTCCAATCAACCTAGAAGAAAACATATGGCAAAGGATTCACAATCTTAAGTAAACATGGATGCAATACAATAGATGAACATAACATTCACCATGTCCTAGAACACCTATCAACCAATGAAAACACAACAGTGTTAGGATATCAAGATCCCCCTCACACTATACAACGTCCTAGACAATACTTAAAGCTTTGTAGTGATGGTATAGTCATCTTATATTCTCCCCAGGTAATATGAATTTCCTTCTTTCTAAATAAAAACCAATGACTCTTAACAATGAAAAGGATGATAGGATCACCTTAGGTCCTCCTCCTCCTTATTCAACTACAGAAGTTGGTGAATTTAGCTGTCACAAAGCATCTCATAGAATAAAGAAACCTCGGTTCCCTTGTCCACCATCTTCAACCAAGTGAACTTTACACATCCTTTTAAGTCAAGGACTTATTACATTACCACCCATGCCTAAAAACCAATTTCCAAATCCTAAGAACAAAAACACATCTTATTGAAAACATCATAGAATTTTTGGTCATAGTACCAATGAATGCCACACCTTAAAACAAGAATTTAAAAAGTTTGACATTATTGAAATAATTCCTTAAAGTGGGATCCTTGTCATTTAATATTTACAGAATACTCTATTCTCACTATTACATGACCCTTCTCATCACCTAGCTCAGGCCATTGTTGTCTTGCACTCAGTGGAGGAAAGAAGTAGATGGCCTTGTCGTAGTAAGGCATTTGTTGTTGTCCCTTAGGTTTGTTATCTATCTTCCACTTATATAGACTAATATTCGGGAGGTTGGTAAATTTCTTTAGGTCAACTCACCTATGCCTTAATAGTCATTTGCATCTTGTTTTTATTCACTTGCATGTGTGTAATGTGATCCCTCATGATGTTTTATTTGATGTTTCTCTCTCTATGTGCATTCCTCTATTTGTACCTTCATTCTTCTATATGTCATATACTTTTTCCTTTTCATTGATATTTTATCTTTTCCTTTCATTTTCATTTCTTTCTTCTGTTTTCCTTTTTGGGGATGATGTAAGGCATCGAGACACCCTATGTCTCTTCCATGTTGACTCGAAATATTTTTCCTTATCTTTTCTTTTATTTTCCTCTATCTTGTGTTTTCCTTTTGGGGATGACACAAGGTGTTGAGACACCCTATGTCTCTTCCATGTTGACCCAGAAAGGATTTTCTTTGATTTCTCTCTCTTTGTGTCATTATTCTAGTTCTATGTGCATTTGGGGAATGATGACAATTTCGAGCTCTCTAATATAATTGTAGAAAAGATAGATACTGACCCCGGATCCATAGACCCCTTATGTGTTTCAAAGGGGCAGCCCTCTTTTCCTTGTTCATCTTTTGGCTACTATATTTAAGTAATTGCTCACAACATGGTGTTAGAAATTTCTTTAAAGTGGGGACATACATTAGCATTATTTTAGCATGATTTCATTTACATGTTCCTTGATATGATTTTCTTTCTTTATAAAATGTGTTTTTCATCTTGGTGGTGGCTTCAGGTTTGAATTCCTCTGAGAGCATGATATTTCCTTGTCCTCTCTTGGAAACATTAGATATAAGGTATGTGCAGGATCATGATGGGCCAAAAAGTTCCAATATTATGGGTATTTGTAGGGTATGTGGCTGACGACTTTTTTTGTCATCCAAAATTGATGAAACAAAAAGGGTTTTTAGAAGATATTCTCTGCTTTCCACCAATATAAATTATGCTTTAATTTGAATTTAATAAATAATTATTATTTATTTTCTATTAGAATTACGTCTAAAGTCCTAATTGATAGGTTGATTGAAAAACATCTATAACTTTCAAACGGTATCACATTTTTTGAATCCAAAACATGCGTCACATTCTATGCTTCACATACTATAGCATTAAAAAAAGAAAAAATAAATTTCATGAAGTTTTGACCAAGTTAAGGTGTTCAGACATACGAGTTTTATATTTTTTAAAATTTGTAATAAAAAATTCATAATTAATTATTTACTTAGAAAAAAATTATAAAAAAATATGCATCACATCTGGACATGAGTTCTCTACTTATATATAAAATCTTATAAAAAAATATTATCATTTTATTATGGTTAGGGTGATCGGACAAATACCTACTTCTTATTTTTCCCTAAAATTTAAGTACTTTTGCATTGAAATTTAAAATTTTCAAAATAGATTTTATTTATTTTTAAATAAATCTAGTAGTTTAGAAACTACATTTTAATTTTCTACGGATTTTATTCTTTCATATTTTTGAAATAATATAGATAACTTATTCAAATTTTTACGTCAAGTTTCCTAACACTGGTTTTTTTGAATTTTTTCCCACTTAATGGCCTATTTTTTTCCATGATTTTTTGCCACTTAAGGGCCTATTTTTTGCCACTTAAGGGAAACAAGATGAGACTTTTTGCACTTGTCCTGTCTTGGAAGCATTGGGTATGATGTTCCCTAGGATGAGACCTTGTATTTATCCTCTCTTGGAGATGTTAAACATGATGTCCCATAAAAGTAAGCCCTCGTATTAACTAAGAAAAATACCTTTCAAAATATATCTTTTTTGTTGCATTTTCTTTAAATTTGTGGAGGTATGGCTTTGATATGGTCCCCTGAGGCTCATCTAGTGAACAACTAACTTCACTAGCCCTTGTGAGCATGTGTTTTCTTTGCATAGTGGACAATGTGTTCCACTTGTAAACTTTCTTTTTAGAGAAACAACCTAGACCCAATCCACTGTGTTGGATGGCTAGTCGAGGCTTGACCCATTGTAGTTTTAGTTTTTTTCTTTTTCCCTTTTCCTATCTTTGATGGTGTATGTTTGTGATCTGGTTATGGATTTATATATCATCCTCAAGTGTGTTCCTTTGTGCTTATGTTGGTTTTCCATAGGATCTTGATCTTGGGGGATTTTACTTGATTATTATCATCCTATCTTACTGACTATGGACACCAATTTTCATATCTAAGGTTCTCTAACACTTCTAGGGTTTTCCACCTAAAAGGAGAGAAATAGACCAAAATGCATAATGTCCACACTCAAAAATATGCAAATGTGGAAGAAATATGTCTCAATGAAATGATCTAAATGCAATAAAATGGTAAAATATTGAGTTATTAATGCAAAATATAAGAAATACAAGTTTGAAACCATAGTGATGTATGCAAAATGACATAAAAATGTAAGTAAATAATAACAAAAATGAAAAATATTGGAGAGGTGCACCTAGAAACTAGAATGTGATGTAGAGAGGCTTCAAAATCCTATTTATTTTGTTGTTGAGGACATCTAGGACACTTATGCCAAGCTGGGTGACTTAGTCCTATTTTGGGGAGATTATGTTGGAATGGGTTTCTATCAAATGGGTATCTAGAAATGCAAAAAAAAAAAAATTCAAGCTTGGAAATGGGACTAATTCACCACAGATGGTGATTTGGTCCACTTGAGAATCTCAAGAAATTTGGGGCAAGAATCTATAGTTGTCGGTCTGCACTTCTCTTCCTAGCAGGTGTCTAGTTTAGAAATTGCAGAAAATGGGCTAAAAGAGGTCTCCAAGCTTCAATTAGGGCTTTGTTGAATTGAATGAATTTGATGAGTTTACAACACATTTTTAACACCTTTCTCTTTGAAAAATATGCATACAAGACCTACAAAACACACACGCAAAGAGGGGAAAAAGAGTTAAGGGTTAAAGAATAGGGATGGGTTTGCCTTGGTCAAACCCCAATTTTGTAATCAAACCCTAGAAAATGAAATGAAATTGAAAGAGAATGATGAATGAACAACCTACAATGCCACAACTCACCAAAAACTTGATGTCAAAATTTGAAGATATGAAAAAAGATGCATGAAAGTGCTTAGAATGCTTAACAATGATTAGGTAAATAGACTAATGAAATTAGGAAATTATAAGATTGTAGGAGATGAAAAATGAGGGGAAAACAATTTATTTATACTTTATTTTATAATATTTTATAATAAGAAGACATCACATGATGACCTCAAGGTTAAGAGAATAAAATCTTTCCAAAAAATTACAATAATTTTTATTTTTGTGCCTAGTAGGACTAAGTTGCCCCAAGTGGTGACTTGGTCTAACAAGGGAGATTTTACAAGGTGTTAGGAATTAAAGTGTATTTAATGAGGTTTAATGGGATAATTCTCTGAAACACACTTAAGTAGGGTTGGGAACTACATTAAGGTGTATTTTAAACATAAGAAAGGGTTGAATTATTGATGACAAGCCTAGAAAAGTGTGAGATTTTGTTACAACTCTTTACAACACTTTGAAATGAGACTTGGTAAATGATAAAAAGAGCTTATTAAGGTGAATTATAATGAAAGGTTCCTAGAAAAGTGTGAAAGTGGGTTACAACACTTCACAACACTTTTACAAGACATCCTAGAATTCTTAACGATTCATAAGGGTCTAAGACCTAATGTGAATGTGTTGTCCACATTACAGCATTAAATCTAGGAAAAAGCAAGCCAAAGTCCATAAGAGAGACTCAAGTACCGATAAAAATTTCCAACTATACATTTTTTGGTGACACATTAAGCCCCCAACTTAGTGAGAGGATGAACTTGCCTCAAACTCACACTAAAGTAGCCCAATATGCACAACAAGAGGGATCCAAATACCATGCATGAAGATGATGAAAAGGAATGAAAGAGAAAGAACAAAAAATCAAATAAAGCTTGATCATTTGACCATCCCATTGTGGATCATATCTAGGTTGTTTGTCTAGAAAAATAAATGTATACCCACTCTGAGGTGACGAAACTCATGAATGTCCACTGAGTAAGAAGTCCTAAAAGGTGAGAAACATACACTCATGATTGGTATGCACTCATACACAAGCAAGTCACTATGGGGAAAAGGAATGCCTTAGAATGAGCTTCCCACTCAACCATACCAAAGTTATACCTCCTGATAACTTTAATAAGGTACCACAGAAGAAAATGACATTTTGAGCTTCATGAGACAAGGAAAACTTTGTATGTTTGGAGCTCATGAACAAACAAGATGGCACCACACACATGCAATCTATGTTATGCAAGGTGGCCATATAACAAATTGTAAAACATGACATGCAAAAGGTGTTCAAAGGAGTCTTCCTTAGCTCATGCAAGGTCTATAACTTAGGGAACATTGTGTCTAATGTCTCTAAGAGAGGACCAATC
The DNA here is from genome assembly GCA_007258455.2 of Sequoia sempervirens. NCBI lineage: Eukaryota > Viridiplantae > Streptophyta > Pinopsida > Cupressales > Cupressaceae > Sequoia > Sequoia sempervirens. Next base: position 172,469,585 of record VDFB02353493.1, on the reverse strand, counting down.
AAAGAATAGAAAATTCACAACTTAGGGGATGTAGTGTGTCGCATCAAGCCACCAAGAGGAATGTAGTATGCTAAGATAGATTACGCTCATGAAATATATCACACCCAATTTCACTGACAAAGCGAAAAACCTATCATATTAAGTAAGAAGGCTACACTAAGAACCAAGAAAAAGAAAAATACTAAATGATAATGCCAGTGTATGCCATCACTTTAAAGGAATTGTTACACACTATACTATGAGCAATTATTTTAAAGTGGCAAATGAAAAATTATAACAAGAAAGAAGACATGAGATCCAACTTGATAAGCCCCTATACCAAGTCATGCATTTCCAAGTAAGGTTACATCATGCGAGAGAAAAGAAGAAAAGAGAAGGAAGGTATTTACCCCAAAATAAAAATGCCAAACACATAAGAGATCTATGGATTTGGGGTTAGTATGTTCTTTGCTGCAATGTTTTGTAAAGAGCTTGGAACTATCATCATTCCCCAAATACATAGAACTAGAAGAATGGAAAAAAGAGATTGAAAACAAAGAAAAAGAGAGATACATTTGGGTCAACATGGAAAAGACATAAGATGTCTTGACACATTGCATCATTCTAGGAAGGAAAAAAAAGGTAAAAAGAAAACGAAAAATTTGAAAGAAAAATGAAAAAGATTTTGGGTCAACATGAAAGAGACATTGTGGTCTTAATGTTTTGTCTCATCCCCAAAAGGAAAACACAAGAAAAATAAAAAATAAAAGGGAAAAGAAAAAGAAAAAGGGGCCTTTTGGGTCAACATGGAATAGACATTATGGTCTGAATGCCTTGTTTCATCCCCAAAATTAAAACACAACAAAAATACAAAAGAAAGAGGCAAAGAAAAAGAAAAATGGGCCTTTTGTGTAAACATGAAAGAGAAATTGCGGTCTTAATGCCTTACATCATCCCCAAAAGTAAAACATAAGAAAAAGATAAAAGAAAAGTGAAAAGGAAGAAACAATGTACAACATATAGAAGAATGAAGGTAAAAATAGAAGAATGTCACAAAGAGAAGAACAACATCAAACACCACATTATGGGGGAACATGTTACACACATGAAAACACATAAAAGGAAAAGAAAAGAAAGTGAAAAACTAGTAAGGAAAATGTAAGTCAACTATCAAGCAAGTCATCTGCCTCCCAATCTCAATCAGTATAAGCAAAAGGTGAGTAATGTACTGAAGGGATAATGAAAAATGCATTACTAGGATAAGGCTAGAAACTTCTTTCCTCCACTGAGCACAAGAAAAGAATGAGCTGAGGTAGGTGATGGGAAGGGTCATGTAATAGTGAAAAGAGAATGTTCTACAACTATTACATGATAAGGTGTTTGGTGGTGGTCTATTTATCCAATAAATTCAATAGGCTTAGGAACCTCATACATATCCAATATACATTGTAAGGTTTTACAATCATTACTTCTATGTCCAATAACGTGATGATACGCATAAGACTCTGTGTTGTATTTAGGAAATTTGATTCTAGTACGAGGGGGTAATTTAATGAGATCATGACAAAAAAGCATTTGTAATGATTTTGCATTATTAGATTTAGGACAAGGAAATTGAAAAGGTTTACCCATAGGTGGGATTGAATGTGGAGAAGTAGGACCAAAGATGATTCCTTCATCTTTTTCATTGTTATTATGCATGGGTTGTTCACGAGGAAGGAGGACATTTAGATTGGGAGGGGAATCAAAGATCATCGTGCCATCATCACAAAGTCTCCAATATTATAAAGGATGCTTACTTTCATGAAGAGGATCTTGATATCCTAACCTTGTTGTGTTTGCATCTTTTGGATTTTGTTCTAAAAGTTGATGAATGTCATGTTCAGTTGTTATGTCACATCCTTGATTTCTTAAGATGGAAAAACCTTTTCCATAAGTTTCTTGAAGGTTGATTGAAGTACTACTAACTTTGTTATCATAGAATGGTTGAGGGGTTGCTTGTTTAGAAGAACCAGGTTCACCTGATGGAGGGAACTTAGGTCTTTGATTCCTTTTAGGATGTAAGTAACAAAATATATCAAGGGGTGATACTGTAGGAAGGTCTTGTTATTTCATGGGTGGATAAAATAATGTATTAGCTTCGAGGTTGTCAAGGCATTTGTTTTGAAACTCATTACTACTATCATCATCTTCTCCAATGATGTCAACATCACAAGGACATTCATGAGGATTTGAAGGAGCATGAGGAAGCTCAAGGTCATTAGGATAAGTTCTAAAGGCATAGCTTGACATGTCAACTAAATATTTTAATGACATCCTAAACTTATTAAAATATAGAGCAATGATGCAAATGTATGAAAGAAAACTAAATGCAAGAACAACAAATCTCAAAATAGTAACATAGTTGCAATAACAAAAAAATAGAAATTCGAAAAATGTTCTAAAAATGAGCAAAATGTGTAGGAGGTCTAAGTCACCCAGTGTGGCGAATTAGTCCCAGTAGTGATTTTTTTGAGATTTTTTAGTATTTTTAAATGAAATTTTATGCTTTTCAGATGTTCAAATGTAGAAACAGTATGAATATGCAAAATTTTTGGAATTTTGAATGAAATGTAATGCAAAAATGTAAGTTATATGAGTTTTTCACTAATGCAATTTTTAAAACCCTAGGATGCAAATTAAACAATGCAAAACCTAATGAAATGTTGATGCAAGTTATTCCTAGGATGTACATGCACTTTAGATCAAAAAGGAAATTTTCAAAAATTGAGTTGACCAAAGTATGGACACCAATTTTGGTATCCAGGGTTCTCTTGAACTTCAAAGGTTTTCCACCTAAAAGGAGAGAAATGGACCAAAATGTGTAATGTCCCCACTCATAACTATGCAAATATTGATGAAATATGTCTAAATGAAATTATCTAATGCAATAAACTAATAAAAGAAATGAGTTATTAATGCAAAATCTAAGAAATACAAGTTGTTTGAAAACACAGTGATGTATGCAATATGACCTAAGAATGTAAGTAAACTATAATAGAAATGAAAGATATTGAAGAGGTGCACCTAAAAACTAGAATGTGATGTAGAGAGGCTCTATAATCCTATTTATTTTGAAGTTAAGGCCAACTAGGATACTTACGCCAAGTTGGGTGACTTAGTCATATTTCAAGGAGATTATGTTAGAATGGGTTTCTATCAAATGGGTATCCTGAAATGCATAAATCACTTTTCAGGCCTGGTGGTGGGATTTATTTGCCATAGATGGTGACTTAGAACACTTGGGAATCTCAAGAAATTTTTGGCAAGAATCTGTAGCTCTCATTCTACACATCTCTTCCTAAAAACTCTTTGGTTCATAAACTATAGAAAACGAGCTGAAAGAGGTCTCCAACCTTCAATTAGGACTTTTTTGACTTGAATGACTTTGATGAGTTGGAAAGACCTTTTTAACACCTTTCTCTTTGAAAAATTTGCATACAATACGTACAAAACACACATGCAAAGAGGGGAAAAAGGGTGAAGGGTTAGAGAAAAGGGGTGGGTTTGCCTTGGTCAAACCCCCATTTGGTAATAAAACCCTAGAAAATGAAATGAAATGGAAGGAGAATGATGAATGAAAAACATGCAATGCTACAACTCACCAAACCCTTGATGTGAAAATCTAAAGATATGCAAGAAGATGCTCTAATGGATGCTTGAGCATGATTAAGTAAATGCACTAACGAAATTAGGAAATTAGAAGATTGTAGGAGATGAAAAATGAGTGGAAAACCCTTTTTTTATACTTGATTTTACAATATTTCCTAGAAATAACACATCATAGGCCAACCTTAAGGTTAAGAGAATAAAATCCTACTAGAAAATTCAAATAATTTTGATTTTTGTGCCTAGTGGGACTAAGTCACCCTAGGTGGCAACTTCGTCCCACTAGGGAAATTTTACTGGGTGTTAAGAATTAAAGTGTATTTAATGATTTTTAATGGGATTATTCTCTAAAAAACACTTAAGTAGGGCCGAAAAGTGCATTTAGGGGTCATTTAAACATAAGAAAGGGTTGAATTACTGATGAAAAGCCTAGAAAAGTGTGAGAGTTTCTTGCAACTCTTTACAACACTTTGAAATAGGACTTGGTAAGTGATAGAAAAGGGTTATTAAGGTGAATTATAATGAAAGGTTCCTAGAAAAGTGTGAAAGGGGGTTACAACACTTCACAATACTTTTACAAAACATCTTAGAATTCTTAATGATTCACAAGGGTCCAAGACCTAATGTGAATGTGTTTACCACATTACAATAATAAATCTAGGTAAAATCAAGCCAAAGTCCATAAGAGAGACTCAAATGAGTGTAAAAAATTTCCAACTATACATTTTTTGGCAACACACTAACATGGGTACATTTGAACCCCTCTTGATTGTATGGTTGGCTACTTTAGTGTGAGTTTCAAGCAAGTTCATCCTTTCACTAAATTGGGGGCTAAATGTAGTGTAGTAAAATGAAAACCCTTGCATTTTCACACTTGTTTGGGCCATCCTATTTTTATTTATGCTTCTTTATGTCTTAATTGGTCCTAATTTGCATCCATAAGCCCTATAAATTACATCATTTTTTGGCTAATCCCAACATTCTCCAATGCAAAAGGGATAATTTAATGATTTCATTAGAGTGTCCCTAATTTTTGTGGGAAATATTTGTTTCAATCCCACAGGCTAAAACCTCTATTTGAGTCAAGTCAGTGTGACATATTCTATGTCTGGCCGACGAGCAAATTTGTAGCCTTATGTTTTGTATAGGTCATTGTGACCTTGTAGAAGTCTTGTTGAATGGTTGCACATTGGAGTCTTTGGTGTGACTTGTTGTGTTCAGTTTGACCTCTTACCATGTGGAGATCTCTGGCCGACAGGCCATTCTATCTTATATTGGGGAGACCCTTGGCCGAAAGGCTTAGTTTAGGGTGAAATCCCAGTGATAGCTAAAGTCTTGCCGACAGTGTTTTATGTTGAAGCCTTGGGGAAAGTCTTGGGTGTTCGATAAGAAGTATTACCGATAGGAATGTCTCACTGATAGTATTCACTTGGGGTAACCCAAAGGTCTCAGGGAGAAGTCTCAATGAGAATGGAATGTCACATCAACGAGGATACCATTGAAGTCATTAGAGTAGCTCAAGGTGATCGGTATGAAGTCTTGGTGACTTGTGGGGTCTTGCCGATACTAGTATGGCTTCAGAGTAACATAAGAGATCTCGGTGAAACCTCTTGGTGACAGTTGAATTTCTTAGCAATAGACGGATGCTGATGGAAATGCTAATGTTTCGGTATGACTTAGGACCTCGGTATGAAGTCTTGGAAAAAGTGATGAGTCTCACTGACTCTTGGATGCTTTGGTATGACATGTTTGCTCGATGTGAGGTCTTGGCGAAAGACGAATGTCTTTCTGACCATTCAGTGCAACTTGTGATATCGATGTAACCTCTTTCCGATGGAGATGACTCTTGGTGATAACATGTAATTAGGTCTTGTGGCATCAGAGAGACACTTCTTGTGTCTCACCAAAATGCCAACACAGGTTGATCACTTTGAATGAAAGAAGACCATCCTACGTGGTGTCTCGTGGACCAATCAGAGAAGCCAAATGGGAACTATTGGAAGACAGTTCATTGTGGTAGTTCTAAGAGGAAGCTCGATAGACAGTAGTGACATGGTTATACTCTATGATCGTAGATTGTGATGGGTTCGATGGTTAGATGATTCGAAGGATCGATGGATTGTTGTGTGGTTGTATAATTAGAGTGATTTCTATTTTGTAAAGATTGTAACTTGAAGGTTCCTATACAAGTTTGATCATTGTGAAAGCTATTGTAATCTGACATCAGAAAGATAAGTTAGAACTCTGTATGTAATTTTTGTTACTATAATACAAAGTGACTTCTCTTGGTGTGGTGGTTTTTCTCCCGTCAGGGTTTTCCCACATAAATCTAGTGTTCATATGTGTTTGTCAAATACTCTATCTTTGTTATCTCTTTCATTTTCATCTTAATTAGAGTATAATTATAAAATTTTAAAAGGTATCTATGCATTCTTCCCTCAATTTTTGATGTTAGGAGAGTTGCTTCGGCATCTAATTTTCCTTACAAGTGGTATCAGAGCCTAGCCAGCTGTGTTGTCCTTGTGGGTACGTTGGGTTTTTTGTGTCAATTTTTTCTTAGTTGGAGTCTTGTAGAAGTTTGTCAATTTCTAATTATAGATTGAGATTGCAAGCACGTCAGGAATGTTGATGGTGTTTTTATGCACTTCTCAACACAAGTAGTGCGTAGGTGCACTACCTCTCTTGAAAGACAATCTTCCACAATCGGATTGCAAAACACTATCCCAAGGTTTCTCGGATGTCAGGTCTTGACAGTGCTTAGATGCCTCAATAGTTTGATATGATTTGTTGGAATCACAAGGTGGTCTTACACAAGAAATGCAAAGAAGGATACAAAGCATGGAAGTTGGATTTTGAAATGGAGTTCTTAGGATGAAAAGCTCTCATGTGTTGGCTGTAGGTTCAAACAGTACTCTTGGACTCCATTTTGGTTGTTGTATTTGGCTTTACAATGTGCAATGAACCTTAGCATAGGTCAGTTATTAAAAAAAAGAAGAAAAGGCAAGAAAGGGGAAAGTTCCTAAGTCTGCAACTAACTATGAATAGTGACAATGGAGTTCCTAAAATGGACAATTCCTCAAAACAATATCCCACTTAACCAAGGATTTCACAGTATCATGGAAATTGTGCTATCTTCTAAGGTCTGCAAATATTTTATCCTTCATCCACCACATACATGCATGAATCAAAGATAAATGTTTTGGAGTAGCTTTGAAATCAAGTCCCTCCTAAGCTAAGTTGTCCTCCTGTCCCTCGGAAGCTGTGTGTTATATGTATTTGCGGACAACCACCTGGAGCTTGTCTATTTTGATGACTTCGCATCGCAGCTACTGGTAGCTCCACTCCTTTGAATTTTCTTCCAGCTTTTTCCAATCCTCATCATATTTTGAGCCTTGGTCTCTAAACAGCTCTGATTGGTCGAAGGCATAGGTATCAAAACTTAGAAATTCTGTTGTGATTTCTCCAGCCATCCTGTCCTTCATCTTCTCCTGGAAGTAGGGTTTTATCTTCTCTGGATCCATTTGCATAGTGGGCATATCATAGCTCATCATTAGCTTAAGATAGCGGGCACATTCTGCCCGGATTTCCTTGATAAACTCAATGTTCAGATCCACCCTGCTCAAGATTTGCTCCAACCTCTCCTTTTGGTTGTCGAAGTCTCGATGCCATATATCCATCAGCCAGTGATCTTCTTTCTTAAATGCGAGCTTCTTCTCCCATGTGGCTTCAGGAAATTGAAGGATAGCTTCGATCCTTGGGAAGGTGGAGTCGTAGGCTATGGGGAAATCAGTGCAGAGCTTCTTCGTGCTCTCCAGAGACTGCATCAAGACCAAGAACTTGTTGGCTATTCGCACAGCCTAGCAAATTCCCATGTTTATGACGTATGAGACTTGTCAGAACCAGTCCTCGGTGGTCTTCTCCAAGTTCTTTCTTCTTTCCATTTTGTCGATCTACTCTTTGGAGAGCAACTGAGATGTGGCCATGGAGGTGGTAGGTAGGTCATCTATAGAAGACCATTGTTGTATATAATCTGTTAATGCTGCAACTTGTGCCTTGAGCTCATCCATTGATATTTTATCCTACTTTATCAGGTGCACCACTGTAGCCACTGATTCCTCAAGGTGCTCAACCTTCTGCTCTTTGGTGGCGGTCCCCAAGTCAATGGTAGAGATGTTATAGCTTCCCCTAGCTTGGCCAATCATGGGCATTGCAATTTGTGCTGCTCGAGAGCCGGAAGCATCCATTGTTACTCTAGATCAGACATTGGGCTTCTTCTCCTTCTTCATTGTGATTTGGGATCAAGCCAAGATGGCCTCTAGCCTCGCCCTTGGGTCCTTCAACATAGGGGTCTTTCTTTTGATCTGCTTCTCTAACCATTAAGGCACAGTAGATTTCCCCTTGGGTGAATCATGGCCACCTTCACCCTTCTCGGTCAATGGAAAGATTTTTGCTCAATTTTCTTTTGGAGATTATACTTTCCTTTTGGTAGAATCTTCCTCCTCATCAGAGTCATAAACGAACATGAGGTGTTTGACAAGCAGCTTGGTGGATGGTTGCTGGATGGGGCTATCTTCTTTTGTTGCTTCCCCTTCCTCCTTTTCCTCAGTACATTCAGCCTCAGGGCTTCTGACAGCATGGGTCTCAGCCTCAGTCAGGTCCTTTATCTGTTGTTCTTCTGGTGGCTGCCCTTCTTCACCATGTGGTGACCCTTCTATTTCTTCCCTAACATCCTTCAATTTTTGTGCCATTTCTTCTTCAAGGTCATCATCAAATGTTCGAATGATCACCTTAGCGTCAGAGCCGTCCTCCTCATCCCCACTCTCGAAAGAGCCTGTTTCTTCCTTCTCATAAACCACCCTGTCGATGGTTCAGTGCTCGTAATCTAGGTGCTCATGATACTCATCGGCCTCCTCCTCGACAGACTTCGAGGCTTCCCACTCTTGTTCCTCCAACTCCTTGGAGATTTGCATTATGGCCTCTATAGTTGGTGGCCCTGTCAATGGTTGTGAAGGTTGAGCAGTTGTAAGGACTTGGGCAAGGGCTGCTAGGAGAGTTGGATCCATTAAGATCTAGGAGAGCTCTGGGGGAAGGTTTTTCATATTCCTTGTAAGAGTCTCAGGCATAGTGGCAGTGGGAATAGGTGATGTTATGGTTGCCAGAGGGATTGATGTAATTGGAGACATGGCAGTAGAGGAAGGGGGAGTGATCATGCCAAAAGAGGAGTCAATGATGATTATCGACTCGACCGGAGGCGAAAGGGTAAGATGGACAGAAATGTCCACTACGGGTGGAGATTCAGCGACCATAGGTAGGGAGGTAGGCGGTGCAACAGGAGGGGTAGGGAGAGCCAAGGGAGGCTGAAATTGACCCACACCTTCTGCCTATTTAAGCCTTTTGGGGGATGAGCCTCCTATTTCTTTCTTGGTATGGGCCTTAGGGTCTGGGGACTGCTCGGTCTCTGTTCCTTTTTTTTCTGGGACCTGTGACAGGAGGAGACTTGGAGGTCCCGCTAGTTGATGTGGTGGCAGCAACATCCTCCATGGCACTTGGCTCACTTTTGAGCCCTTCATAAGTCAGGACCACTCCTTGGTGCTTTAAATGAGCCACCTACCCATCAATCCACTCCTTAGTACGAGTTAAGATCAGCTAGGTTATGGTGTCCAAGTCATCAACCTCCTGTTCATCCTAGTCAATTGAGGGTATCGACAGGTTGAGAACTGTAGGGTACCTCAGATGCATGATTGTGGACTCGTCCTTCTTGACCTGGTCCAGTACCAAAAATGGATACACCTTTCTTAGGAACTACACAGTCATGTGCATGTAGTGCCTTGTGCGTACTTCCTTGTCATCTTGGCAGTCGGCCCAGAAATCCTCAATGTGATGGAGATGGGCATATGCTGACCCCAGCACTTTCCTAACATGGCCATGTAGATCCATCTACGGGCGAGCGGTGTGTAGGTCGCAATGGTACTCCTTTAGCTCCTTGTCGAAGTTACCAACACATTGGGATGTCTGTAATCAGTACATGCCCTGGCCAAGGGTCATGGGATAGGGGATTCCCGCTATATATTTGTTGCTGAAGATTGCCTTGAGATATTAGAGCTGCCGAGAAAGCTCTAGGAGGATGATCCTATCGTTGGGGTATCGAGGCAATCTATTCGGCCTTTCAGTAAAGCCCTAAGCCTAGATATACGTAAACTTCATATACTAGATGAAAAGAAAAGCATATTGCTTCAGAAGCACCCTGGCACTGTGGGAGACCCTCCTCTTAAAGTCTCTGGAAATTAAACTAATAATGTGGCCAATGAAGGCGTCGTTCACTCTATAGTAGTCTCTTTTGAAGTTGCAGTATTGGAGCTGCGAATATTTATCAAAGGGTTTGAGTCCTCACTTTTGCCCCTGATCAAGTGCCACAAACAACTTGTTGTACTACCTTTGATCTACCAGGGAATATATGAGGTAGGAGGTCATATAGAATTTGGAGCTCTTTTTTACGTTGACAAACTGCTCATGGAAGCAGTTGCTTATGATTCCTTCCCAGTAGAATGAAACCTTCGTTGTGACGTCCTCATTTCCACGCAGGATCTACTTGATAAAATATGCCATCCACTCCTGAAAGTAGGCAGCTGTAGGAAGACCCATAACCCTACTCAACATGGTTACCAGGTCATGGTAATCCTCATGAAAATTGCTACAAAAGAGCTCCTAAGGAACCTTCGCAGTGTTGCCCCGTCTTTCCTTAAGCCAATGTAGATTTATTGATTTCTTGCATCCAGTCAGATTACCATCCCATACTGCTTGGCACTCCTCTAAGGTGGGGACCTCCATCTATTGGAATGTGAGAATGTGGAAGGTCTTGGTGATCCCCTTTAGCGACATGTCTACGAGAATGTTTCCCTCCTTATCAACAATTATTCTGGTATCGGTTTGGTACACTTCTCGGCAAGACATAACCAATTCGAGTGCCATGAGAGATGGAGGGAAACTAGCAGCCTTAGCTATTCCACTCTACCTTATCAATCTAGCATTCTTTGTTGTCGGGTTGACCCTGACTCTCTACATGAATTCATCGATATCCACCTAGCTAATGTTGGTGTCTGTGATTTCCTTCATATCTGTTGTGACCTTTGAGTGGAGCGGCTAGCCCTGGAATTGGTACTTCATTTGGTGCTTGTCTTCTTTCCCTCGAGGGTTCCTTCCTGACTTCTTCCCCTTGTCCCCTTCGGTGGATGCTCCTGAAGTTCCTACACCTGATTCAATATATTCTGCAAGCAAGGGAAAAGTCAGCACCATCATCAAAAGCATTCATGTTAGTCAACATCTTGAAAACAATATTTATTTTGAACAATCAACTAAGCATATCATGATCCTTTATCTCTAGGTGTTATTGATCTTTTGATTAGGGGTATTTGGACAATTGAGGCCTAGAGGGCTGGACTTCCCTGGCATGAATGTTGTTTGAAAGGGAAAACACGGCAGAAGGCTCCCGAAGACTTTTTTGGTCACATTTCAATATTTCAAGAGGTTCATGATGAAAAAGAGAAAAATTCAGCACATGGGTCGAAGTTAGATCTCGGATTTGGGCTCGTTTGGATTGATTTGAGGGAGCTCAGAAGTCTCAAGCTAGAAAGTTGTCAGGCGATAGTAGTTTGTAACGACGGACAACAGATGAAAATCTGAGGATGGAAGTCTGGGCTCCGGGGCTAGGAGGGCCAAAGGGCAGCCGACACTTTTCATTTCATTTTCGAGGGTTCAGGCCAGCGACGTCGGGATGGCGCCTGAACTTCACCATTCAAGATGGCAAACGTCAAACGGAAGTCTGGGAGGGGAAGTCCGGCAATAAGAGGCTGGTGGCTTGAGTTTGTTTTGAGTTCAACGGCGACAATCGGCAAGGCAGAGCTTAGAGGTCAGGACAATAGGCGGGGTTTCAGTCAGCAATGGCGGGCGGGGACCGGAATCCTGGACCACAGAGCCTGGCGAGGAGAAGGCTGTGTGTAGTTCAGCCGGAATCCCACAACAGACGTTGGTTCGGAGCTTGGCAATTGAACGGATGAGGCAAAATCTCCCCAAGGATGAGAGGTCAGAGGACGCTGATCTGAGAAGACAAGCCAAAAGTAGGGCTTAGAGCACGGGGGCCATCAAAAGGTTCGTCGTGACGTCGGGGGAAAAGGAGGCAAGGACACCCAGTGTTCGGACGCCGAAGATCAAAAGGATGCTATGAGTTAAATCGTTAGGAGACAAAGGTGGATGGGAAGGCGGATCCCATAGACCGAGACGCAGGATGAGTTTCACCGTGGATGATGGCAAAACATCCAGGGAACCCCAGATGCAGAACCCCAGGTTCCTAGGCCCGAGAGATCCAAAAGATGCATTCTTAGTTTTGAAGTTTTTACGGCAGGACAAAGATCAGGATCCAGTAGCCAGGAGGCAGGGATCAGATGGCAGTTTCAAATGGCGGCATTCGAGCAGAATTCTGAGATAGGAAGCCTGGCGGGCTGGGCCCAGAGGGAAGAATCATCACCGGTCATATTTTTTGAAGGTTTATAATTGGACGGCAAAGGCAGGTTTCAACTACAAGGAGGACGTTTTCCCTACGTGATGAACAACTACGGCAGGGAGAAACCCTGGATTGGCAAGGAGGGCTTCCTAGAGGTTTTCTCGATTTTCTAACATGTGTGTTTGGTGCACAATTTTATTTTTTACCACCTTATGTCCTCTTAATGATTGTTCATTCATTTAAATATCTTGAAATCATGAAACAAAGCTCAAGAAGGGCAAACAGATAGCCTACCTCAAACACGCTATGTGGGGAGACGTGGGATCCACCTATGGCTGGTGAGATGATGCTGAGGGAGATGATCATGATGATGCCAAAGATGGTGGGCTCCAAATAGTAGTTTGTCTAATTCACTGCAATCCTGTGAGATGAAAATGAGCATCCGAAGTGGGTATTTTATACCCCTAACTGCCATGAATGGGCGCATTTAATGCAGGTACGAATGGCAAAAAGTTGGTGGATTCAAATGTCGGTGATGGCGGCGGGAAAGCCGGGGCCCGACGGTCGGGGAGGCACAAGATAATGGCCATTTTAAGTTTTTCACTCAGTCGAACGGTGGTGGTAGGAAACGGTTCAGGGCCCAAAGGGAAGGATGCCTCCAGAGATCTACCGACAGGGACGGCGGGACCATCATAGAATTTTGAACATGGAATTCTGGATGGTTGGGCCTTGAACGACCCACGGCAGATAGGTACCTTCAAAGACTTCAGACAGCGAAAAGGCTGGTAGGGCCCAAGAAGCGGTACATTGTGGGAAATTCACCGTCACAAATGACGAAACTCAAATGGAACCCCAAAAGAGGACCCCCAGGGTCTGAGGCCCGGAGGGCCAGATGCCACTCTAAAAATTTCAACAAGTTTTAATAGACAACAGGAGGGGGTTCAGACCCCAAGGTCCGGAAGGATGCCCAGCGGACGCTGCCGAGAACGACAATTCCAGCGCGGAAACCTAGGGAGGGAATACCAAATGGTCGGGCCCGAAGCTGTTGGTAGGGGCAAACTACCAGAGGGATTCTGCGAGGCTCTGGAACACAGCAAAACCAAAAGGGGGAGGCATGGTCAATTTATGATGGGACTTTGAAGTGATATCAACCATCCGAGACATCAAAAAGGAGGCACGAAAAATGAGGCAGCGACAAAAATGACCCAACAAGGCAAAATAAAAGAGGGTCCCCATTCTAAACGGGGCGTGTGTTCTAAGGGCACAACAAATGGCGACTCCGCTGGAGAATGCTCTCAAGTGTTCTAGGGATAAATATTCATTCAGGACCCAGAATCTCTGGTTTCGTAGACCATGAGTGGCTTCCAAAGATGAATCTGGGAGAATGAGATCCTTAATTGGTTAAGCTTATAGGACATCTCAGAAGTGTGTGTAGTGAGTTCATTCATTTCCTTAGGATAGTGACCAGGGTTACCAATTCAACCAAGATAGCTACATAAATCATCTAACACCAAAAGTAACCTGGACATTGCCCCGCTGCCAGTCAGGCGTCCATAGCCCCAATGGGGTTGTCACTGCAATCTCATGGATATTGCTCTACTGTTGGCCAGGTGTCCATAGCCTTGGTAGAGTTATCCGAACACCCATACAGTCATTTATTTCCCTTTTCAGAATTCCTTTGCTCTTTTGCTTTGATATTTCACTTCTCTTTTATCATTTAGTTCGACTGAGTAAGCATTGAAGCCTACAATGGGTTTGAGACTATAGTGGTCACTGGAGCACACTTGAGATTTTTCACTCACTAGGGTGTCATAACAATCATGGCATAGTCCTTTAGAAATAATTATTATTTATTTTGTGCGAGATCTAAAATGTGCGTAAGAAGATCCAGCTAAGGGTCAAGTTTTGAGCAGAGTTCGAGTAAGGAAATCATTTAGAGGCAGCTTTCAAAGACCAATAATCAAGAGTGAATGTTTAGCCGAAGAACACAAAGATCAGATAGTAGAGTAAACCGCTTGTCGAGCAAGCACAGCCACAACAAAAGGGGCGGGAAACAACTTTCAAAACAAAATTGTTGGGAGGGAGAAAATAAAAGAGTGGTGGAAACAGAACACAATCAAGCCAGAAAGCAAATTACCCTAACCTATGTACAAGTATTTACAATGATTAGCTCAAACAAGCTCAAGCCTAGAAGTAATGCTTGAGGTGCTGCCCATTGACTGGCAACGAGACGTTCTCACCAGTTAAGGTCTTTAGGCGGAAGGCATTATCTTCCAAAATCTTAGCTATTTGAAAGGGGCCAAGCCAAAGCTTGTCAAATTTGTTGTGTCCCCCTTTATTTCATGGGCCTTGTCCCAATATAGAACCAAATCTACAATTCTAAAGGCCTTGATCTTGGCTCGGCAGTTGAACCATCTCTTAACTATGCCCTGATGTTTGGTGAAATTTTCTATTGCGCAGTTTCAGACTTCCTCTAAATGCAAGAGCTCAGCTAACCGAGCTTCCCTACGATCTCCTCCTTCATAAAAATCATTGATGAACTAAAGAGTAGGAATCTTCAGATGGATGAGAAATATAGGTTCTGGGCCATAGACAAGGTGGAACGGGGAATTCCCAAGGGCAGCCTTGTGGCGAGTGCAATCAGCCCAAAGGGTGAAATGGAGCTGGGTATGCCAGTCCTTGGGATTCCTATCTAGCAGCTTCTTGATCACAGTAATCAAGTTTTTATTCACGGAATTGACAAGGCCATTGCCCTAGGGGTAGTAATTAGATGAGAATTTAAGGGCAATTCCATAGTCAATTTTCTAACTAGCAAATTTCAATGAAGCAAATGCGGGCCCATTATCACACACCAAAGCATACAGACAACCAAAGCGATTCAAAATGAAGCTTTCCAGGAAATTAGTAACTACTTCAATTGTGCATTGCTTACATATTATTGCTTTTGTCCACCTAGTATAATAATCAGTAGTGGTAAGAATGTACCTGTGTCCCACAGATGATAGAAGGCTTATTGGACCGATGAAGTTGAGTCCCCATTGCGCAAACGGCCTTACCTCTAGCACAGGCTGTAGTGGGACAGCAACATTCTTTTCCCTAGTGGCCATGGTCTGGCAAGTGTGACATGAACAAACATGGCAATGGGCATCCTTGAAGACGGTTGGCCAATAATACCTGACCCTCAATATCTGATGTGTTGTGGAAGAACCAGAACCATGGCCCATGCCAAATTTGTTGTGGAACTCTTTTAAGACTTGGTCTGCTTCTTCCTCGCCAGGGCATCTTAAATAAATGCCTTCATGGTTCTTCTTGTAGAGAATGGAACCTTGTAGCATGTAGCCATTGCTCTTCAATCTAAGGGCCCACTTTTGGACTCCTTGCAAGTGTGGTGGACATTTATGGTTCAACAAATAGTAGATGATATTCTGGTACCACTCTCCAGGGGAAACATCCTCAAGCTGGTACTGTTGCACCGTGAGTTTGGGTCCAGCTTCTGCTGCTATTTCAGCAATTGTGCGAGTGAGTGTCTGTCCTCTCACCAGTTTTATTGGTTGGATCTCCATGTCATACTCTTGGAGCAAGGTGACCCACTTTTCTCTTCATTCACCCAATTTATTTTGCTTGAGCAGCATTTTTATTGCTAGGTCAGGGACAATGGAAAACACCTTATTGCGTAGGATATAGTGTCTAAATTTCTTCACCCCTCTGACGAGAGCATACGCCTACTTTTCAATGTTATGATATCGCAATTCAACATTCTTGAGGGGAGCACTCATAAAGGTGATTGGATGCTCATTTCCTTCATCATCTTTCTGGGTCAACATGCTAGCACAGGAATGCCCTGAAGCAACTGAGTAGATGTAGAAAGGCTTCAGATAATCTGGGCTAACTAACACAGGCACCCCAGTGATAGCCTATTTTATTTCTTCAAAATATTGTTTGGTATCAGGTGTCCGTTCAACTTTGGTGTCTTGCTTGAGCATAGCATTGAGAGGTTTAACAATCTCCATGAAACCTGTGATAAATTTTTGGATGAAGTTGATCTTTCCAAAGAAATATTTTAATTATTTCTTACTTCTTGGGGGTAGGATTTTGAGTAAGGACTTAATACGTTCGAGATCTATGGAGATTCCCTATTTTGAAATGATATGCTCGAGTAACCTACCTTTAGTCAGTCCGAAAATGAACTTCTTGGGATTAAGGGAAACCCCAAACTCCCTGCATCTCTGAAATACCTTGCATAAATTAGAGACATGATCGCCCTACTTTTTAGAAAACATGGTCAAATCATCCATGTAGATGATTATGCACTTGCCAATTAGGTCCTTGAAGGTGATATCCATGGCGTGTTGGAAGGTGGCGTCGGCGTTGATGAGACCAAAAGGCATTCTTTTGTATGCAAATGTTCTCCACTTAGTGGTGAACACCGTTTTGTGACGATCCTTGTACTATACCATTGCCTAGTTATACCTGGAGTATCCATCGAGGAAAGACATCATTTGGGAGCCGTTGACGATCTATAGCACCTCATCCAACAAAGGTACTAGATAGTTGTCTTTCTCCAAGGCACGATTCAGATTGCGAAAAATCTACACACAGATCTCCCCATTCTTTTTTCTAACCAGGACCAAGTTCACCACCCATGTGGAATGCCTAATCAAAAAAATGATTCTTGCTGAGAGAAAATTTTGTACCTCTTTGTAAATGACAAGCTTCCAGCAAGGCATTGATAGGGCACTGCCACTGGCGGAATGGCCTCACTTCTGTCTTAAGAGGGATGGTGTGTCTAATGATAGAAGTTTCATAAGTTTTTAAATCTTCATAGCTCCATGCCACCATGTCATGGTACCTCTACAATGCATCTGTGATTCCTCTCCTTTCCTCTGGTGTGCACACCTTACCGATAAAAATATTCCTGATCTCCTTGGCCATCCCAAGGTTGTGAGCATCACACTAGTTGCTTATGGCCTCCTTTTTTGTTTGCTGATTCTAATCTCTGATCTAGTCCAAGTCAAATATACATTCCAACTAAACTATACCCCTGGGGATCGTATTAGTTTTGAGGTTAATAACCCCTTTTATGTCTAGTTCAGCTTCCTAAAGATTAGCTTCATCAATTATTTGAGCTGCGAAGACATCAGAACTTGTGATGAATTGAAGGATATGCTTGTCATCAGTGAAGACTTGCAAATGGGTAACATTATCTGGGACCGATGGCGTGGATATTAGCTCAACAGTGAATTTCTTGAGCCTAGACAGAGAAAGGGGTTGTAAGGTGCTAGCTGCTTGAGCCAGGGTGTTAGCCGTAGAATTTTGAGCATGAGGGATCAATTGTATATTGAATGCATCTAAGCCCTCAAAGAGATCCCAAACCCTATGCCTATAGTTTGTAAGTCTTCGGTAATGACAGAAATACAGCTTCTTGACCTGTTTAACTACGAGCTCAGAATCTCTAAAAACTTGTAGCACTTTTACATTTTTCTTCAAGGCCATGAGAAGGCCAAGGACTAAGGCCTCATATTCCACTCTATTATTGGTGCAATAGAACTACAATATATGGGTAGCTAGAAATGTCTTACCTGTTGGGATGATGAGTTTGAATCTAGCTCTAGCTCCCTGCTTGCACTTAGATCCATCAAATCGGAGCATCTAACATGCAGAGTTCTTTGTCTTTATGACTGACTAAGCTTTGGTTCCCTTTCAATTGGGTGGTTGGCCCTGTGACCTTAGGGGAATTTACTGGTTCGATGCAATGATCAACAGGTGGTCCTGCTAGTGTCTCCTTTGGCGTTTCTATCTGAGGAGTAGCTGATTTTCTAATATGTGCAACTGTCGTGTGACACAAGCTACAATCAAACTTGGAATGTCCAGCATTGTGAATCTTGCACTAGTTCAGCAATAAGAGATCTTATAAATTCTTTTTGGCCCCTAGGCTGAGCTGATTCCTTGCTCACTTCTCTAGAAATTCTTGGAAACCACTAAGTAGTCCTCAGTTGTTGTCCTTATTAGGCTCATCATCGGCTTCTATCAATATTTTTGTATCTAGGGGCATTCATACAGAATCAATCAAAGGACTACACAACACCAGTAACACCTCATCTGCACATTCTTTCTAAAGCCGAACCTCATTTTGGTAGGAAAAAGGGAGGTAATTCCCTAGGTCACTCTCAACGAATAGCACCTCATTGAGATTCTTGTATTCTGTGATTATGTACTTCATACAGGGTTCACGGTCAATACAGATTTGATTTGGCAGCCCCTTCCATGGCAGCCACATGTGAGAAAGGTCTGTGGCAGTGTATCCATTCAGTGTCTTAGTGAATTCTCTTCCCAAGATGATTCCATTTGCATCGAGAATGTCAGCCACTTGAATATCAATGACCTATTGTATTTGTGGGTCTATAGCAATTTGCATCAGGATACAGTTTATTTCACCCATGAAGCTGATCTCCATTTTGTCCAGCTAGGTCACCTTTCTCTTTGAAGTTGTGGGAGTGATGCCAAGAGCCTTGCATATTTCCAAGGGTATGACATTGGCAGACACTCCTAAATCAAGCAGGCAGTTGTGCAGGTTCTTCCTAAAGACTCTAATGGTGATCAGGAAAGGGGGAGTTTCCGGTCTACCTGAAAAGATGCCCGTAGGCATGTCCATGTGAGCTATCTGACCTTTATTCTTTTCATTTCCCATATCCCTGGTTTGCCTAAATAGATGGTCTTTGGAAAGCTATCTATTAGCCCTTTCCAACTCCTTTTCAATTTGTTTACTTGTTGATTAATTCACAGGAACATCCTTTTTTTGGTGTTATCCTGAGTCTCTGATTCTTTCCTAGGCTCTTCAAAGGTAACCCTCTTAGCTAGTGTTTCTTGTGTCGTACTAGAGGATGGAGTCCCATTAAGAACCCTAAAGAAGGCATACCTCATAGTAGGGACTTTGAGTAATTCGAAGGATGACATGCTGACTTTTACCTTCTTGAACTCTTCTACTACATATTCACCCATTTGCTTGATTTCTGAGCTAAAAGCCTGGCCTATAGCAGAATTAGGAAGTTGGGCCTTCATTTGTCTAGGCAGATTTTGGGATTGGCCTTGAGGCTAATTTTGTGACTAGTTTTGAGATCCGTTCTTGTTGAGGTATTAGGTGGGTATATGAGGAAGTCCAGAGTTATTACTGGCATTAGAATTAGGCGGAATGGTGAAATTATTTGGTAGGGTAGAAGTTGTAAAGGGTCCGCCCACCTGTCCATTCCTAAGGAAGTAGGGAGTCGACCGTTGATGGAACATGTGGACCTCACCTATAAATGGTTCTTCTTCATCTACCAGACCATTATCTATTGAATCAAAGAGTTGAGCCAAGGTTTGTTCATTACTTACCTCTTGCGCTTCCTCACCCTCGACAAAAGTAGGTTCGATCTTAGGTTCATTGTGGTCACATTGCAGAAACAATGCTTGATTAACCATGAGACAGGAGGAATCATATGGCTCGGATGGGACGATGTCCCTACAACCGGCATTGTCGACTGCATTCTGCACTTCCACCTAAAATATTTTAGCAGCTATCTAGAACTCTGGACAATCCAACTCGGAATGCTTACTAGTTTTGTGAATTCAACACTATCTAGACAAGGCTGCCTTGGCAAGGTATACACCACTAGTCATTTTTTCGTTGCTTGTCGGTTGATCGAAAGGCATAGGGACACCACCATTATTGGGCCTAGTGTTCCATGTGTGATTCTGTCTCTAAGAAGGTCTCTTTTCTACATTTTGATTGGCGTTTTGCCCCTATCATACTTCTGCCCAGAGCAAGTGCCTACTTCCTAATTATCCCTGTTGTCCTTATTGTCTTGGCTGTCCCAGTTAAGATTGGCTTGGAAGTTAAGCTGGGAGGCCTACAACTAGTTATTCTGGTTCTTTAGGTGCATCATTTCCATGGACATTTTCTTAATCATTTCTGTTAGTTCTTCTAACTTGTCTTTCTCAATCGCACCTCCAGGTGACAACACCAGATTTTGGAGAAAAGCGGGTGGGGCTGCCGGGTGATTTTGATAGGTTGGAGGAAACTCCGATCCTGATAGGTATAATGGCACCTAGGGTTGTTGAGAATATGCCTACTATTGTGGAGCAACCTGAGAATAGTTATACTACTGCTGGGGTTGCAAATAGGAAGGCACAGGAGGTGCATAATTCAATGGCTGACCTGTATGTGGTACCATAGGCAATTGAGGTACTTGGTTCATAAGAGGGGTTTGGTGAGAAAACTCCTGATTAAGCCCTTGAATCTACATTGGGTGGGCTATCGACCCTAAGAAAGGCAGCAGGCCAGAGATATTCTTCCCCAAGTCCACACTAGCAACAATGGCTTTCACATAGATAGTCACTAGGGTAGTGAGCGGTGGGCACATCCTTTTCACCAAGGTCGACGTGAGGTTGTCCAATGCTGCATAATAGACCAGGAGAGCCACCGCATCATTATGGAGGTACGGGTCCTGAAGCCTTGTGTATGCCTGATGGAAGTGGTCACTGAAGGAGCCAATAGGCTCGTTCACTTCCCTCCTGACAGACATGAACTGTTGGTAAAGCTCTGAAGGGCTGATAGGGATCTTATATTTCTACAAGAAGGCATTCTTCATTAGAGTCCATGAGTTGATGGATCCCCTTGGCAGGTTATCTACCAATAAAAGGCTTCCTCCCAAAATGAATGTGGAAAGAGGCGACATGCAACGTCCTCATGGTCAACTTGCATTTCGGTGATTGTTGTCTCAAATATTTTGATATGCTCCTCAACTGTTCTTTGTAGATCACGTAGATGGAACTTCAAACAAAAGCCTTCTAGATTCTTGGGCATATCATTGTAGATAGCAAAATGTATCAGCAAAGGGTTATGTGCTAACCAAGCCATGGAGGGTGCTGGAGGTGGTGCTTGCTATTGGAAAATAGGAATTTGGGGCTATATCTACAATACAACAGCAATCTGGGACTGCACTTGGGCCATGGCTGACTGGAATGTGCCTTGGGCTGGAAGAGCCAGGAGAGGAGCAATCCCCTGGCTGCCGGAGATAGGGGTGCAAATGCAGTTTGAGATGGTTGGTTGGAAGACGAAGGCCAGCCAAATGAAGATGAGGGTGGAATGGAGGTAGATGGGATGGAGGAAGAGGAAGAGGCAATGCTACTTCCTTGAGATCACTTTTCCCTCGTAGGAGACTATAATTCTTCAAATTCTCCCTTGTTTGGTATTGACCGTAGAACCCTTTGAAATCTCTCTGGGGAGAGTGATCTGATTCGATCCAGCTTCACCTTTATCCCTTAACTTGATATTTCCATTGTCGCCCTTCTTCTAGCGCCAGTTTTGTTGATGGTGTTTTTATGCACTTCTCAATACAGGCAGTGCGTAGGTGCACTACCTCTCTTGAAAGACAATCTTCCACAATCAGATTGTAGAACACTATCCTAAAGTCTCTTGGATGTCAAGTCTTGACAGTGCTTAGATACCTCAGTAGTTTGATGTGATTTGCTAGAATCACAAAGCAGTCTTACATAGGAAATGCAAAGCAAGGATACAAAGCATGGAAGTTGGATTTTGAAATGGAGTTCTTAGGATCAAAAGTTGTCATGTGTTGGCTGTAGGTTCAAACAGTAGTCTTGGACTCCATTTTGGTTGTTGGATTTGGCTTTACAATGTGCAATGAACCTCAACATAGGTCAGTTATTAAAAAAGGAAGAAAAGGCGAGGAAAGGGGAAAGTTCCTAAGTCTGCAACTAACTATGAATAGTGACAATGGAGTTCTTGCAATGGACAATTCCTCAAAACAATATCCCACTTAACCAAGGATTTCATAGTATCATGGAAATTGTGCTATCTTCTAAGGTCTGCAAATATTTTATCCTTCATCCACCACATACATGCATGAATCAAAGATAAATATTTTGGAGCAACTTTGAAATCAAGTCCAGGATAACTTTGCACAGCTATCTACCATCAGCAAACAGCAAAAAGTGTGGACAAAGAAATCATCAACATGGCAGGAATTTCATAATCACCAAACAATATTTCTAAAATCTACCCAAAGAAAGAAAATAGCTAACTAGAACAGTAGTAAAATCTAAGCCAAACATCTGACATTGGAAACTGAATCAAGTAACATGAGAGAAACCAAGAAAATACACCAAGTCAATGCATTTTTCTTATAAATGGGTATGTGTAGGATCATCGTGCAAAAAAATAGGCCCTTAAGTGGCAAAAATTTTAGAAAAATCAGTGTTAGGCAACTTGACATAAATATTTGAATAAGTTATCTATATTATTTCAAAAATATGTAAGAATAGAATTTGTAGAAAATTGAATGTGGTTTCTACAATACTAGGTTTATTTAAAAATAAATAAAATCTATTTGGTGAAAATTTGACATTTCAATGCAGTAGTACTTAAATTTTAGGGAAAAAATAAGAAGTAGGTGTCTGCGACCACCCTAACCATAATAAAATGATAATTTTTTTGTAAGATTTTATATATAAGTAGAGGACTCATGTCCGGATGTGATGCATATTTTTTGTAATTTTTTCCAAGTAAATAATTAATTATGAATTTTTATTACAACTTTTAGAAAATATAAAAACTCGTCTATCTGACCACCTTAACTTGGTCAAAACTTCATGAAATTTAATTTTTCTTTTTTTAATCCTATAGTATGTGAAGCATAGAATGTGACACATATTTTAAATTCAAAAAAATGATACTGTTTGAAAGTTATAGATATTTTTCAATCAGCCTATCAATCAGGACTTTAGTCGTAATTCTAATAGAAAATGAATAATAATTATTTATTAAATTCAAATTAAATCATAATTTATATTTTTGGAAATCTGAGAATCTCCTCTAAAAACCCTTTTCGTTTCATTAATTTTGGGTGAAAAAAAAGTCGTTAGCCACATACCCCCATAATATTGCCACTTTTTTGGCGCACCATGATCCTGCACATACCCAAATTTCTATAGCATGTCTTTACAACTCAACTCTCACTTTTGCAAATGAGAGGAAAGCCCTATTTATACTTTTCGAAAAGTCAAGTGAATGGCCAAGAGTAATTCTCATTGTGTGGCCAAGATTCATTACAAAATAGGGTTTCACCTACCCCTCAATATTCAACAATTTAAAATTATATTTTTTCTTTTCCCTATTTTGTCCTCTTGCTGCTAGCACTGTAGCTTTTTCTCATTTAGTAGATTGATGTTTTTGCTATAGCTACTCTTCAGAAAGCTCTTTATCTTTGGCTGGGCTGTCCTCTATCCCTCAGAAGCTGTGTGTTCTATGTATTTGAGGACGACCGCCTGGATCTTGTATATTTCAATGACTTCACATCGCAGCGCCTGGTAGCTCCACTCCTTTGCATTTTCTTGCAGCTTTTTCCAATTCTCATCATATTTTGAGCCTTGGTCTCTAAACAGCTCCGATTGGTCGAAGGCATGGGTAGCAAAACTTAAAAACTCTGTTGTGATTTTTCTAGCCATCCCATCCTTCATCTTCTCCTGGAAGTAGGGTTTTATCTTCTCTAGATCCATTTGCACAATGGGCATATCATAGTCCATCATTAGCTTAAGATAGCGGGCACATTCTACCCAGATTTCTTTGATCCACTCAATGTTTGAATCCACCCTGCTCATGATTTGCTCCAACCTCTCCTTCCAGTTGTTGAAGTCTCAATGCCATATATCCATCAGCCAGTGATCTTCTTTCTTAAATGCGAGCTTCTCCTCCCACGTGGCTTTAGGCAATTGATGGATAGCTTTGATCCTTGGGAAGGTGGAGTCATAGGCTGCAAGAAAATTGGTGCAGAGCTTCTTCATGCTCTCCAAAGACTGCATCAAGTCCAAGAACTTGTTGGCTATTCACACAGCCCGGCTGATTCCCATGTTTCTGACATATGAGACTTGTTGGAACCAGTCCTCGGTGGTCTTCTCCAAGTTATTTTTTATTTCCATTTTGTTGATCTGCTCTTTGGAGAGTAGCTGAGGTGCAGCCGTGGAGGTGGTAGGCAGGTCGTCTACTGAAGACCATTGCTGTATCTAATCTGTTAATGCTGCAACCTGTGCCTTGAGCTCATCCTTTGAGATTCTATCCTGCTTTATCAAGTGCACCACTGTAGCCATTGATTCCTTAAGGTGCTTGACCTTCTGCTCTTTGGTGGCAGTCCCCAAGTCAATGGTAGAGATGTTATAGCTTACCCTATCTTGTCCAATCATGGGTGTTGCAATTTGTGCTGCTCAAGAGCCAGAAGCATCCATTGTTACTCTGTATCGGACCTTGGGCTTCTTCTCCTTCTTCGTTGTGATTTGGGCTTGAGCCAAGATAGCCTCTAGCCTTGCCCTTGGGTCCTTTAGCACAGAGGTCTTTCTTTTGATCTCCTTCTCTAACCATTCGAGCACAACAGATTTCCCTTAGGTGAATCATGGCTGCCTTTACCCTTCTCGTTCAATGGCAAGATTTATGCTCCCTTTTCTTTTGGAGATTCTCCTTTCCTTTTGGCAGCATCTTCCTCCTCCTCATCAGAGTTATGAATGAACACGAGGTGTTTGATAGGCAGCCCGATGGATGGTTGTTGGATGGGGCTATCTTCTTTTACTGCTTCCTCTTCCTCTTTTTCCTCAGTACATTCAGCCTCGGGGCTTCTGAAAACATGGGTCTCAGCCTCAGTCAAGTCCTTTATCTGTTGTTCTTCCGGTGGCTGCCCGTCTTCACCATGTGGTGACCCTTCTATTTCTGCCCCAACTTCCTTCAATTGATGCAACATTTCTTCTTCAAGGTCATCATCAAATGTTTGAATGATCCCCTTAGCGTCAGAGCCATCCTCCTCATCCCCACTCTCTGAAGAGCCCGTTTCTTCCTCCTCATAAACCACCATGTCGATGGTTCGGTGCTTGTACTCTGGGTGCTCATGATACTCATCGGCCTCCTTGACAGACTTCCAGGCTTCCCACTATTGTTCCTCCAACTCCTTAGAGATTTGCATTGTGGCCACCATAGTTGGTGGCCCTGTCGGCGGTTGTGAAGGTTGAGCAGTTACAAGGACTTGGATAAGGGCTGTTTGGAGAGTTGGATCCATTAAGATCTGGAAGAGCTCTGGGGGAAGGTTTTGCATATGCCTTGTAAGAGCCTCAAGCATAGAGATAGTGATAATAGGTGATGTTATGGTTGCCAGAGGGAGTGATATAATTGGCGACATGCTAACAGAGGAAGGGGGAGTGATCATGCTAGAAGAGAAGTCAATGATGATTATTGACTCGACCGGAGGTGAAGGGGCAAGATGAATAGAAATGTCCACTACCGGTAGAGATGCGACGACCATAGCTAAGGAGGTGGGTGATGTAATAGGAGGGGCAAGGAGAGCCAAGGGAGGCTGCAATTGACCTGCACCTTCTGCCTGTTTAAGCCTTTTGACGGATGAGCCTCCCATTTCTTTCTTGGTATGGGCCTGGGGGTCTGGAGACTGCCCAGTCTCTATTCCTTTTATTTTCTAGGACCTAGTGATAGGAGGACACTTGGAGGTCCTGCCAGTTGACATGGTGGCGGAAACATCCTTCGTGGCACTCGGCTCGCTTTTGAGCCCTTCATAAGTTAGCACCACTCCTTGCTACTTTAAATGAGCCACCTACCCATCAATCCACTCCTTGGTATGAGTTAAGATTGGCTGGGTTATGGTGTCCAGGTCATCGACCTCCTGTTCATCCCAGTCAATTAAGGGTATTGGTAGGTTGGCAACCACATGGTACCTTAGATGCATGATTGTGGACTCATCCTCCTTAACCTAGTCTAGTACCGAAAATGGCTACACCCTTCTTAGGAACTGCACAGTCATGTGCATGTAGTGCCTTGCACACACTTCCTTGTCATCTTAGCAGTCGACCCAGAAATCCTTAATATGATGGAGATGGGCATATGCTGGCCCCAGGGCTTTCCTAACGTGGCCATGTGGATCCATCCGTGGGCGAGTGGTATGCAGGTCGAAATGGTATTCCTTTAGCTCTTTCTCAGAGTTACCAGCACATTAGGAGGTTTGTAATTGGTACATACCCTAGCCAAGGGTCATGGGATAAGAGACCCCCATTATATTTTTGTTGCTGAAGATTTCTTGGAGGTGTTGGAGCTTCCGAGAAAGCTCTAAGAGGATGATCCTATTGTTGGGATATCGAGGCAATCTATTCGGCCTTTCAATAAAGCCTTGGGCCCAGATATACGTAAACTTCAGATACTGGATGAAAAGAAAATCATATTGCTTCAGAAGTGCCCTAGCACTGTGGGAGACCCTCCTCTCAAAGTCTCTGACAATTAATCTGATGATGTGGCCAATGAAGGCATTGTTCACTCTATAGTAGTCTCTTTTGAAGTTGCGGTATTGGAGCTGCGGATATTTATCAAAGGTTTTGAGTCCTTGCTTCTGCTTCTGATCGGGTGCCACAAACAACCCGTTG
Source organism: Sequoia sempervirens (assembly GCA_007258455.2). Taxonomy (NCBI): domain Eukaryota; kingdom Viridiplantae; phylum Streptophyta; class Pinopsida; order Cupressales; family Cupressaceae; genus Sequoia; species Sequoia sempervirens. The sequence goes on along the minus strand of VDFB02353493.1, from coordinate 172,443,001 downwards.
TACTACCTTTGATCTACCAAGGAATATACGAGGTAGGTCATATAGAATTTGGAGCTCTTTTTTATGTTGACAAACTGCTCATGGAAGCAGTTGCTTATGATTCCTCCCTAGTAGAATGAAACCTTCATTGTGACATCCTCGTTTTCACGCAGAATCTGCTCGATAAAATATGCCATCCACTCCTGAAAGTAGGTGGCTGTAGGAAGACCCATAACACTGCTCAACATGGTTACCAAGTCATGGTAATCCTCATGAAAATAGCTAGAGAAGAGCTCCTAAGGAACCTTCCTAGCAATGCCCCGTCTTTCCTTGAGCTAGTGCAGATTTATTGATTTCTTGCATCCAATCAGATTATCATCCCACGTCCCCTAGCACTCCTCTAAGGTGGGGACCTCTATCTGTTGGAATGTGGGAATGTGGAAGGTCTTGGTGATCCCCTCTGGCGACATGTCTACGAGAATGTTTCCTTCTTTATCAACAATTTTTCTGGTATCGGTTTGGTACGCTTCTTAGCAAGCCATGACCAATTCGGGTGCCACAAGAGATGGAGGGAAACCAGTAGCCTTAGCTATTCCACTCTGCCTTATCAATCTGGCATTCTTTGTTGTCGGGTTGACCCTAACTCTCTACATGAATTCATCGATATCCACCTGGCCAATGTTCATGATGAAAAAGAGCAAAATTTAGGACGTGGGTCAAAGTTAGATCTCAGATTTGGGCTTGTTTGGATTGATTTGAGGGAGCTCAGAAGTCTCAAGCTAGAAAGCTATTGGGAGATAGCAGTTTGTAGCGACAGACAGTAGATGGAAATATGAGGACGGAAGTCTGCCTCTAGGGCCTGGAGGGCCAAAGGGCGGCTGACACTTTTCATCTCATTTTTTAGGGTTCGGGCTGGTGACACTAGGATGGCGCCTGAACTTTGCCGTTCAGGATGGAAAATGTCAGACAGAAGTCCGGGAGGGGAAGTCTGGAAATAAGAACTTGGTAGCATGAGTTTGTTTTGAGTTCAACGGTGGAAATCGGCAAGGTGGAGCCTGGACATCGGGACGTCGGGTAGGGTTTCGGTTAGCAATGGCGAGCAAGGACGGGAGTCCTAGACCACGGAGCCCAGTGAGCAGAAGGCTATGCGTAGTTTAGTCGGCATCCCATGGTAGACAGCGGTTCGGGGCCTAGCAATTGGATGGACGGGGCGAAATCTCCTCGAGGGTGAGAGGTCAGAGGACGCCAATCCGAGAAGACAAGCCAACAGCAGGGCTCGAAGCATGAGGGCATCAAAAGGTTCACTGCAAGGTTGGTAGAAAAGGAGGCAAGGACACCCAATGTCTAGAAGTTGAAGATCAAAAGGATGCTATGAGTAAAATCATTAGGAGACAAAGGCAAATAGGAAGGTGGATCCCGCAGACTGGGACGCCAGATGAGTTTTGCCGTGGACAACGGAAAAACAGTTGGGGAACCTTGAATGTGGAACCTCGGGTTCCCGAGCCTGAGAGATTTAGAGGATGTATTCTTAGTTTTGAAGTTTTCACAGTGGGATGAAGATCGGGATCTGGTAGCCGGGAGGCAGGGATCACACGATAGTTTCAAACGGTGGCATTCGAGTGGAATTTCGAGATAGGAAGCCTGGCGGGCCAAGCCCGGAGGGAAGAATCGCCATCGGTAGGATTTTTTGAAGGTTTATAATCAGATGACAAAGGCAGTTTTCGGCCCCGAGGAGGACGTTTTCCTTGCGCGAAGAATAGCCACGGCAGGGAGAAACCCCAAATCAGCAAGGAGGGCTTCCTAGAGGTTTTCTCGATTTTCTAACATGTGGGTTTGGTGCACAATTTTATGTTTTACCACCTTATGTCCTCTTAATGATTGTTCATTCATTTAAATATCTCGAAATCATGAAACAAAGCTCAGAAAGGGAAAACGGATAGCCTACCTCAAACACACTATGTGTGGAGACATGGGATCCACCTATGGCTGGTGAGATGACACTGAGGGAGACGATCGTGATGATGTCGAAGATGGTGGGCTCCAAATAGTAGTTTGTTCAATTCGTTGTAATCCTATGAGCTAAAAATGACTGGCCAAAGTGGGTATTCTATACCCCTAACTACCATGAATGTGTGCATTTAATGTAGGTACAATCGGCAAAAAGTTGGTGGATTCAAATGTCGACGATGACGGCAGGAAAGCCAGGGCCCGACGGCTAGGGAGGTGTAAGACAATGGCCATTTTAAGTTTTTCACTCAGTCAAATGGCGACAACGGGAAATGGTTCAAGGCCCGGAGGGCAAGATGCCTCCAGAGATCTACCGTCAGGGATGGCAAGACCATCACAGAATTCCGAACATGAAATTCTGGATGGTCAGGCCCGAAATGACCCACGGCAGATAGGTACCTTGAAAGACTTCAGATGGCGAAAAAGGTTGGCAAGGCCTGAGAAGTGGGACACTGCGGGAAGTTCACCGTCGCAGACAGCGAAACTCAAATGGAACCCTGGAAGCGGACCCCCGGGGTCCGGGGCCTGAAGGGCCAGATGCCACTCTAAATATTTCAACAAGTTTTAATAGATAGTAGGAGGGGGTTCAGACCCTGAGGTCCGGAAGGAGGCCTAGCGGACGCTGCCGAGAATGGCAATTCCAGCATGGAAACCCCTGGAGGGAATCCCGAACGGCCGGGCCTGGAAGGGCCCGGAGCCATTGGCAGGGGAAAACTGCCAAAGGGATTTCGGGAGGCTCTGAAATGTACCAAAACCAAAAAGGGGAGGCATGGTCATTTTATGATGGGACTTTGAAGCAACATCGACCATCCGAGACATCAAAAATAAGGCACGCAAAACAAGGCAGTGACAAAAACAACCTGACAAGGTGAAAGAAAAGAGGGTCCCCATTCCGAACGGGGCATGTGTGCTAAGGGCACAACAAGGAAAGATTGAAATAGAGAAGTTCAATGGCAGCAATTTTTAGTGATGGAATCTTAAGATGGAGGATCTCTTAGTGGATCGTGATCTTTGGATTGTTGTGTCTAGAGTGAAACCTACAAGCCTGAAGCAAGAAAATTGGGACCTTGTAGATAGAAAGTCTAAGGGGTTGATAAGGCTCTGTTTAGCAGAATTCGTTCTTCTCAATGTGCATGAAGGGAAGACTGCATCTTCCTTGTGGAAGAGACTGGCATCTATTTATCAGGGGAAGTATTTGATTAATAAATTATTCCTGAGGAAGAAATTGTACACTTTGAGAATACAAGAAAGACGCTCTGTAGCTAATCATTTGAATGCATTCAACATGTTGATTGCACAGTTAACATTTTTTGGTGTGAAGATTGATGAAGAGGATCATTGTATGCTGATATTGTGTTCTTTGCTAGATTCATGGGATCACCTAGTGATGGCTATAGGGAGTACAACATCTAGTTTCAAGATGGAAGATGTTGTTGCTTCTTTGTTATCAAAAGAAATGAGAAGAAAATCTTCTGAGATGGTGAAGGAGGTCCTGGCTATTAGAGGAAGGTCAAAAGAGAAAGGCAAGAAGAAGGATAGGAAGTCCAAATCGAAATCAAAGGGGAGATCAAAGTCTCCTAGAAAGAAGTCCAAGGTGAAGTGTTGGAATTGTGGGCACCTGGTCATGTCCAAAAGGATTGTAAAGAGGAGAAGAAGAAGAAGAAGAAGGGCTCTTTCGATAATGATTATTCTTAGAGTGATGCAAATGCCTTCATTGCTGCCTTGGCTACACAGGCATCGGATGATGTTTGGCTGATTGATTCTGGAGCATCTTTTCACATGACATCTCATAGAGACTAGTTTATGAAATATGAAGAATATGATGGTGGAAATGTGTACTTGGGAAGTGATTCAACTTTGGAGATTGTTGTCTATGGAAGAGTCAAAATCCAATTTCCAAATGGAAAAGTGAAGGGAATCAAGGATGTTATGCATATGCTAGGTTTGGCTCAAAATCCGATGTCTGTCAGTAAGTTGAATGATATTGGAGTGCAAGTCACATTCTCTGGAAATGGCTGCAAGATGACTAGAGGCTCAATGGTGCTAGCAAGGGGTGCTCATATTGGTACCTTGTACAAGCTAGATGCACATGTTGTTCAATGTAACAGTGTGTCTATAAAGTCACAAAAAGATACTCATAGAGGTAAAGAGGGAAATGTTCCTAATTGTATAAACTCTATGGAAGTTAAACTTCCAATAGAAAAGACTATGCTATGGCATCATAGGCTAGACCACATTGGAGAGAAACGTTTAAAAACCTTGAAGAATAAAAACCTAGTTGAGGGGCTTGATGATTGTAACCTTGAATTTGAATTATGTGAAAACTATATATGTGGAAAACAACACCGTGTTTCATTTTATTCCAGTCCTCATAAATCTTCCGGTTTGCTAGATTATAGTCATTCTGATGTATTTTTTCTAGTGAATTTTTTTTCTTTGTCTAAGTCGAGGTACTATGTATCATTTATTGATGATTATTTGAGAAGAACATTTGTTTATTTTCTTAAAAGTAAATCAGAAGTGTTCAGTTGGTTTAAGGAATTTAAAAACCTTGTAGAAAATTAGAGTGGAAGGAAAATTAAATGCTTAAGGACTAATAATGATGGTGAATTTTGTTCTGATGATTTCGAGAGGTATTGTAAGGACCATGGGATTAAAAGACATAAGACTACACCTTATACTCCACAACAAAATGGAGTTGCAAAAAGGTTCAATAGGATAGTGATGGAGAGAGCATGAAGTATGCTAAGTAGTGCTAGTTTGGAGAAGAAGTTTTGGCCTGAGGCTATTGCTACTACATGTTACTTGATTAATCATTCTCCAAATTCTGCTCTTGTTGAGAAAACACCTTTGGAAGCATGGTTTGGTAAGAAGCCCTCTTTAAGACATTCGTATTTTTGGCTATGAGGCATATGCTCATGTGCCATATGAGAAAAGATTTAAATTGGAGAACAAGGTTGTCAAATATATTTTTATTGGCTATAGTGATGGCATAAAAGGATACAAGCTTTGGAATCCTGATATAGAGAAGGTTGTATACAATAGAAGTGTAATCTTTCATTGGCTAAAACCTTCTACCTTGGATCTGCAGTCAGAAAACAATAAGGATTTAGTTGGAATTCCTCCTACACCAGAGAAAGAGGAATTGAAAATTCAAAATGTGCATGAAACTGAGGAGAGCTCAAGTAGTTCTGAAAGTTCTGAAGAAGAAGAACCTCAGCCTCAACAAGTGAGGAGGTCAAATCATGAAAGAAAGCAACCCGATAGGTATGGGTTTTCTTTAATAGATTCTACTTGTGCCTATGCTTTAATTTCTAGCACTGATGAGCTTAGGACTATGAAAGAGGCATTTAGAATCTCTAATTTAGACTCTTGGTTGGAAGCCATGAATGAAGAAATGGCATTATTAGAAATGAATGAAACTTGGAGTTTGGTGCCCTTGCCTAAAGGCAGAAAAGTTGTTGGCTGTAAATGGGTATTTGAAAAGAAGATTGGTCTGGAAGGCAGTGTCGAAAAATATAAGGTGAGGTTGGTTGTGAAGGGTTATTCCTAGGTAAAGGGAATTGATTATGGGGAGATTTTTTCTCCTATAGCTAAGCTGATGTCTATCAGATTTATTTTGTCACTTGCAGTAGCGTATGACTTAGAGGTCGAACAGATGGATGTGAAGACAACATTTCTTCATGGTGATCTTGAAGAAGAAATCTATATGTCCCAGCCTGAGTACTTTGTTGAAAAAGTTAAAGAGAAATTGGTTTGTAAGTTAAAGAAGTTTGTATGGGTTAAAGCAATCACCTAGAATGTGGTACCAGAAATTTGATACTTTTGTATTGTCTTTGGGATTTGTGAGATCAAAATTTGATCATTGTGTTTATTATAAAGCTGAAAGTGATCAAGTTCTTATTATTGCTCTCTATGTTGATGATATGTTGTTCATAGGTAATAGTAAGCTAATGATTTTTGATCTTAAGTCTTAGTTGTCTACTAAGTTTGAAATGAAAGATCTTGGTGTAGCAAGGTATATTCTGGGGATGGAGATAACCAAGGACAGGAATAGTAGAAAACTTTGGCTCAGTAAGATTAAGTATATCAAGACTATTCTAGAGAGATTTTTCATGAATGATTGCAAACAACTAGTTGTTCTAGTCTTGCAGGGAACAAAGCTATTTGTTGAAGACTGTCTAAAATCTCCAACTGAGATGGAGGACATGACCAGTGTACCCTATGCTAGTGTAGTTGGTAGTCTCATGTATGCAATGGTCTATACAAGGCCAGACATTGCCCAAGCAATGGGAGTTCTTAGTCATTTTATGGCTAATCCTGGAAGGACACATTGGGATGTTGTGAAAAGATTTTTCAACTATTTGAAGGGCACTTCAAATTTTGCCTTATGTTACCATGGAAACTTGGTTGAATCACCGAGGACTCTCAATATTCGAGGCTATGTGTATTTTGATTGGGCAAGGGACATTAACAGTAGGAGGTCCACAAATGGATATACTTTCATGTTGAATGGTGGTGCAGTGAGTTGGATGAGTAAGCGGCAGGCTGTAGTTGCTTTGTCCACTACAAAGGTTGAATACATGGCAGCTACTCATGCTTGTAAAGAAGTAGTTTGGTTAAAACATTTGTGTTCTAACATTGGTTTTGATGCAAGGAAAAAAGCTATTTTTTGTGATAGTCAGAGTGCAATTTGTCTGGTAAAGAATCCTACATTCCATGCTAGGACAAAACATATAGATGTACAGTACCACATTGTACAAGATATGGTGGAGGATGGAAAGGTTAGTTTGGAAAAAGTTGATACTCTGGAGAATATTGTAGATGCATTGATGAAGCCAGTGAGCACAAACAAGTTTAGGTGGTGTGCCAATTCAATGGGCCTTAGTGCCCATGATTTTCAGTAAGTTTTGTTGTGCTCTGGAAGTCCCTGTGTGATCTTCGTCAAATGGGAGATTGTTGGAAATATGTGTCTCAATCCCATAGGCTAAAACCTCTATTGGATCCAAGTTAGTGTGACATATTCTATGTCTGGCCGACGAGTAGATTTGTAGCCTTATGTTTTGCACAGGTCAATGTGACCTTGTAGAAGTCTTCGGAGTGACATGTTGTGTTCAGTGTGACCTTGTACAGCATGGAGATCTCTATCCGACATGCCATTCTATCGTATATCGGGGAGACACTTGGCCGAAATGCTTTGTTCGGGGTGAAGTCCCAGTGATAGCTAAAGTATCACCGATAGTGTTTTATGTTGAAGCCTTCGGGGAAAGTCTTGGGTGTTTGGTAAGAAGTATTACCGATAGGAATGTCTCACCGATAGTATTCACTCTGGGAAACCCAAAGGTCTTGGGGAGAAGTCTCAGTGAGAATAGAATGTCACACTGATGGGGATACAAATGATTTCATCAGAGTAGCTCAAGGTGATCGGTATGAAGTCTTGGCGACTCGTGGGGTCTTGCTAATAGTAGTATGGCTTCAGAGTAACATAAGAGATCTCACTGAAACCTCTTGGTGATAGTTGAATGTCTTAGTGATAGATGGATGTGAATGGAAATGCTAATGTTTTGGTATGACTTAGGACCTTGGTATGAAGTCCTAGCGAAAGTGATAAGTCTCACCGACTCTTGGATGCTTCGGTATGACATGATTTCTCGATGTGAGGTCTTGGCAAAAGATGAATGTCTTGCCGACCGTTTGGTGCAACTTGTGATATCAATGTAACCTCTTGCCGATGGAGATGACTCTTGGTGATAATGTGTAATCGGGTCTTGTGGCATTGAAGAGACACTTCTTGTGTCTCACCAACATGCCAACATAGGTTGATCACTTTGATGGAAAGAAGACCATCCTACATGGTGTCTCATGGACCAATCAGAGAAGCTGTATGGGAATCGTTGGAAGATAGTTCATTGTGGAAGTTCTGAGAGGAAGCTCAACAAATAGGGGTGACATGGTTATACTCTGTGATTGCAGATTATGATGGGTTTGATGGTTAAATGATTTGAAGGATCAATGGATTGATATGTGGTTGTATAATCAAAGTGATTTCTATTCTATAAAGATTGTAACTTGAAGGTTCCTGTACAAGTTTGATCATTGTGAAAGTTGTTGTAATCTGACATCAAAAAGATAAGTCAGAACTCTTTATGTAATTTTTGTTACTGTAATACAAAGTGACTTCTCTTGGTGTGGTGGGTTTTTCTCCCATAAGGGTTTTCCCACATAAATCTGTTGTTGTTATGTGTTTGTCAAATACTCTGTTTCTGTTATCTCTTTCATGTGCATCTTAATTGGACTATAATAATAAAATTTTAAAAGGTATCTCTCCATTCTTCCCTGAGTTTTTCACATTAGGAGATTTTCTTTTGCATCTAATTTTCCATACAATTTTTAGGTCAAGACTAAAATGCCACCCAGGGTGTCTTTCTCCCCAAAATGTCATAGGACCTTGATTTTGAGGTATCTTAATTTTTCCCCTTTTTGGTTTATGTGCCCCAAGTTTAATTTCAAAATATGATAGAATTTAGCCACCTTTATTTAATGAATTCATATGTTAGCTTGGTGTGATGTAATTCCTAGATATTAAGCATAAGTATAAATACAAGGTTCATTTTCTCATATTTTCACCTATCAAGCTAACATGCAATCTAAGCATTTAAGTATTCAAGTATCCAAGCATTGAAGAACATTTAATAAAGCATTTTGAGCCATCATCAAGGCTCAAGAAACATATCAAAGAGCTTCTTGCATCGTTTTTGTTGTTGTCCTGACATTTATGATGTTGAGTTTTGATTCAAGCAAGTAATTCAAGATCATTCCTTTGGTTCAAGATCCATATCCATTGTAGCCATTTCACACAAATTTACAAAATTTGCAAGGGTTTTGGTGAGTTGTAGCATTACATGTTCATTCACCATTTCCTTTCATCATTCTAGTTCATTTCAAGGTTTAATTACCAACAAGAGGTTTAACCAAGGAAAACCCCCATTCACTAATAAACAAAAAGTTTTTCCCTTCTTACATATTTGTGATTGCAGATTTAGATTGAAGATTTGAATATCATTTGGAGTGAAAAGTTGTAAAAGTAGAAAATTTGCACTTCAAAGTAGTCATCTTCACAAAAAATCACCTACAAGCCTAATCTAGAAGTTTCAAAACTTGAGATCGAAGGAGAAGAAAATGCGAACCTTAGAGCTCAGGACCACATATACAGTTTTCAAAAATTTAGAGTAGGACTAATATGCCACCTCTGGCATCTAAGTCCTAATCATATTTTTTAGAAATTCCTTCAAATTCAGTTCTAACATCCAAATACTCTGCATCTGCCCCGAAAAACATTAGCAAGACTAATACACCACCTAGGGCATGTATTTGTCCTAACCAAGGAAAAGCCCCATTCACTAACAAACAACAAGTTTTTCCCTTCTTGCATATTTGTGATTGTAGATTTAGGTTGAATATTTGAAGATCATTTGGAGTGCAAAGCTGTAAAAGTAGAAAAGTTGCATTTCAAAGTTGTCATCTTCATGAAAATTCACCTATAGGCATAATCTAGAAGTTTCAAAACTTGAGATCGAAGGAGAAGCAAGTGTGAACCTTAGAGCTCAGGACCACATTTATATTTTTCATAAATTTAGAGCAGGACTAATTTGCCACCTTGGGCATCTAAGGCCTAATCATATTTTTTAGAAATTCCTTCAGATCTAGTTCTGACATCAAAAGACTCTACATCTGCCCCGAAAAACATTAGCAAGACTAATACACCACCTAGGGCGTATTTGTCATCGTTGGCATATTTTGGAAACTTCTTTGCATTTCTGAAATCCCTACAACATTTTTAGACTTCCCAAGTACACATATCCTAACTCCCTATTCAATAATTTCATCATTTCATCTCTCATTTAGGTTGCATAACTAGGCTTGGTAGGTTGTATGTTCATTTCTCCTTTCCAAGCATTTACTTTGTGGTAAATCCCTAAAAGCTGAAAAATTTCCCTCCTAGGTCCTCCTCATTAAGAATTGACTCACCTTGTGAGGTTGATAGTCAATCCTATTAGGACTCTTAGGACATCCTTGAGTGTTAGTTGGAGAAAAGTGATATTCTATGTTTCCATTCTTCCACTAATAAAAAGTTAAGGCTCCTATTTCTGGTAATGCTAGTAATGTTGCTAGTATAGAGGGTTTCATTCCTGTTAAGGCTTGAAATAAGAATAATGGGCAGAAGAGGAATTTTAAGGAACATTAGGAAGAAGATACTTTTAATAGGTTTTAGGTTTAAGATGACCTTAGTCAACAAGAGATGAGCCTGGATTTGATGGTTGTGGACCAAGGGGTTTTGGAAATGACACAAGAGGGAAGTACTCCTGATAATATTTTGAATTCTTAGGATGGTGGCACTTTGAAAATGGACACTAACATTAGTATGATAATTCTAGTGGGTCCTAAGTTTACTTCAGTTGTGAAGAAGGGTGGGGGGAGATATCTCTCACATTGGTGAAAGCTTGGCCTGATTTGGAGAAAGGAAACAAGGCTTATCCTTTGTTAGGGATTCTTCAAAAAGATTTTTAAAAATGGGTTATTAAGAAGTCCTCCAAGGTTGGGCGAAAGAAAGACCTAGAGGAAATCAAGTTGATGGGGGAAACATTGGTGAAGTTTGGGTCTATTAAGACTTCAGACTATCATTTCTCTAATCCTATGAAGTGATCATCCTTTTATGGAATGTAAGGGGCTTGAATAGTGTCCCTAGACAAAAAGGTTTTTGTGATTTGGTGAGAAAGCATTCTCCTAATGTGGTTTTTTAAAATGAAACTAAATTGTGAGTTGAGAATATAGGTGGGTTGGCACCTAAACTATGGAGGAGAGTCAATGCCAGTGAATTGGTTCCCAAGTTAATGCGAGGGATGTGACTTGTCTTTGGAATCCTCTAAAGATTCACCCTCTCTAGTGGATGTCCTAGAAGTCTTCCATTTCTACAGTGGTTGTGAGCTTTAAAACGAGAGAGAAAATTCTACTTTCCAATATCTATTCTCCTATTAATTTTTATGGTAAGCAGTACTTATAGTCTCATATCTAATTTATTCAAAGCTATGCTTCTCTTTTTCATTGGATTATTATAGGTGAGTTCAATACCATTACTGATTTGGATGAAAAGAAGGGTGTAATTTTGAGGTTGGAGCCTTCTACTTTTCTTTTCTAGGATAATATTTTTTCTTTGAATCTTGTTGACATCAAGCCTTATAATGGTCAGTTTACTTGGAACAATAGGAGGTTGGGGGAGAATTGGATTTCAGAGAGCCTAGATAAGTTTTTGGTCTCTTTTTTTTGGATTGGTGGATCTTGGTTTTCTTATTCTTAAATTGTGAACTCAAGAGACTCAGATCACTAGCCTATCCAATTATTTGTTTCTTTAGCCTGGGTTGCTTGATCTCCCTCTTTCAAGTTACAACTTATCCGGTTGCTTGACCCTTCTCTATAGGATTATATTTCTTACTAGTGGAGTAAGGGGATAAGTGCTTTTGGCATGACTATGTATTCTTTTGTCAAACATGTGCAGTTTGTGAAGTACCATCTCAAAATTTATAGAACAGGTAGTGTTTTGGCAATATATTTCATGCTAAGGCTATTGCTCAAGCTGATTTGAATTCTATCACCTAAGGGATTAGGGAGTTAGGTTTGTCATAGTTCTCTCTACAGGAAGATGAAAGGGCATTGAAATTTTTAGAGGAATGTGAGTTGCGTGAGGAAAATAATTGGAATCAAAAGGCTAGGATTGAGTGGCTTCAAGAGGGAGACAAAAATACTATTTTTACTTTAATTCTATGAAATATAGGAGATGTGATAATTTGATTCCTTTTCTTGTTAATGACAAGGCTGAGCATTTATCCTCTTTTGGGGATATCTCGAGTGAAGCCTTGGAGTTTTTTGCTTCCTTATTTAGAGAGGAATCTCAGGATGTGTTGGATGACAAAAACCAAGTGTTGGATTGTATCCTAACTTTGGTCACTAGTGAAATGAATGAGCACCTCTTGGGTTGCATTACCCTAGAATAACTAGAGGCTACTATCTTTTAGATGAAAAATGGAAATCTCTTGGTTGTGATGGCTTTTCAATTGAATTATTTTGGGAATTCTAGGACATTATCAATTTGCATATACTTGATGTGATTCTTGAGTCTCAAAGGAGAAAGAAGATGTTGAGGGCTTTGAATTCTACTTTTCTTTCTCTCATACTCAAGTGTGAGGGTGGAGATATGTTGAGTCTTTTTTGTCCTATATCTTTCTATAATGTGGTGTGTAAAATTATTTCCAAGTTGATTGTTGATTGGTTGAAATGATGGCTTAGCAATCTTATTTATGAGGAACAAGGTGTCTTCATGGTGGATAGGAAAATTATTGATGGTGTTGTCATTATGACTAAGGCTATACACTCCATGCCAACTTCCAAAGAAAAGGCTATGTTCATCAAACTAGATATGACTAAGGCCTATGATAGAGTTAAATGATATTTTTTGTGCAAAGTTCTCTCTATATTTTGTTTTGTTGAGGAGTGGGTATTGTGGGTTATGAGTTGTGTTACTTCCACTTCTTTTTTAGTGTTGATAAATGGAGAACCTTCAGACTTATTTGGGGCTTCTAGGGGCCTTCATTAGAGGGGGTCTCTTTCTCCTTATTTGGTCATCCTTCTTTTTGAAGGTTTGGGACAATTACTAAAGGGGAATGTGGTTGAGGGTCTTATACAAGGGTGGGTGTCAGGTAATGGTTTTCCTCCCTTGTCTCATTTGTAATTTGTTGATGATACTAATTTGATGAGAATGGATGAAGTCAAAGAATCCACTAATTTGTGCAAGGCTTTAGATACTTCTCTTGCTACTTTTGGTCAAATGATTAATGAAGATAAATCTTCCATTTTTTTCTTCAATACCCCATGGATCAATGAGAATAGGATTGCTTGTATTTTGAGGTTTCATCAAATTGGTTCTCTACCTTTAACTCATCTTGGCATTCCTATCCCATCTGTTAATCTTCCTAGGTAGTCTTGGAAGAACATTCTTAACAAGTTTCATGTGAAGGTTAATCATTGGAATTATAGATGGTTGTCCTTTCCAAATATATATGTATGATCCATGTGGCTCCTATCAAGTTTGTTAAAGATTTGGACTCTTTTGCTAGACAATTCTTGTGGGTGGGTAGCTTGTCTTCCTCTAAGTGGAGCCTTGTGAAGTGGGATATTGTCAGTAGTCTAAAGTAGTTTGGAGGTCTTGGGTTGAGGTATTCAACTCTAACTGGGTAAGTGTTTTCTACAAATCTTTATTGGAGATTATTTTTGGAGAAAGATCAGGTCTCGGCAAGGATTTTATCTCATAGGTACTTTCAGGGGGTTCCTAAGGAGGAGATTCTCCGCTACCCTCTAGTGGGGAAAGGTTATGTGATTTGGGGGATGCTTAAGAAAGGGTTTTTGCTAATCAAAGAAGGCTTGTTTTGGATATACAATAGGGGGTTGAGGCTCTCTTTTGGTCTAATTCTTGGGATGGTTTCTCCCCCATTTTGTGCCAGTATCCTAATCTATTAAATCTTTTTTAGTGCTTTGTAGATGTTGGTTGGTCAAGGGTGATTAATTTCAAGACTTCTTACCCTTGTGGGTAGATAGAGGTTGATAGGTGGAAGGATCTTAGTGATTGGTCTATGGCTGATTTGGAGGACTATGTCGAGCTTCAAAATATTTTGGTTGGTAGATAGTCTCTCTATGCTATAAGAATATTTTATCTTAGAGTTTGGATCCAAAGGGTGTTTTCACTATGGCTAGTGGGTATCAAGAGTTTATAGCTCAAAATAAAGGTAGGGTGGAGGTTGCTTGGTGGAAAAATGTGTGGAACAAGTTCTCTTGGAAAAAGTGTAATTGTTTTGTGTGGAATCTAGCATGGAATAGATGTTTGACTTGGGATAATCTTTGGAAGTGAGGACCTTTTATTTGTGTTCTATGTGGATGCAGTGAGGAGTATTCTTCCCACCTATTCTTTCATTATTTATCATCTATTCTACTTTGGCATTTTTCATGGGGTGTTTAAAAATATCCTTGTGTTTCCCTTGTTGACTTCTAGAGTAGCCTAGGAAGAACTCCTTCCCAAGCCTCTTTTCTTCAGATTGTGTGGTGCACTGGTCCTACCTTCATCCTTTGAAAAATTTGGTTGGAAAGGAATCATAGGACTTGTAGAGGGAATATGCTAATGGTTCAATAGGTTTGGGATAGAATTGTAGGTATGATCCATGAGACAGTGGAAGCTAAATGTGAAGTGGCATATCCTTTGGAAAGGAGTCATGATGAGATTGTGATTAGGTTGGGCTTCTAGGGCTTGAATTATAACTCTTCCTATGTGGGTGAAGCCATAATAGTGATTTACAATTCAAGTGAGGAAGGAAAACTCACAAAAAATGACCCCAAGGAAAAAATACAATTTTGGGGGTTTGTACGAACCTACTAGTTCAAGTGAACCCATTTGTATCTTGGCTGCTAGAAAAAAAAATGCATTAGGAAGGGTGGTTCACTTGAACCCCTAGAAGTCCATACAAACCCCCCGTATCCATCATCCCCCCTTGAGACACACAAAAAAACTAAATTTTGGCACTTTAGAGCTCGAGTTGAGCATGAAAATGGAGGAATCTTCACAAACCCAACTGGAATCATGTAGTTGTCAAAACGAGTTATCCAATGAATATAATTTTAATATGTTTTTGTTTTATTATGTATTTGTATTTTTAGTTGTATTAAACATGGGTTTTTCATTGAAAATGAAGGTCACTGTTCTCCACATGTGGAAAAATAGTACATTATTGAATTTTTTTTGAAAAATATGAGTGCACAAAATATTCAAGTCCTTGATCCAATAAAAAAATAATAATTTCAATATATACAAAAAAGTTACGCGTTATACGGTCCCGCTATGTTTGAATTGTAGTTGGTTTGGCTTTGAAACTTGATTAAAGAAAAAATATTCAATAAAAAGCTATCTAACTAAGTGAAAGCACTAGATATCAAAGTTACAAATTCAAAAGAATTAGAATTTTATCCTTCATGGAAAAAAAAGTTATGTATTATATGGTGTGCATGACATTTTAAAAATGTTGTTTTCTAAAAAAACTAGTTTTCCTGGGAGATGGAAAAATGAGTGCAATTTGATTCCAAAAATTTTGAGTTTTTTTTTTAGAATCTACAAACAAAATGTGATGAGACTCTAGTTTGCATCATCTTCAAATTCCTCATGGTTTAGCCGTTATAGGTGCCAGAATGTGAAGATTTATTTAAAAAATAATAATTTTAGTGTCAAGTTTGGCCAAAAATTGTAAACCACTATTGTGGGATCACCCATTTTAGAAGAGGTAGGTAGGGTAAATACAAGGTTTAAAGGGTTGGAAGATGGCCACCTCCTCCAGTAGATGTTTTGAAGATCAATACTGATGCTTCCTCTAGGGTAAATCTAGGGCCTATTGGGATTAGTGAAGTTGGTAGAGACTATTCTGGCTCAGTTATTTTCCTTTTCTCCATTCATAAGGGGTAGCATTCTAATAACTTTATGGAAGGGTTGGTGATTATCTGGGCTATTGAGCATTCTTGTGCTTTGGGTTAGCATAAGATTATCTATGAATTCGACTCATAGATTATTGTTAATTTGTTGAAAGAGAAAAAGTTGGCCAATGTTAATTGGTAGCTTGCATTGGTTGTTCGTTAGATTTTGCAGATGTGCTCCATGTTCGAGGTGGTTTCTTTCATCCATATCTTGCATGAATGGAATAGGGCTGTTGACTGCTTGGACAAGTGGGCTTCGAAGCATGGTGATGATTGGAAGATTGAGGGTCATTTCTGATGATATGGCTAGATGAGGAGTTTGTTACTATGTGGGTGGTGGTTTTTTTCTTGGCTAGGTTTTTTTGGGCATACTTTTCTTAGGAGCCTATTGGTTCCCTAATATTTATGTACTATTAATTTATTGATCTCAATAAATTTTTTACCTCTTTTATTCAAAAAAAATAGTAACAAAATAGTAATAAGTGATTAAAATAAATTTCAAATTTTGTATCACTAATTATAGTAAGGTCTAATCTAAGGTGATACATGATCCAAATGAAGATAAAAGATGATTAAATTCAATGCAAGTTGTGACTAATAGATCTCTTTGTGAATACCTGACAATAGAATCCAAATTTTAAACTACTATTTTTCACACTATTTTATAATTGATTATTACTAGAAGAGATACCCCTACATTGTATTTCAAGCATTTGAAGTGACCTATTATCATGACTTTATCTACTCAATTATAAAATTTAAAATTCTACTATTGTGTGCCTGCATTGATGAGTAATGGTCAAATCATAGGATTGTTAGCCTTATGAGGAAATAATTTTAAAATTAAAAAAATGTGACAAGATCACTTCCATTATCGAATCCATGAGATAAAATAATCATTGCAATCTAAGAAAAAGGATGTCAAAAGTGTTATGAATTGAATCATTAATATTTTGAAGTAAAAAAATTATAGGTTTATATAGTTTAAAACTTAAAATATGCATTGATGACAGGTGAATGAGCTTTTCTAGGGCTTCTTGTGTCTATAGTCATCCTTGGACCCTCTTGTGTCATACCATGCTTTAGGGATATGATTTTTTATTTAATCTTTGTGTACACCCACATTTAATACATTTTTTTTGGTTTTATTATGCTTACAACTAGATCTAACCTAGTAATTCTTGTTGGTTTTGGTGGTTCAATTACTTTACTCAATGGATCCTCCTCCAAACAAGCATCCCCAAAAATTTGATTTGAAAGTGTTCGATGTGGTAAGTCATTTGATTCTTGGCTGATGAGGTGTTATCCATGTCAGATTTTGATTTTGCATGCAATGGTTAGAGCTACATAATTTTGTAGGATATGTTGCTAGGAATCCCCTTGAAAGTTTGCTTAAAGAATGGGTTCAAAAGGCCTGGGTCACTCATGGGTTCCACCTTGATATGGTCCAAAATTTAACAAAAGGATTTTTTAAGTTTTTTTCTTTGTGGAGCTCAGTCATGTTTAGGAAATCCTAAATCATGGTGTTTGGTATGTCCAATCCTCTTTACTATTTTTCTAGTGATGGAGCTAAGACTTTGTTGTCTTAGATGACACCAAGTTGTGGGTTTTAGTCTAGATTGAGTTTCCTAGTTTTCCCTTGCCTTGTTCACATTTTTAACAACATATTGCTTCCTCTTTGGGAAGGGTTATTTGTGTCTAACTAGATAGTTTCTTTCAAGCTCTCCCTAAAAAATGAGTCTATGTCAAAGTGGAATTTTCACAATATTCTAAAGAGTCCATTAATATTCAAATTGGCTCTTTTCAACATACCTAGAAGGTCACTTATTTTAATCTACCAAAAACTTATTATCATTGTCAATTTGTTGACCACAAGATTAAGGATATCCTTCTTGTAGTCCCTCGTATTTAATCTTTGCCATGGAAAGCTAACAAGCCCCATCAGGTGGAAGGTGGTGCTGCTAAACTAGAGGAAAAATGGATAATGGTTACCAGCTAGAAGAATAAGTCCAATGGCTTTGGGATGGTTACCAAAAACCCCAAGCTGGTAAAGGAAATTTCAAACCCTTATATGAAGGGGAAGGAATCCCATATGGGCTCTATTAGCACTTTAGTGCAGCCAAGGCCTATAGCTACACCTCATCCTACCTTAGTTCTGATAGTGTGGTCAACTAAGTCTCCTCCCATTTTGAGAGTTCATAGGAGGTATCAAAGTCCTCAACCTCTGGAAGAAGGAGAATATTTTTAGAAGAAATGGAGGAACTTTTCTCCTACCATTTAGATTGGGTCAATCCCACTAGAATTTTTATAGAATTGATTTTCCACTCTAGAAGAGCCAAACTTTGATGAAATGGTGGAGTTTCTAACATGAATTTCCTTTCCTTGGATGTTCAAGGTCTAACATACCTCTCTAGGAAGTATTTTGTTAGGGAGACTCTTCAAAAATATGTTGGTATTGATGTTCTATGTCTTTAAGAAGTTAAATTTGTTAGTTTTTTGCTCTCTTTGGCTTGTCATTCTATTTAGCTAGCAAGTAAAATATTTTGTACTAATTATGAGGATGGACGTGACATAATGGTCACCCATTTTTCCCCATGGTGGCATGCTTGTGTTGTTCATGATGGGTTGACCCCACACATCAACTTATCTAGATTATTTTGAAAATTGATAATCATTCCTTTGGGATTATTAATATTTTCTCCTTGAATGATGTTGTTGAAATATCTCTTCTTTGGTGATGGATAGCCAACTCATGTCAAGTTTCTACCGAGTTAATTTGTTGGGATTTCAATATGGTTGAGATGGCATATGACAAAGATGTTAATCTTCCATTTTGATGGGTAGCTAGAAAAAAAGAGGCATGGTACTACATGTATAATAAATTGGGTCTTTTTGAACCCAATATTGGTTTTTTCCACTCTCATTCTCTCTGGCACACTTGGTGAAATTATCAAGTTGGGTATGACAAGATATTTAAATGCCTTGATCATGCTACATGATCTCGAATCTATTTTTTCTCTTTTTCCAAATCTTCACCACTTCCAATATGGTCATTATCATATGTGATGTTGTCAAACCACTTTCCCATTTTTTTTGCATTGAATGGGAATTAAGGAATCCCCATGCCAATTGGACCTATTTTTTCCTAAATACCTCTTTGTTGAGTAATCAACCCATACTAGCCCACATCAACACTATCTGGAATTTGGAGTGTAGACCACCTCACAATACTTATTATATTACATCATGGAATAATGCCATCACTCACAATGCAAGGTTTCTTCAAATTTATGTGTGCCAACTATCTATCTTTTACATATAATCTTATGATGCACCAATGTTTGACCTCTACGAGGGCCTTGATGACTAACCCATTTTCCCCTTCTTTGCAAGTCAGGGTTACAAAGTTAAGGGATCAAAAGAAATTTGTTGATAATTATGTTTCTAGAGGGCCATAAATCAAGGTTCAAATCCATTGGCTTAAAATTAGGGATCATGTCTCGAAAGAATTTTTTCTATCTCTTCAAGCCAAACACTAATCACTAGGCATCAAACATATCAAAGGGGGGAAAAATGTGCTTTCTAAACTGCCTCATATTCTCTAGGAAATTTTCAAGAACTATGAAAAGGTTTTGATAGCCCAAGATTACACTCTTGACCAACTTTGAGTACTCTAAGATTGTCTTACTGTTGTGCCAAATAAGCTCTCCTCAGCCTAGAAAACCTTCTATGAGCAATTGATCACAATTGAAGATCTCAAATAAGTTGTCAACACTATGATTAATGATAAGGACCTAAGAATTGATGGGTTCCCATGTGAATTCTACAAGGCCCTTTGGGATTGTTTTGAGAAAGATCTACATAAGGTTTACCTTGAAGCTTTTCATTCTAAAACCTTAGGTAATATTGTTAACAAAGGCAATATAAAATTCATACCTAAAGCTATTGATCCTGAGGATATATGTAACTAGTGGCCCATCATGCTCGTCAATGTCTCTTATAAAATTATTGCCAAATCCCTTACTTTAAAACTTTGCCATCTTCTACCTCAAATTCTGCGCTTAGAGAAAACTAGATTTATTAGATCAAAGTTCATCTTAGAAAATATTATTGTTGTTTGGGAAGGCATTGAATGGGAAAGATGCTCTAATCAAAAGGAATTTTTTCTCAAAATTGATTTTACCAAAGCTAACCATTGCATTGAATGGACTTTCATACTTGATATTCTTTTTGTGTTGGCATTTGGTCCTCAATTCATCTAGGTTGTGAAAATGTTGTTTTCTAATGTGTCCACTTGCATAACCTTTAATGGCCACAGTCCCCATCCTTTAATCTCTTCTACTCCATTTTTCAAGGTTACTCGCTTGCTCCCTCATTTTATGTGTTTTCTACAAAGGGGTTTGGTTATCTTGTGGCTCATTATGTCTCCCAAGGGTGGGTTTGTGGCATATCCTTGCATAACTCGCTGTCCCAACTGGTCAATGGACACTTTACCAATGATTCTTTCCTTACCTTGTTGGAAGAAGAAAATAATGTCAAATCCACTCCTGATTGGCTTCAGAGCTTCTATTTGGCCTATAGTTCTACCATTCAATGGAACAAAACTTTATGCTACAAACAGTCCATCCTTTCCAATCCCCTCTAGATTCAAAAATAGTTTTGGAAGTGGATTGATCCTAGAAAAATATTTTGATTTCTTCACATCCCTTTAACCTTTCAAGCTTCTTCCATTGATCTATAGCAAGCAGTTCTTTCTCAAATTAAGTAGAAACTTGCTTTTTTGATTACCAAGCCACTCTCTCTAGCTGGTAATTTCTAGATTTTATCCAAATTTGTAGTAGTGAATCATGTGTATTACACTTATTTTTGGGCCGCTTCAAAGGCCTCGTATGCTAAGATAGAAAAGTTGCTTCGTGATTTTCTTTGGGCCACTTCTAAGACTCGTTGTGGTATACACCACATTGCCTAGGAGTTTTGCTGCCTACCCAAAGACTCTAGTGGGCTTGGCTTTCTCTCCACTCAAGGGTAAGGGATTTCTCTTTGTGTTAAATAGATTATCAAATCTCTTATTAGCGATGAGGCCTAGAAAATCCTCCTTAGGCATTGTATTCAATCTAGCTATTCTACCCACAAAAATTCTTGGAAGGGAATTGGCTTTCAAAACCTTCTTGTTATGAGGGAGCCAATTCAGATTATGGGAACCTTCATAGCCAAAAGTATTTGGTGGGCCAGGGAGGCTATCAAGACTTGAATCCACTGGTCTAGGTCTAGATTTTAGGATGGGCTCTTGCTCAATCAACAAAATGTTTGGTGGTCACTACTTTTTTCTAGTGCAAGTCAGTCATTTCCCAATATTCCTTGGCTTAAGGCCCCTAGGTTTTAGAAGAAGGGTATCCAAACCTTTCAAAACTTATTTCATAGACCCACCATACACATTTTGTTGTGGGAAGTTTTGGTGTTGAATATGGTTTCCAAAACTATGACCGCGAAACCTACAATGGCCTAGTGAGTTCCATTCCAATTGATATGCTTCCTAAGGTGGGTATTCATGCCACCAAGCCTTGATTAAAATATTGGAAGTGGTAATCAGACACCCTTTTAGAAATTACAAGCCTCATCTTGGTTATCAATGGCTTTCACCTCATTTTCCAATGATTGACAACCTAAACCAAAGATGGCACCTCCAATATTTAATGTCTGTTTGGCATAAAATATTCTCTACTACTTGGTGAGTAAGTGTTGAGCCAAAACTGATCCACTTTGCTTAGTTTACATTCTTTTCCAAGGCTTACTAGTGAGGTCTCAACTTGCTCACTTGAGGGTCTAGGAATCTTGCTGCCCTTTTTTTGGGTAGCTTCTTCTAGCTTTGTACTAGAGCTTAACATCTATGGAATTAGATTCATGACTTCTTTCAACCATTTTGACTAGAGCCCTTCTCCTGGCATATGGTTTTGTTAAGAGACTCTCCCAGGCCCTTGTAAAGTATACTTAGATTTGTCTCATTTCCAATGTGGAAATATTATTTGGATGGTAGAAGGTGGAAGGTAGATGCCCAACTTTCCAGCCATCATTCACTTCAAAATGTTGTATTGTTCATAGCTTAAAATTTTGAGTTATAAGTGATATTAATATTAATATTTTCATTCACTTTTAACAAAATAGGATAATATTTCTATTAATATTATGGTAGTTTAAATTTCTACTCTTTAAGAAAAATAAATGAGTTAAATGATTGTTAATATTAATGATTGTATCAATAGATTATGGTGACATTAATGTTTTGTTTAATGGTAAATATAATAAAAATATTAACACCAGTATTAAGTCATGGATGTTATTATTAAGGGTAAAATAAATATTAATATTAATATCAATATGAGTAAATATTACCACATTAATAATAAAGAAGAAAAAAATGAGACTAATAATACTATTAATATTAATAACACATGTAAATGGACATTGTTAATAAGAGAGATAAATAATATTATTATTGTTAAAAAAATAATAATTAATGATATTATTATTATTATTCCAAATAAGACTAATATTAATATGAATATTAATCATATTGTTATGATTTAAATTAGTATTTTTTTTTTTTTAGACTGCAGGAATCGGGTAGCACGACCCCCTATAAACTGCAGTGCGCCTGGTAAACTTTTTAACGTGACTGGCGGCACTGGCGCGACACGCCCTCTAGTACCACGGGACGGGGGAGACTAGAACTCGTGACCAGTAGAGCCGCAACGGAATTACTTAGCCAACCGAGCTAGGGCCCCCGCCCGATTTAAATTAGTATTATTAATAAGGAAAATTAATAATATTAATGTTGTTAATGGTAATAATAAATAATAATAATACTATTGTTATTATTATAATCAATCTAACAATAATAGTCATGATAATATAATAATTATTATTATGATAAATAAATATTTCATTATAAAATTTAATATTACAGCTAGTATTAATATGGAAAATAAATGTGGAAGTGGTGTCCATCTGTAATAATAGTTATTATTATTAATAATAATGTGATGGTTAAACATGGGGTGGTTGGCTTAGTTGATTGACTCAAGCATCTTGTTACATGCAAGAGGTCACAAGATCAGCCCTTTAGAAGGGGTGGCTACATAATTTTTTTCTTTTAATAAAAGGTAACTTCAGCATCACCAAAAAATGTGATGGTTAAACATAATAATGATAAAATAATATGATAACTTTATCTTCCTCAAATAATTCTAATTTTAAAATGTGATTGCAAACTTTCACAATAAAAAGAAATAAATAAAATTAGGGTGGTGCCCCAATTTAAAACATGTGCTATTTAATATATAATTGAATAATTGTTTCTAATAAATAATTAGAAAGTTAAAGTGATTATTAGATATAGTATAAATGTAAATATATAAATGCATATAAATAAAGTGAGATTACTTATTATATGAGATGTATACAAAACATAAGAATAATATATCTTTTGTGTGTATTAAAAAAATAAAAAATAAAAAATAAAAAACAAGAAAACAAAAAACTTTATCATCCCGAAGTGATTCTAATTTGAAAAAGTGATTGTAAGTTTTAACAAATAAATAAATAAATAAAATTAGGGTGGGGCCCCAATTTAAAAGTAACATGGGTTATTTAATATATGCTATATTTATAAAGGATACTCATAAGTTTTTTTAAAAAATAAAGAAAAAGTAAGCAACTTGAATAATTGTTTTTAATCAATAATTAGAAAGTTAAAGGGATTATTAGATATAGTATAAATTTATATATATATTTATAAATATATAAATGTATATAAATAATTTTGGTTATTGTAATAAAGTGAGACTACTTATTATATAATATATATGAAAAATCTATTTAAATAAATAAATATCTTTACAAATTATATTGATTATGATTTTGAAAATATGAAATTTAAATCTATTATGTATATTTTATATAAGAATAATATATTTTTTATGGGATTAACATATATTTGAAATCCAAAGTATAAATTATTTGATGCATATAGTATGCTTTTATGGGAGCATGGTAGAGTTATCTCTAGTGTATTTATGTCATTATTTCAAGAAGAAGAAAAAAAATTAGTTGTGCTTTTTCCCTTCGGTCAAATTTTTGGGCATTACAATATCCAAGCCAAAAATATTCAACCACCACAAAAAAATAACTATCAAGTTCTCTCATTAAACTTTACAACAAATCCATTAGTGACATCATGATAACCAATATGCTACAAGTCCCAATAAGTAACTATCCAGACACTCTAATCATCCATTCTCTCATTTCAATGCACACATACTAATACACAAATGACAATAGACAAGGTGAGTTATTTGAATCTAAATTAGTACTAAAATACATATGGATATAAATAGTCCACGTTTGAGTTACCCAACTACAACCAAATACGTTTCTAGCCCACACAACGACATAATTTGTAGATCCTTAATTAGTGCAACATACAAAATCAAGATCATATTAGTAACCTCCAAATTGATATTACCATGAAGAAAACCTATATATCTCAAAACTCAAACACCAAATAGACTCTAGATATGACTTTCCAAGAAAATTCATAGGTGATTACCATATTCAAGGAATCAAACAAGCATCTAGGTCTAGGTAAGGATAACATCCTAATACTAGAACACCCCACGACTTATCAACTACATAGATCATCATATTTTGTTAATGCTCAAATGCACATGAAAATCCATGAGAACATAGGTCTTTCCATTTTTTCAACTATAATCAATTCTCACTAAGATTAATAATCCAAGTCTCTCACACATATAAATGATTCCCTCAAAAAGGAAGACAACCTATGTACCTATCTCAATTAGAGTCCATTTTTTAAAACACCTATAAAAGTATATCAAGAAGCACAAAATTTAACTACTAGCTATACCATCATATTGGTCTCATAAAAATGTGCACTCTCTCTATTTTCACCCTTTGATTTGTTTATATTATTATGTACTTACACCATAATTCTTGTGCTCCTAGAAGTTCCCGAACAAGTGTAACCCTCTCTTTGTTTATATATGTGAAACACTACACAACACACTATGCATTACTCTCTAAATTCTCTCCATAACCAATTAAAAATATAAAATAGTAATTCTATATGTGAAATTTATGACAATTAATGTTCCAAAGTAATACTAGATGAATGGAACCAAATTCTGACACAATATACAAAATATGAAAAGTGAACCTATACCACTAAGTAGTGTTTAAAAATATATGTGTGACAACTATTGGAAGTAAAAAAATTGACACAATGTGTGAAATTTTTTCTCATTGGAAAATATGTTCTCCTTCAAGTGATGAGGGGGGTCAGAAGGTGATATTCATGTAATTTTTGTAGTTGGTTTATCATGCTAATGTCAACATGAATTTAGTATTGATGCAAGGGTGGTGTTAATGTGGGTAAGTGGAAGACATGCATTTTTTTAAGAATGTCCTGATTTTCAAATTTTTAGGCCCATGGTGGGGGTCTTAAAAAACTAGGGACCAAAGGCCCTATCAACAACATAGCCATTGGTTGGGGATCAATATGTATTGCTAGGGGCTGATATTCTTAAAACCATCCTTATCAATACCTAAATTAGTACCCTCTTCTAACATTATCATTGCATTGGGGGTATAGGGGTTGTTGGATATCTCCCCCCCAATGTGGCCCCCCTAAAATCTCCCTCCCCAATGTTAGAAAAAGTTATGAAATTTTCAATAAACTTTATTAGCATAGGGATTTAATTTTGAAAACATTTCTGCAACAAGATTTGTATGACCATACACCATAATTAAAAGGGGAAAATAGTTTTTATTTAGGATATAGTGGTGAAAATAGGCCAAATTTTATGTGAATCTTTGTTTCTCAATCCTTTTTTATCAAAATATGAGGTTCATTTTTTCTTAAGAGTCTCCTCAAAAAAATTAGAGAGGATATAATTTTCAAGACAACCAAATGGTTCCTCATTTATTCCTTTCTATTTTCAAACAATCTTCATCACTTCTCCCTCTAGTGCTTAGGAAATGGATGTTTAATTTCATGTTTTTAAAGAGAATGAGAATTATTATCATGATGCACAACCTCCTTCATGAATACATATGACAGATAATTCCATATTCTTGTTGAACATTAATTACACATTATTTTTTAGTTACAACCAAGGCATCCATGGACATATGCCAAGAGATTTTTTATTATAAGGGAAAGATAGGTTTTGAAGGGACCTGAAACCTTTTATATAACTTTAGGTACAAAATGCCTCTCAAAAGATACAACACTAGATAGTTAGCAACATCCAAAAACCCAAAAAATTCAAAAGATACAAACAACTACTCCAAAGATGAATAAAGAAGAACAACATCCAAAAAAAATCAACTAACAGTGGGAAAGCAAAGCTAAACCACATGTGCATCCTTGCAACCACCATGAACAAACTTTACAAGGGATTGAGAGGAATTATTATGCTTAGGGAGACCTATCTTCCTTCTTTGCAAAACCATCCAAGAGAGATCATCCTCCGAAGGATTAGAGCAAGGGGAAGTTAGAAAAGACACCAAAGGAAAAAATGGAAGAGAACCAAGATTGTCACTCGCACAACCAAGAACAACAATAAGAGCTATAGATAAACTAGTAGACACAACAACAATAACAACCTCACTAGCTGCAACAATAACTATAGACAAGAAAACTGCATTAGTAGCAACTATAGATGAACCAGTAGTTGTAGAAGAACCAACAACACCACCAACAACAACAAAACCAAAATCCCCAATAGCAACTACAAAAGACGAAGGAGCAACAACAACAATAGCGGATGGCAACTAAGGAGCATGAATAGAAGAAGCCATGAATTTAGGGGCCAAGTCAACATCCAAAAAGTATTCCCCAGAATCATCATGAGATTCATCCATTGTAAGATGCTCACGAAGAGCATCCTTCCACCAAGTAGCATAACTTTGACAAGATTTTTGACAATTTGTAGCTAAATGACATGTAGAAAAACATCTCCTACAATAGAAAGGAATACCTTCATAATCAATAATTTGAGACCATGGTCTAGCCCCCACCATCAAAATGGCATCCCCAAGTAAATATTTTGAGGTATTAGCATCCATAAGAATGGGGGTGAAAGTAGGATGATCATAGATAAGAGAAGACGAATTAGCCATAACAAACCTACCAATAGCATTTCCAATAGACTCAAAGCAAGGAGTCCAAAACTGAAGAGGAAAATCAGGAAGTCTAACCCAAGTATGAACAACACTAATAGATTTAGAAAGAGGGTTGAAAGAAGGGAACCAAGACCAAAGAGAAAGTGAGTGCTTTCCCCACAACCAAACACCCCCTTCCAACACTCGAGCCCTATCCTCAGATTGAAAAGCAGCCACGGAAAAACCTGCAATTGAAGGATAAAGTTCAATCCTATCCTCAATAATAGGCCTCCAAGACTCCAAAACCCATTTGTGCAAATTTGGAAGGGAAGGCCATAAACCATTAAATCTATAAATAAAAGTAGAATGAGAGAAATAATTTCTTTATCAAATACTTCCTGCCCACAAATAACAGAAGGGGTCGAAGAAGAGCACCATAAGAGTTTACCCTTAAAAGAGGGAAGAGAAGAAGAAAGGATTTTACCACTAAAACCAACCACCTTACCAAAAGACTAAGAAGAAGGGCACAAGAGAGGGACATCCACATGCGGTGACCCAAACCCTAAAGGAGGAAAATCAAAAGTAGCAAACCCACCTATAAAATGTTGTGAACCATCAGGAGACAGAATTGAAGACAGAAGCGACCCAATAGTAAGCAATGAACCATCTGCAAACACCTATGAGCCAACAACACATGACCCATTAGTAGCCAAAACTAACCTAGCAAAAGCTGACAACACACCAAAAGCCGACAACACACAAGAAGCCAATGACGCACCAGAAGCCAATGTTGTACCATTTGCAAAAAGCAAGAGGGTTTCAATAGAGAGTAGGAGAGCCATTTCAAAATACTATTTCATACATATTCCAAGAGTTTTAAATTGTTTTGGTTGTAACATTGGGTGTTTGACATGCCTAGTTGAATTAATCTAAGAGTTTTTGGAAGGTTTCTTAGCAATAAGATTTGTTAAATTATCCTCATATGTATATGAATGTCAATAAACATGATATAGAAAGAGAATATTTTTCAAACTCTTTGTATATGGTATAGTTGGGATGTATGACATCAATAACAATAAAGAGTATCCTCCTTAACCTATTAACTTACATATACTTTTCGATTGGCATAACCCTTGCACCCCATTTTGGTGCAAGTGCTAGTTAATATCAAGGATAATATAGTTCTTCACACACATGTCATAATTATAGAAGCACACAAGAAAAAACAAATTATGGTTAAATGGGAATGTGTGCAAGATGGACACATGCCCTATGACACTTAGGTCTTGTATTATTCTATTATTAATATGGTACATTTACATATTTATGTGATGTTTCACACAAGTGATGGTTCCCCGCCATCCACAGATATAATATTTCAAGGTAAATAACACCGTTACTCCTATCAATGTTTACTAGGGCATTTGCAAGTACAACACCAAAATACTAACTCTAGTTAAACAACATCACACTTTCAAAATCACTCCAATAATATGCCTTAAGAGCCAAATAAAAGTTCAAATAAACATATGAAACATTATAGTAGCTAAAAGGAAAACACATTTGAAAAATAAAAATATGTGATAAGTTGTAAAGGCCTTCTCTTGCATTGTGTTTCTCTCCAACAAAATATTGTTTGTCTCCTTTATAAAAGAAAACATATTAAGATAATTTTATTATTATACCCTTTTGTATGAATACTTCCACTTCTTCCAAGGAAATAATGGCCACTCAATAGACCCCATGTCTAGTTGGGAATTTAACAACCTATTCAATGTTTTTTCTTCAAATGGATGTATGAGGAGCTTCCTCTACTAAGCTCTTAACTTTTATGAGACACCTATCAGCACAAATCAAGATAATATTTAGTTTAAACATGTAAAAAAAAGATAAAAGTTGAAAAAACCTTATTTCTTGGAATTACAAAGTGATGGTAGAAAAATTTCATTTATATTTTTTTTCATAAATTGACAATCAATACACTTTTGCACCTTATATGTGTTTCTACACTTATTATTGATATAATCCATGGTAGTGCCAAGTACAAGATCTAACAAAATTCTAGTATCCTTTATTTTTTGGTGGATGTCCATACATGTTGTAAAGCTCTCATTTTGCACAAAATAGTAGTGTGTCATCCAATGCAAACTACACGAGTAGTAGATGGGTTGGATAAGGACATCAAGGTAGCAACATATTTTAATATAAATAGATACAAAAAAAAATTCCATGTGCAATTTTATTGGATATGTTTTTTAATTCATATTTTTCTTCCTTAAAATTTATAAAAGCAACCATTGAAATTCTAATAGGTCAATGAAAAATTGAAACACAATAAATTTTAAAGATTCTAGTGAAAAACTATGTATAACAACAAGAAAATAACAAAATTAGAAAAGAGGATTAATTTTCATATTCTATAATATTCTAGGAGATGTATCAAAAAGAGGTGAAGAATTTAGTATCCCTCCCTAAACAAGGATTATTAAACTAATATTTTATTATTCACACTAAATAGATTTAGAATAAAATTAATTAAAAATGTTTATGATTTGATTTGAATAGCATTTAATTCCAATGTGCATGAACAACAAGAATTACAAAGAAAAGGAGCTCACATTAGTCTTGTCTCACAAAAAGATTGTGATCAACTAAAAGGAAAAGGGGGATTGATAATCAAATTCAAGGTGTTAACATAATAATCTTTCAAAAGATTATAAGTTATAGATATATAATAGGAACATTTTGTAAATTTAATGTATCTAGATTTGTAGAGTATACTCTATGGTTGTTAAATAATAGGTTTCCACCTCTAATTGTGATAATTTTCTATAGATTTATAGAAAAAATATCAAAAAGAAAATCCAACAAAACTATTATAATTCAAATCAACATTCTTTGGATATTATTCTACATAAATAAAATCAATAAATAATACAATATATCTTCTAATCCATTACTAAATTTGTTCTAAAAAATATTAACATATAGTTTGTTATAGTGTGATTATTACACCACCTTAAACTACAAGTACTAATGTTATTTTTTCAATAGTTTGAATCTTCTTATATGTTTAATAGTTTTGTGAAACACAAATTTTTTATCTTAATATTTTTTAAGGGTGTTAAACCTTTGCACTCAACAAAATTAAATGTTTAATAAATATTTTATAATTTATTTAATCTTTTCAATAAAATAAAATAAAATTCATTAAGACACATCTAGAATATTAAATGGTATGAATGTAAAGAACTCAAATAGATCAAGCTTATAAAAATATATTTACATATAATCTTTTATAACATAATTATTACACATTAAAATACAACTACTAATATTTTGTTTTATAATAATTTGAATTTTATTTTCTTATAAATTTATGAAAAAAAATAAAAAATCTTATAACTTGAGTAGAGTGTTAAAACTGTACAGTCAACATAATTTAATGTCTAATAAACATTTGATATTATTAAACTTTGATAATAAATGAAAAAAAACCACTAAGGCTCCTAAAATTGTAAATGATGTTAATCCAAAGAACTTAAATAACTCAACCGTATAAAATGTAGATTCATATTTTCAAAGCTAGAAATAAATTCCCGAGAGCTTGGAGGGCATGTACAAAAGTTATTTCACTACAGTATTAGCGCTTATTCAATCAAAGTAATTGTATTGTAAATGAATAACAAACGTAATATCGTATCTAAGATAGTTAGAATTATCTGCACTTGGCAGCCTGGAGACAAAAGCGATAGAAAATGCGCTGTGACTTGGGTACCATACAAAATTTACTGCATACAAATTTCGCAGTTTATGAAATTCAAAGATAGTGAAGAATTGAAGTTAGTCGTAAAACTGACAATACGACCAAGCGCAAGTTAAATGTGGGAGCTCTGTTATATGAAGCATAATTTAATTTGTTTTAGTTGATCAATCACCGATTCAGCTCAGCCTTCCCTTTCCCTCGTCATATTACATCATCCACGAAATCTGCTTTCAATACTCATGATAATAGGTAATATGAATAATCAGAATTGTTATTATTGCAATTGAACCGTGCACAATTACTGGTCCTTTTGGTTCCTTTTCAAAAGATTATTCTAAATGACTGAGACATGTAGAATCTCGTACAATTACTTGCCCCTCTCCTAATTACTGACCGAATTCTCTCCTAATTCTCTTCAGAAGATTATTGTAAGCCACCAAGACATGTAGAACCCTGCACAACTACTTGCCCCTCTTCCAATTACAGGCCCCTCTCCCTTACTTCTCTTCAAAAGATTATTATAAATGATCAAGACATTTAAAACTTAGCACAACTACTTGCTCCTCTCCCCTATTTCTCTTCAAAAGATTATTGTAAGCGACCAAGACATGTAGAACCCTGCACAACTACATGCCCCAATTCCAACTACTAGCCCCTCTCTCAACTACTGGCTCCTCTCCCCTACTTCTCTTCAGAAGATTATTGTAAGCGACAAAAACATGTAGAACCCTGCACAACTACTTGCCCCTTTCCCAACTACTGACCCCGTTTCCCTACTTCTCTTCAAAAGATTATTGTAAACAACCAAGACATTCAGAACCCTGCACAACTACTTGCCCCTTTCCCAACTACTAGCCCCTCTCCTCTACTTCTCTTCAGATTATTGTAACCAACCAAGACATGTCTAGCTGAATAGAGGATAATCATAATAAATATTTGACAGTTCTAGTCTACATCAGTTTTTTCAAAAGAAAGAGGTCCCACCTTCTCAAGCTCTTCCACACGGTTTTCGTATGCAACTAGAGGTTGGTGGCATCAACATCCTCAGCCTCTCGTCCAAACAACTAATCAAAATGGCTGGATAGCCATTGCCATTTTAACGTCGTACTCTAACAATATTCTTAGGATTGAAGGTGGAAATTATTATGTTTGCTCTTTTCTTTCGGATAATGAAGGAATAATTCACATTTATTTACCATATAAGAAAGACTTAACTTGTAATTTCTACTACAGCAGTGGAGGGAGATGTGTATGTGAAGAGCCTATCAGCACCCTCGTTCAGCTACGGCAGAAGAACAATGACTACTAGGCTGCGGCAGAAGACCAACAGAAGCAGAAGCCAAATTGCTGTCCTAGGGAATAGCGGTCATGTGATAGAAATGCTTCTATATATAATAACAGATGACCTGCAAATAATAGAGAATTCAACTACTGCTACTATATCTATTTAACAGATCTTGAAGAACTTACTGAAATTGTTGATCGCAACAAGCTCAGAGTTATTAAATTTATTTAAGTTTCGCTGGGCTACATTTGGGTTGGGCTTAACCAGCACACTCCAATAAGCAATTTTGACTGATTAGTTGTTAGAAGTAGCCTGTTCATTCCACAGATATCCGTTCCCGTTGAATATTGCCTTTACAATCCATGGTTTGACAGCTATACCCATGTCGTAGACCTAGACACGTGTGTGTTTGTCAGATATTGGGAAAAAACAAGTTTTGCTGTTTGAAACTTTCCTGGCCTCTGCCAACCGGGCTTAACCGGCACACTCTAAGCGCTGACTTGCTTAGGTGGCCGGACGCGTGGGCCCCATTAATCTGATCCGTTCTTAACATTTCTACATTCCGTTTTCTACGGACTCCGTTCCCGTAACTTCTCTCGTTCCTCGTTTGAACGTTAGCTTTCTTTAGCTGTTCGTTTCCACCGTTAGAGGTTTCTCCGCCAAGTGGACTAGTACAGCTCATATATTCCGTTTAAGATCCTTAGTTCACAATTTTTTATTTTGAAAATTGTGACTAACTATTTAGGTAGATTTAGATTTTCGTTATCTCATGGAAAAAATATGCTATATATTTTAGTTTATACATGTTTGTTTATATGTAAAAAGGCCTCCTGCATGTCTCTTTTATTTTTTTCTTTTAAAAGAATAATCAATGATATATAAAAAATATATTTATAATTTAAATTAAAATATAATTAATTTTTAATAATTTAATTTAAAATATTGTAATTCAATTTTTTAATTTGATAAATTAATATTTTAATTAAGTTTTTTTTTAATTTTATAAATGAAAAATTAATATTAGTGTCTTTGATTTATTTTAATAATATAAGATAAAATTTAATTAGATAAAATAAAGAAATATTTTTGTAAAAGAAATTATTAAATGAAAAGTTTTTTCAATTACAATAAACATTCAAGTGAAAAAATGATCTAATACTAATGTGCACTATACAATACTAATAAACAAATAATGAGTGACAAAGTTCAAGGATTTGAAAAAGAGAAAAGAGTAGGGTAGAATTAGGTATTTGCTACTCCATGTTCTTAGTGAGCTCAAACATGAGAAGTTGCTTGTTAGAAAGATTGATGTCTTTCTTTCCTTTATTATACCTATTTTTTTTATATTTAGATTAAGATCATGACATGATTTTCATTTTATTTGTTTTCTATTTTAGTCCCCTTTGATATTTAGTGACAATACTTAAAGGTGCTATCAAATGATAGATATACACAAATATGTATACAATCTCTATAAATATTTGTGTCTATTGGTCATTTGATAACATCTCTAGGTGTTATTACTATTTTTTAAGAATTTGACAGTTGTGATACTTTAAGATAATTTTTTATAAAAATGAAACAACTATGAAGATATTATTAATTTATCAAAAGTAATGATCATTTCCAAAAATACGTAAGAGTAATACAAAAATTATTAACCAAACAAATTATGATTCCATAATTCTCTTTTAATGTATGTAGCTCAAGATAGGATAAAGTTAGAATAGATGTGAAGCATTTCAA
The DNA here is from genome assembly GCA_007258455.2 of Sequoia sempervirens. Taxonomy (NCBI): domain Eukaryota; kingdom Viridiplantae; phylum Streptophyta; class Pinopsida; order Cupressales; family Cupressaceae; genus Sequoia; species Sequoia sempervirens. The sequence continues at coordinate 172,409,474 of VDFB02353493.1, read as the reverse complement.
CTATACTCAAGGTAGTGCGAGAAAGAAATTGCATAAAAAGCCCAGCATTATAACCATTTTAAAAATATTTTAATACATAGCAATATTCTACTAGATTTTGGTATGAATTTTCTTAAATATTTATTATTTTCATGTTTATGATTACTTGTTAAGGTTTTTCATACAACTATATAGGTCTAGCCAAAGCTACTAGGACTCTCATGTGCCTTGAGAAAAAATTCTATAGATTGACATGTTGGTGTGTAAGGGTGTTAAGTGATATCCATTTGGTCAATTTCATTCACAAGGATTTCTTATAACAATAGATTTTTTAAGGCACAATCCTCACATAAGGTACAATATAATATTGATTTTTTAAAGCATATTGATTTACATGATTCTAAAAATAATTTTGTGGGCATGTTTAATGATGATTATAATAATTCTACATCTTCTTCTATAACAATTAGTACATTTTCACTTGATGAGATCCTTGTGAATGGTTATTATGATCCTTTATAAGCTAGCGCTTATGTTTGCTACAAACCAATTAAGAGTTTTCTTATTGATCTTAGTTGTCAATTTAGCATATACTCAAAAAACATTTAATCATTATTTTTATTAGCTATAATATGAGTATTTAATTGTTTTCACTAAGATAGCTAATGGAATGCCAATTGCTAGCGGTTTCTTTAATTCACTCTTGGTAGTTTTTTTGAAAGAAAATCAACTCTAAATATCATATATTTTTTCACTTTGGATCAGTTCCATGTATTACAAGGGTTTCTTTATTTCACTTTTGGTAGGTTTTTTTGAAAGAAAATAAACTCTAAATATCATATATTTTTTACTTTGTATCAGTTCCATGTATTACTTGGTTTTCCATAGATTCAACAATGTCAATACGTTCCTTATATGTTACATTAGTATATTAAATAGGTTCAAAGGGGTGAAGTTGTTACTATTGCTAGAGAACCATATGTATCATTATCAAAATTAGGTAATTTTATTATGGATATATTTCTTTAGATGCTTAAGGAAACAAGTTAGGTAATATGCATCAACCATCCATCTTCATTCTTTTTGGTACCTCAAATTGATGGGGTCATATCTCCTAGATTTCTTATAAAAAATTGAAGTTGTCAATGCATTGGAAATAACTCCAAAAATATAAGTAGAAATACAAAGAGGATTAGTCAAAGGAAACACAACAATCAAGTGATAGAAATTACTCTAATGTTGGTGATACTTCTATGAAAATCTTTGAACTTTATCACTCATTATTTGTTTACTAGTATGTATCATACTCATTATTATTAGAAGTTCTTTTCTCCTTAATTATTTGCCATAATTAGAAAAAAAAATTATTTAATAATTATAAAGTGTATTTTAATAACCATGTCCACCACAATCTAAATTTTTAAATTCAAATATTTACATATTAATAATCTCTCTTACAAATTCAATTCTTTATTTTATCTAATTAAATTTCATCTTATATTTTTAAATAGATCAATAGACATTAATAATAATTCCTAATTTATAAGATTAAAAAAACTTTATTACAAAATTAATAATCAAACTTAAAAAAATTAGTCTAAATTAAATTATTAAAAAAATAATTATATTTTAATTTAAATTATAAAATTATTATTTTTTTGAATGAATGCATTAAATTATTCTTAAAAAAAACACAAAGACAGGGCCTCTATATATAAAGAAACATATATAAACATTCGAAAAAACAAATTAAATAAAACCTATTTTACCTACATAACTATGAGATAAGGGAAATCTAAATGAACCTTCAACCTAACGGTGAAAATGAACAGCTAGGGAAAAGAAAATGGCTAATGTTCAAATGGAGGAATGAGAAAGGCTACCGGAACTCCTTAGAAAATGGAAATGAGAAACATAAAGGTTGAGTTAATGGGGCCCACGGGCGCGGCCACTTAAGCAAGTCAGCGGTTAGAGTGTGCAGATTAAGCCCGGCCGCCTCTGCCTGAAAACAAATGTTTAACTGGCATCCAATGTTTTCGTTGGAAAGGCTGCAAAAATCTTATTCCCCAGCTCAAGAATCCGTTTACTCCAAAACCTTAATATTTTTATTTTATGCCAAGGCGTAATCTATTTGAGAAAGGTGAGCAGTGGAGATCCTCTGAAACCAATGCAAGATGATGCAAGTGTTGGAAATATTACATTGTTTATTATGCGGTTATCTCTCGTCTGTGATAGTTATGATAGTTACAGCTCCCACAATTCTCCTATAAATATTGTATCTTCTCCTATATAGATTGTATGCGTTCTTAACAAAGATGAATAATGAATAAAATCATTATACATTTTTCATAACAACTGGTATCAGGGCTCCTATTATTGGAAGTAAATATGCAGTAAAAATGACATGTGAAGATGGCACTAAATACTTGATATTTGATGTTTAAATAGATGGGCGCAGGCTGACTTTGTGTGCAGAATCTGCAAGGCGTGTGGAAGACATAATAGTATGAGGGGTCGCTGACTATTTTAAAGCAATGCCAAAGTTTTTTGAACAGGTCATGTGAACATATGGAAGAGATCTGCAATGGAAGATGTATGTGAAGGAGTGCATTGAAAGCTACACATGGATGATGCTGGTAGGTTCGAGCGAAAGGAGAACAAACTCTAATTCAGACATAATAGAGATTACATATCGGTCTATTTTGAAGTTGATATTTCACATGATGTTCCATATGGTTATGGAAGTAGGCAATGGTTTGGTACTGTTTTACAATTGTGGATAAACTATCTTTTGCAAAGAGATCAATCATTGTGCCTATGTGTTTGATTCAACATAGAAGGTGAACAATAGGGGGGTTTATATGTGATTGGAGAAACTGATCCGCTCCAATACAAGTTGCTTGAAGGGCTTGATGTTTGAAGGATTTTTTATGGCATCAGTAAGGAAGTGACGATCGATAGCTCTAGAAATTTTGCTCCGGAACTTTCTATTTCAGAACTTTCTATGCTGGTGCTCTGAAAATATCTACACTGGAACTTTCTACACTAGTGCTCCATAAATCTCTATGCTAGAACTTTTTGTGTTGGTGTTTCAGAAATCTCTACGCTGAAACATTCTGTGTTGGTGCTCTAGAAATCTTTGCGCTGGAACTTTTTGCGTTGGTGCTCTAGAAATTTCTATTGTAACATCACAAAACAACATACAAAAAGCTTCAATGCATTGGAACTTTAGCAGTAGCAATACAAAGCAACAAATAGAAAGTAGTGTTGCTCTAGAACCTTTGCAAACTATTTCAAGAAGGAAAAAAAAACTAAAGTTTTGATTTTGTAAGAAAACTTCTGAAAGAAAAGGCATAACGATCATCAAACTACAAGTGAGTCTGATACCAACACTAGAACCCATAAATCAAATATAAAACATCACATTTTTTCTCATTAAATTATATGATTACATCTCCTTTATCAAGAGAGTACAATATACATAAAGGAACATATGTGAGTATAATGGCATAGCCAAGAATAAGATACATCAACTGATAAGTACAAGAGAGATCAGCTCCATATAGTGCTCTGATAACCTATACATTGATCCCCAATAGTGGTGGAATTGCCTTCCTACCATGTGGACTCAAAATAGACCACCCCACTGTGCTCAGAGGTTGTCACAAGGCCCAAGAAGAAGTAACAAGACCAAGGTAACATATGCCCAACACTCACATCAGACACAGAGCAAACACAATGTACAATGCATTAAAACCAATGTCACAACATGAAGATGCTCATACAATAACATGTCAGTACTACTCACACTACTAAGGTACTAGGTACTAGAGTGCAGATCGAATGGATTGTTGTCATGTGTGCTCAAAGGGATGACACCACATGGAATCAAGTACATCCCTCATATGGATGAGGAGACTCAATCATGTCTAAATCAATGCCTTGTAGATGGATAATTGAATGCCCCATAGACAAATAGGCCTTCTCAAGTGCATACTTAGCCCTTACAAGTGCTCAAGGCCATGCACGAGGACTCATTATCTTATTAGTATTTAGTTATCACTTGTTTACAATAACTCTACTACTAGTTCCCCTGGTAGCCACCTACGGCCCTGGGCCCACAAAGAACCACTCCATAAGACCACTCTAATTACCCAAACCTAAGCTCATCTCATTTAACCATACAAGGAATCCAAGGAAAATATGGAACAATGAAAAATGCCACTAAAATCCATCATTAAAACCTTTTAAAACAACCAAGCAACATTGCTACTAAAATCATTTAAACAGTTGATCACATTTGCCAAGAAGCGGATCAAATA